>JAOTOL010001662.1:640000-865000 GCA_034440575.1 Imbricaverruca yamaguchii
TGAACTATTTTTTGCGTCGTGATCTTGACCTTTTGGATGCTGAAATTAAGCCTTTCGTGTAATTGAGCATTTGAGATCCATTCATGCCTTTTCATATATATATATATATATATATATATATATATATATATATATATATATATATATATATATATAAACGTGGGGTTCGACTTGTAAAAACCACTTTTGGGGCTCTTCCAATGAGATAAAGTTGTCGCTATTAATGGTGGCTACCCCTACGCCGGACAGGAACAAGAACATCTGAGTATTATTTCATGTCATGGGACATGGCACGACGACTTGTACAGCGCGACACGACGGTGTTGAGGTCAAAGTCCAATGTCAATAACATTGCGGAGTGCGCCGTCGCGGAAGGGGAGCGCTCTGGTCTCCCTCCCTCCATAGGTCGGCGTCTACGCTCGACAAACATGGGGTCTGGCCAGTGACCAATGGCCTGCGCTGCAGACGCTGGAGACGCAAACAACGGATTTTTTTACAGAGGCATCGCGACAGGGTGAGTAGGATGAGTGTCCCGGCGAAGGTGTGATGAACATGTTGAACATACTAATCGAAGAGCGAGACAATGACGACGTTGACAGTGAGGATGAGGTCCACTACCAGCGGTGGGACAGCACTGACCGCTGCACGCTCCAAGAAATCGTCGCAAGCCAGGGCGAGTTTATCGAGAGACTGAGCTCCGCCATACTGAAGCTTAAAAGTCATCACTTCGAGGCGAAGGCTCAGTCAACGCACTTCAAGCATCTGAAGAAGACCGTTAAAGATGGCGAAGTTATTGTCCAAGGAGACTTTGCCGAGAACTCTTCATCCATGGTACAGGATGCCTCCCAAGGTTTTCGCTGGGACATAGCGCAGAACACCGTGCACCCGTTCGTGGTGTACTGACGCCAAGACGGACAGCAGCGGCACCAGAGCTTCTGCGTGATATCTGACGCCACAAAGCATACAACTAGCATTGTGCACGCCTTCCTGCGCCAACTGGTACCAGCAATAAAGAAAGAGGTTCTCTCCCGGGCTCATGGAAATAATTTTCTTACGGACGGATGCGTTGCGCAGTACAAAAACAAGTACAGCTTCGCGAATGTGTGCTATCTTGACATCGACTTCCCCGGTGTGACATGTGAGTGGCACTTTTTCGCCACGCCCCACCGTGAAACGGAACACGTACCTCGAGAGCCTGCGGCGCCCGGTAAAAGATCAAATCCTCACACCATAGGACATGTACCGATTTTTCGGCGGGCAGCTTGTGACAAAGATTAAGTTTTTCTATGTCACAAAAGAGGAAGTGCAGAAGGCTGAGCAGGAGCTGAATGACTGCTTCACCAAAGTCGTGACGATCAAGGGAACAAGAAAGCACCACAGGTTCTGCCCTGTGAGTCGGAAAATAATGCGGATCCACGTCCTTTCAGAAGACAAGATTGGCAAGCATGTCAAAGTGTTGAAGTGATATGTTGGTGCGCTGGTGTCGTGTTGTTCTATCGATAGGTATATGTATATGACAATAGGCACCTGTAATTGTATAGGTGACCTGACCTCGGTCACGTGACCTAACTTGACCCATCGGGCTCATTCCACGTATCACTGTAACCGTCTCGATGTGACGAACACAATAGCGTTGAGTTCAGCTACTTAGCTCATTTAGGGATACAGTTTTAGCCAAAAATAAATTCGTGTCCGCAGATCCAATGATCTTGAACACCTAATGTCAATGTCACCTTATGACCTGATAGCAGCATAACAGGCACCAACCGACAGGTTTGTCGTCGGAAGCCCCTCTGGACCATTTCGAAACCGTATGTCAGATATATGCGAAGTTATCGACGAACAAAGGGCCGAACCAGCGTGTTGTGTCAGCATTGCGATGCCCAAAAGTACGTTTTACAGGTCGAACCCCACGCATTTTATTGATTTATTTGAAATTGCCTGAACGGGGCTCAAATCGTCATCAGACGAAGGTGATAACTTCAGCATCTAAAAGGTCAAGGTCACGCCGCAAAAGATTGGTCACGAGGTCACGTGACCTAATAAATTGAAAATCGAATATCAGAGATAGCCAACTTGTTCCTTGATTCATCCCAATTCAACCAAAAAAAGTTCAATGAAATAACTCCCTTAGCCTCGGAGTTATGGGTCGTCAAAGTTAGGCCTCCTCACTGACCTTGGGAAATTTGCCAAAACTATCTTGAGAAATTTTTGGGGGGAATTTTTGTTTCATCATAAATGAATTGTTCGCCCTCGAAAGCCCCGATACATAACTTTTCAGGAAAATGAAAAACGGTCGGACGGCACCCACCGGTTCACTTACCGTGGAATGCCTCTGTGGAAAGGTGAAGCAGATGAATTGATCCGAAGACACCGCTTTCGGGTTTGCTCTGCTTCGTCCATGGCTTAGATGCTTACTGGTGCTACACAGGCGCATGGCGATGCACCGGAGGCAAGCATTCGGCGCTGGGTCGTGCTGCAAGCTGCCGCATTTACGCGATCTCTTGAGGAGTCGGGCAAAATTTGGGCGCATATTTGAAAGCTCTGCCCTTTCTTAAAGCTGATTGTTTCCAGTTGAGCTACGATGGGCTTCACTTTCTACTACTCTTCATGTAAATAGAAGTTTTGCGCATACTCAGTATGTAAAGAGGATACTCACCACGAAGTTCGAGATTTCATATAAGAATATTGCCCGCTAACCTCTGGCATTTCTGTGCCCGCCGCTGGTTAGCCGACAACTTGATCTGCACTAAAACCGTGAGGTAAGCTACAACAAAAGGGCCAGTTTTAATTGATCTCAATTCAGTTGCAATTCAATTCAATTTCAATTACAATTGGCAGCAAAATTTTGTGCGTTAGATTTCTTCCTATTTGAAGTAACCAATATGCGTGTCTGGGAGTACGTATGCTAACAAAACTTTTTAGTGGCCTTCCTACAGCATGCAGAAAATTATGAAGGTGTTTAGCATGTCAAATTCAGACATGACCCTGAAAATGTACATCTTGGTATGGCCAGCAAAAGGTTCAGTTAGTTCACTATGAACTGGTGTAGCATGGCATACATATACAACGACATGAGATATCATTGCTAGTGCTTGACCAGCAATGGCTTGATGCGCGATATTTAGCTCCTGTTCTGCAGGTGCAACAACGGGCATAATGTTGTTGTTGGCAGAGGACTTACGAACCCACTGCACCTGCCACTTCTCTGAAAACCCAATGAAGCTAAGCGCCGGGCAATTCCAGGTGGCGAGAGCTGGCAGATGGCACGGCGTGATGACGCTCGTGGGAGCTGCCGTCGCAAATCCCCTCTCTGAGCTGATTGCGCATACTTACGAGGAAATGCTGTTGCTAGAACCGATAAAATCATAATTGTACCCGTGCACATGAGGGTCTCCCACGTAATATGAAACCGAGGGACTGGCATCGTGGCCACACTATTGGCAATTACAAATTATTGAAGACAAATGCAATGATATAATATGTGATCTCAGATTTGGATCTCACTTCGAATGGCGGTTAAAGCTGGAAAACGTGCTATGCATTTTCATTTTGTTCCTAGCAAATATTTTGTTCTCAAAAACTGCTTTGTATATGTCGTTCCACATCATGTGGTCTAAATGTCAATATGCCTAATCAATGTCCTCGTTTCAAGTCAATAGCAGGTGATGTAAATGAGATATGAAATGAATCGTCTTGAGGGCACATGCATTCCAGGCTCTCTAGATGCTAACATCAAATCTATTCAGGAAGAAAAGTGGCTAAACCAGGGTAATTCTGAAGCTAGCTTTAACTTCTCATGTAATTATGGCTGTCGAATTCGGTTCTTTCTCTTCATGTCCCCACGGAAAAAAAATCAAAGAAAATAATGTGTTTTAATGAAACTGTCAAGTAGAATTTGGTAAAGAAAACATTTGGTTTTGCTTGTATGGCACTGATTACCTTTCACTGAACCCGTCACCGTTCGATTTACCTTTCACTGTCACGACAAATATCATTTTGAACATTCTCTCAGATGCTTCCAGGTATTTCAGCTTGACGGAATTGGTAGTCCTGAGCTCTAAGCGCATCATGTGTAGTATAGTTCATCTTCAGCGTGCATATCATCAATATTTATGCAAAAATTGTATTTGTTTTTCGATTAGAGTCCGAAAACTACTACGAAAACAGTTGACAGCCTGCATCCCGACATTGACCTCCTTGACCTGGCCTGGAACGTCAACCAGAAGAGATAGAAAGATATATTTCGCATAACGTCGAAGGGTCAAGGATGAAGCTACATAATACCGCTCACCACATTTCTCTACCTTGCATATAAAAAAATTAGTAGTAAGTACAATTCATCACCGTCCTTCCAGGGGTAGAAAAGCATCCCGCACTGCATGAGTTAATGATGCGAGACGGTTACATCGTATATACTAGTGCCCAATCACCATCAACGGTTATTCCTCCTATTGTGCAAGCATATGCTGTTATAATAAGCGTAACTTAATTTGAGGTGTCAACACGTTGATATCCCAATAAATGTTGCGTGCGCAGGCCTGCAGTTCCGGACAAGATGTCGACGTGATCCCAGCTCAAACCTTACCAACGCACAAATATTGCCCGTCACAAACGCATCGCACACACGGATCTCAGCTAGCACACACATTCTGGGCGTGGCCAGCACATAGCACGCAGGCGAGGCTCAGGTGAATCTGGTCTGGTCCCGAACGGTAGCCAGGGGCAGATCGTCGTCGTCGATGCGATACCTCTCCCCGTTGGCGTCCGAGCCGTAGCAGACGAGCTGTGGACAGCAGTGCGGGAATTCCCTCCGCCTGTCGCCAGCGGCGATCCGGCAGCGCAGCTGGCGCCGGACGACCTCCTTCCGATCGACGCGTTCGAATATGTTGTCGCACCTGCGGACACACGCGGGTGTCTGACGGCGCGGCTGTCCGGAGCGTCCAGAGTTGGCCAGAACGCGACCTCGACACGCAGCACTGCCAGGTCAAATGCAGCACGACACTGACAATTCAGCCCAGGACCGTGTCCAAAAAGGAGCCATGCGCAGTGGACCCGAACGGCGCGCAGCTGTCACTTTCACCGGTCGTCAAACAACTTGAATTCCGATGCCGGTTTTGCAAATGAAGCGATCTGCCATCCATGGCATTTGATGCTGGCATTGGAACCAATTTCCGTTGTGCACGGCCACATGCAGTTGAGTACACTACAAACCAACAAGCCAAATTACAACGGTGGACATGGTGGATATAGCGCCATCTATAAAGCAGAGCTTCGCCTCTGCGACGCAGCAAGCGGCCAGACTCTCGGTTCGGTAAACTAACTGCGGTTTCCAGTTGCACTGGCTGAAGGTTTTGATTTGTTCAGTATTGTTTAACTAGTACGTTTCAACCACTAAATGCGTTCATAAATTTGAATATCAGGTCTGTCTCCGGCGGACCTATTCAGCAGACTTGGAGGTACTCAAAGCGAATTTGATGGAGTCCGAATAGCGCGAGTAGGCTGAATACGGGCAAACGGTTACTCCAATTTTGGAAGCATGCTATTACTCGGTGCAACTAAGCCCTACAAAACGCAGCAAAGCATATTTGTTCGCATTGGATGTGGATTCCGAGAAAATTTCACGTTTGTGTTGCGCTTGGTCGGCCTCGAATGGGCATGACCGTAATGTCTCATCCGACGGTATGGGATCCGCTGGTAGCCGGGTGCGTGAATGCAAGGATGGCGGGACAGTCACCGTTGCTGGTCCACCCATCTCAAAGAAAAGGACGTAGGGCACTCGCCTTCTCCATTATCCCTTGCATCCGTATTACCGAACTGTTCATCAATGTAATCTGAGACCCCACATTGTGTATCATGGTCGGCATATTGAAACATGTGGCGTTTGACGTGACAGCCAGGTGAGCTGACGGTGTGAACTGCGTGGGCGATGCATGTACATTGTACTCACGACAGTCTATCAATGTAGAGGGTTTCGTTGTATTCAACACACTGGCTCAGCTTGCAGTTTGCATTCTTCAAACCCCACTGCTCGCCAAGGGGGAAGAATTTGTCGACCTGCGGGTCGAAGCACTCGCCAGGATGACCTGAGGTGAAATGGAGCCATTAGCAGAGACAGCACGACGTCATTGATATAAGGTCAGACAAAGTTATTTGTTTTGGATCCACACTCATCCATATTGGTGCCGGGCATCAGTTCTGGACAGTCAGACAAGTTTTAAATGTTTTGGTACGCTTAGTTCACGCATGGAGATAATCAAGTAGAACATTGTCAAGGGTAATAACTTTTTCAGTGGCAGATGACGTCACAAGCTATTCAACTCCAAATATTAAATTCTGACCGTGGTGGACGATAGACTATACGGACAGAAATCATTAATCCATTAACCGGTGACGAGTCAGGCGAATTGTCCCACCGTTTTACTTAAAAAGGAAGCAGTCAAATGCTGGTAATTAAAAGGGAAAAATTAAAGCAAGATGCATCGTTGCCAAGCTCTCGCTTTGACGGAGTTCAGTGACTGTGGTGGTACCATATAAAAATACAAGCTTATGGTTGGGTATAATTGGCATCACAAATAGCTTGGTGGTCGGGCTGGGCGTCCTGGCACTTGGTATCCAGCATAGATATAGGGGTGGTGAGAAACAATATACCTATGCATGATATTCAGGTGCCAAGAGGCTCAGCCTGAGTGCCAAGCTATTTGTGACGCCAATGTTACTTAGCTGTGATGATGAGCAGTATACATATGTACGATATCTAGATGCCAGGACGCCCTGCCTGGCTGCGAAGCTATTTGTGACGCCTTATCGTACCTTGCCGGGTTATACCTCAATTTGCTAGAGAGTCAGGATTATCCCAAGTCACTCAGCTATGAGGGGACGCATGCGAAGATATAACACGTGGCGCAACAGCATATTTTCGATTATGAGCGACCGGTTGCTTTCAGTGGTTAATTTACGGCATATTACGCCTTCCTACCTTCCCCCACTTTCCAATAAAATCCACGTTGTGGTCTAGTTAGCCATCTTACTGTGGCAGAAAACAAATTTGCAGAGCAGAATGTGGTTGTTGATTACGTCATGGGTGTAATCTCTAGAAGGCTGGGGACTTCCCCCCCCCACACATTTTTTAAAAGTGGTGGTTTGTCTCTCAATTTCTTTCGTGTCCCCAAGCCCCAGCTATTGAAATACATAGCTGTGATCACTGGAAAATTATACTCAATCATGTATATAGTGAACACGCATACGAACACACACATACCCACACACACACACACACACACACACAAACACACACACACACAACACACACACACGAACACACGAACACACACACACACACACACACACACACACACACACACACACACACACACACACACACACACACACACACACACACACACGACTTACCTCGTACAGTCTATCGCGAATGTCTACGTATGGTGGAAGCTGTGGTGAATTGAATGTCAGTACTAAGATGTCCAAGGGACTGCACCTGCTATGAGCGCTAAAATTTACAAAGTGATTCAGCTGCGTTTCAGCAGTAAGATTAAACTGCCGTCACCTTCTTCTGAAGCCACGATAGCAACGGGAATTGAAAATCGCGTGGATGGAGCATGGAGCTTTGTTTTAACGACAATCGCGGGAAAAGCAGACATGGGTCGTATAGTTAGTCAAAAATCCGAAGTAAGCCCAAATAAGATGCCAAAATCGGTTTCAAAAGGATACAACAAGAATAGGAGAATGGCAGGTCACGCCTTTCTATCCCTTTTCATCCGTCCCGACCGATGCACTGCACTAGATATGTTTTCCCAGCTCTGCCTGTGGATTGCACAGTTGCCCTGATGATCCAGGAAGGAATTGGCGACCATGCCACCCACAGTTTTCAGTTTGCGAGCACAGATCCGAAGACTGTTGTCACATCCTGACCGCTTTGTACACGCCTTTTAATAACATGTACACTTGGTAGGCGCAAACGAATCTCTCTCTCTCTCTTCTCCAGGGGCAGTTCGTGGTACCCAAATGAGGCAAGGCAGAAAAACAACCGCCGGATTTTGACCAGTATTTTAGTATTTTATGTAATAAGTACCTATTATTATTGTATGGTAAGATGAGTATCAACAACTTAATTTGGCGCTGCAAAGTGCCAAACCTATCACCATCGTTACGAAGTCAGTAGATTTCTCCCCTAGCCCTCCTATTCAAATTCTTCCGAAATTGCCGGAACGTTTTTATATATAAAATACCGGGAAATGAAATAATATATTCGTATATCAATGAGGGTTTCATAAATGTCCATTTCATAACCCGAAATGGCTGGCATATACACACACGTATTTTATATAATATCATTGTTATATTATATTATATATTCATAGGTATTATTGTTGTTACCATGATTATTTTTTATTTTGCTGCAAAATAAATGAAGTTAATGGGAAGCCCCCACATCGATCGAGTGCAGCTCAATGGTACCCCATGCTAAAACTATAAATTATTAGTGGACTATGCCAACATTGAGGGGGCACTTGCCCTTCAAAAGTATACAAAATAGCATCCCTAGTCTAGACGCATATGAATGAAAAATGGAAAACAATCCTGAAAACCAGCTGCAGGCTCCGTGTCTGCACATGGGTGATAAGGGCGTGATATTCCAACCAGTATAGTTACATCCGCTGGTAGCCTGAATATAATGTTGGCACCTTTTCCTGGCCGTATGGGTACCACCTTCCCATGGGGCCACATGCCCCCAGTATCTCTACCCCTATTTACACCCCTGCACCGAGTGGGGAGGAATTATGTTGCAACAGTTATCTTTTACTTGCTCCACCCCTCCTTCCCGGTCGTGATCATCAGTTGGCCTGTCTTATCATACTGCTACTACGCGTGGCACCGCGCGATTCCTGCGACGCTTGACATGAATGCAGTCATCGTGGGCCCAAGCGAATAATCCAAGTGTTAGGGAAAATAAGGCTCATATCCGTGGACAAGATTTTTCAAGCTTGCAAATGAACCCGATTTTTTCCAATTCGATGGTACTTAAGATCGAAAATATCGTGTAGAAAACACGGAAGTTTCGCTGGAGCCGCCTACGGGACTGAGCAATTGCCCAGCCAATGTGACTTCACCGATTGCCAAACGATATTGGGGGGAGGGCCTGGCCCACCCTGCGCTTGTTATGAAACGAAAACTCACTATATGGCGAAACGTGCGAGAGGCCAGCCTCTGCAGACCGGTGATAGAGCTGTTTGGAAGCTAAGACGAAAATGGTGTAAATGTAAATGAACTTCAATTTTCACAATAATTATGAGTCACCAATGCATATTTGTTTCCGTTTTTAAAGTTTCCAATTTTCCAGTGGATGAAAGCATCCTTTTCTGAAAATAGCATACAATACTTCCTAGCTCTACTCAGGTGAGGCACTGCCTTAGTGCCTTACATGGGTCGACCGCCCCTGCTCTTCTCATGATCTTATCATGCATAGTATAATCATGAGAATCGTATATAACTAGTAGAATATCGCATTCTAGCCACAATTATCAAGCCACGTTCAATGGGCATGTTTTATTACATTTTGTACTATATTTTTTATTTCGTGTGCCCCAAAATGTACACCTAAATACCAGCACCTTCTTTTTTCCTCATCCTTGATTTTTGTATTTTACTTGGGACACCTAGCTCACAAATGATTTGAGAATACTGCCTCTGTGTCGTCTATAAAAACAAAAACAACTCCCACCAGTGACCCGCAAATGGGACGGCACTTTACCCCTCACTGCCGGGTAAGCCGGCACCTCACGAATGCAGTCCCTGAGCCGAAACATGTTACATGAAGAGATATCCCCGATGACCGAGTAAATAGACTGCACAAACTGATTCAAGTGGGCACAGCACGTAAACATCTGTCTGGATGCCTGCCCACAAGCACCCGGTGAACATCCAACTGCGAGCAGATGGGTGGAGCACAATTCATAATTCAGAAGCTGGCCGGTGTTGGGTTTAAGCCGTGAGGGCCGTTGCCAGCCGGCTGACCGGCGTCCCACCTGCAGAGGTGAAAAAAGTGTTCAGCTTGTCACCTACAGAATATCGAAGACCACCAGCTGTCACATGTTGATAGTTCACATTAAGACCCGTATGCATGTGTGTGAGCGCGAAATATCGACCATACCGCTGAAATGGAACAAAGAAGAACGCTTTGGTCCATATATGATCTCCAATTTGTTCAATTATATACGATCTTCAATTATTAATTAATATATGAAATTACAACATACACTATAAGGTAATCTTGCTTCTATGGTGCGTATCCATCAATATCCATCTATGGTGCGCATGATTGTGGTTTAATGTACTCACAATATGTTGTGCACACATTTTACATAGCAAAGTAAAACCACAGGTTAAGCTAGCTTTTATTGTGAAAATATGCTCAATGTGTGTCAGAATTTTTTTTTTTTTTTTAAAGATCAGACCAGGTTAGTTACTTCAACATTTTTATTGTTGAACACACAAATTGTGCCTCCACTGAAGAAACAATTTAAAAGGAGGTATGGTAAACCAGGCCAGACTATTTTAGATATTAAACGATAGTAGTATGTTAGTTTGCTTTCTAACTAAAAATAAGCATTTATGAGGGGAATCAATGGTCACATCATCCTAATCATGCGAATACACATGGTATTACAATATGCTGTTCTCCAAATCGAATGACTCATTGAAAATGAAGTTCACCAATACGAATTGAATTCCCTTGTACAATAAGGAAGTCAATATAGCACCAATATCAAGGGCAGAGTGTCATAGGTCATATTTTGCATTAGTTTCAAGTAATTTATTTTTGTAAACCTCTTGGTCAATGCAGAAAGCCCTGCTTATGGCAAAACATGCGCCCTGACACAAATAAATAAAACCCGTGGAAGTGACCAGCTGAAATTATTCAAATAAAGGCTCATATTGGAAGAAGCAATACATTTGTTGTCATGATAAGGATTACAGAAATCTGCGGTGTGGGAAAATGGGTGAAATAATATGTTAGACTGAGAAACGAGAAAAATGTCACTTCAGTCAGGTATGACCAAGGCTGGGTTTATGTCTTGTAATGCTGGAATTGGAGAGGACAATTATGTGGCATTACAGGTTGGCATAGAGCAGAGGACTTTGAGGACTTTTCTTCTAATCTGAATCCTGGATTGTGAGAGGGAAACTGTGTTGCATTCCAAGTTGGAGAATGATGTGATTTGTGTGTCATTAAAAAAAAACATTTTCGCACTTTTCACGGTCATGCTCCGTGTTTAATGCTCCCATGATCATCACCAAACATCAAGGAGATCGCAGTCATTGTCAGACTCAATTCCTCTTTTGGACAAATGCAGTGGAAGACTTCCTAGAGATGAAATAATATTTTTCGCGGCCAACATCAAAGACAAGACCATGTTTGCAATACTTGTCATGACTCTCGTCTCTCAGAGACGAAACAACACCTACGCAAACATACACAAGTTCAGCTTCAACAGCGCCTTGGTACTTATTAGGTAGATACGTGCACATTGAAACCAGCTTTGAAAACAAACTGCGCTGGAAAACGGAACTCGGAAGTCGGATTCAGTCTCTGGAAGGTGACAGGATACTGTTCCGCCCGTCCGCCGCTTGAGATTGCCGAAAGTGACGCCTGGGAACGGTTGCGGGCATCGACGATTGCAACAGAAGTATTGGTGATGGATAAAATCCGAAGGACTTGTGAGCATCACAAAGAATGGGGCTATCTGCACGTACAACTTTCTCCAAGAATTGTCATTCGACAGTGGTGTAAAGACAGTGGAAAGCGGAGCCTTTTCACCGACTGAAACACGTGCAGCCCGTATCACGATGACTGCGCTCGCACACTCTGCAGCCACTGATCGTCAACCTGAAAATCATAGTCGGTACATGGGGCCATGATGTGAAGGTGACGGCAAGTCGCTAAGTTTAGCCGTTTCCGAGAACCAGACCAAATCGTGAAAAACTCCCAAAAACGTCGCTTCCGCTTTTCACACCCCTCTCGCGTGCGTGTGGCGCGTGACAAGGAATCGGTTACAACGGCGATATTGAAAATTGTCGTGGAAATACTGAAGTGTTGGTTTGGTGTCAATCGGTCCATTGGTTGTCGAGATATTGCGGTTTGAATCTGGTCGATGGGGAGCGCTAAAATTGGTGATTTTCCGAACGCAAAATCTCAGTTTTACATGCTATTCCTATGGGCGACCGGTCATTCACCGGACACCCGTTCTCTCAAGATCTCGGTGACGTGCACGCGCAACACGTTAACCCGACCGCAACGAAATTGTGCCAGACCGATAGCCAACATTTGGAGCTTTCACGTGATGTCAGCCATACCTCGTTGCCTGTGATGTGAGCCGTGCCACACGCCACAAACTGCGCTGGAAAAGGGAACTGTTGCGTCGGGCTTAATCTCCGGACGGCGACGAGACAGTTCGTAGGTGACAGGCTTACCACTGCAATGTTAAAACCTATGGACTTTACCACGAGTGGTAGAGTTTGTTCAGCACCTCTGTCCCCTCGATCATAGCTACTAAATTGTTTCTGTACGCTTCTGATGCATGCACTGAAACAAGATGAGTACGTATATGTCTGTATGGTTAGAAAATACAAATTGACTGGGTGTGTTAAGAGGAAAAGCAGCCTGATGATAAATACAATCCAAACGCAATGATAATACGGTACCGTAGGTTGTCACCACAACCGGAGATATTTTTCATATATCTGTCACCCACGCTCGTGGCCGAGTAGCCAGTTTTTTTCACCTCTGCCCACCTGTTTTGACCGGGAACCGGAAGTACAGGTGCAGGTGCTGGCAGCTGGCCAGCTGGACGGCCACCAGCGCCACGATCAGGTGAGTCTGCATGCTGGACGTCTTCCCCGAGCTGTAGCCGCCGACGGTCTGGGACCGCTCTTATACTCCGGTCGCCACCGGCCGCCACCGACCGCCCCCATCCCCTCCCTGCCCGATGATGCTGTGTGAGGTGCTGCGTGCGACTCAATCGCCCTTCAGGGCACGGTTGCAAGTGCCATGTCTGAAAAGTGAAAGTCATAAGTAGATTTGGAGTCACACCACGTCGATCCTAAATATAGAAGACAAGCGCACAAACGAACCCTACCAACTGCATTTTTCCTCATACACTACACTCCTGTCATCCAAGCCATGAATTTTCATGAGCAGATAATCCTTCAGCCCATCTTACCCCAGTCGGAGTTTCCACTGTTATCACGGGTCGTGATATTCTTTACCATCTGCTATATCAGTTTTTAAGTGTTTTTGCTGTGAGGTGTCACGGTGGAAGGACGTCCGTTTGGAGCTCCAGCTTTCCAGATAAGTCGTTGCAGAACAGGGCAGTATTCTAGTCTAAGTTGTAGACAGGTGTTTAGCAATTACTTCTGTGATTATATTTCATTAGTTTTTATCTGATAGCATTTTCGTAGCACGCAAATTAAACTAAAAGTTTCTAGCACAATTGGTCCATTGGAAGTAAACGGGACTACATTGGGTGAGGATAGTGAGATGGTAGAGGAGCTGAGCAAGCAGTTTAAATCAGTGTTTACATTGGAAGATATGACCAATCTACCGACCGTACATCATAGTTCAGTGACATGTGATCTGATAAATGATGTTGATTTCATTGATAGTGATGTTGTTTACAATCATATCAGGAAAATGAAGCCAAACAAGGCAGCAGGACCTGATGAAATGTATGCTAGGGTGTTGCGGGAAACTGAAAAGGAACTGGCATTTCCACTTAGTGTGATATTTTATAGATCAGTTTCACAAAATGAAATTCCAACCGATTGGAAAAGGGCAAATGTAGTTCCTATTTTCAAGAAAGGAGAAAGAGGGAAAGTTGAAAACTATAGGCCAGTAAGTCTCACATCCCTAGTCTGCAAGGTACTATAATCAATTATCAAGGATATAATAGTTAGTCATCTGGAAGGTAGCAGATTGATTCAAGATACTCAACATGGGTTTAGAAAAGGACGATCGTGCCTCACAAATTTCTTGGACATTTTGAACTTCGCCACAGAACAATTTGATCAGGGAAATCAGCTTGATGTAGCATATCTTGATTTTAGTAAGGCCTTCGACAAGGTACCCCATACACGGTTAATGGTACACAGCTTCAGTCCCATGGTATTGCAGGTAGCATCTTAAAATGGATAGAGTTGTGGCCTTCAGATAGACAGCAAAGAATGATGTTAAATGGTACAAAGTCATCATGGCAAAATGTTCTTAGTGGAGTCCCCCAGGGGTCAGTACTGGGGCCACTACTGTTCATTACATTTGTAAAGGACATTGAAAATGGCCTAAGCAGTAAAGTTTTGAAATTTGCGGATGATTTGAAGGTCTTTAGGGCAATAACAGGTCAAGATGAGCATATCTCGCTGCAAAAAGACTTAGACGAACTTGTGAAGTGGTCCGAAGAATGGCAACTGAAATTTAATTTTGATAAGTGCAAAATCATGCATGTAGGTAAGCAGCATATGAAGACTCCATACTTGATGGGTGGCCAAGTGCTATCAGTGACTCAACAGGAGAAGGATTTAGGTGTTATTCTAAACACAAAACTGGGGGCATCAGAACAGACCAAGGAAGCCAGGAAGAAGGCACTGAGAATGCTCGGGGCAATAAATAGGAATGTATCATACAGAAGTGAGGAAGTGATCAGGAAGCTTTACTGTGCATACGTCAGGCCACATTTGGAATACTACATCCAAGCTTGGTCTCCTAGCTATGAAAAAAAAAGATTGTTGGCTTTTAGAGAGAGTACAAAAGAGGGCTACAAAAATGGTTAATGGCATAAGCAACCTAGCATATGAGGAAAGATTGAAGAAATTGAGTATGTTTTCACTTAGATATAGAAGGCTGAGAGGAGATCTCATCGAGGTCTTTAAGTTTGTCCATCGTCTGGAGAGGGGATATCTTGGGGAAATGTTTGAATTGAACAGAAATGATGCATTTAGAGGTCATAAATTCAAAATTAAAGTTAACCACAGCAGAACAAGGATAAGGCAGACTTTCTTCACCAGCAGGGTAGTGGAACACTGGAACCAGCTGCCAGAAAACATCGTTGTGCACGCGAGAGCAGGCAGACACCGGTCGTTGCATTCAGATAAGTGGCTGTTTTCTGCCGAAATATTACAAGTTCGATCGGCTATTTGACGGTTCTGACGTTCCTTCTGTATCGACATTTCGCTGTTGGTGTTGAAAAATATTCGGTATACCGTCATGAAGTCGTAAAATACGCTAATTCTTGTTTAGCTCGTACTTAGGCTCACATGTTTTTGTTCAGTCACGATTCTGGGATCCGCCATGCTTTGTTGAATCAGTAAGACGTCAGCAGTCATGCCGACATTTCCCGCGATAAGCGTCTGTTTTGAGAGTGATGTGTACGGAACTTGTCCTTGAGATCTTGCGGACATATACATGGAGAATTATGATCAGTGGCGCAGCTATGATTTTCTCAAGGTGGACCGACGAAGTAAGGAATCAAGTAATATAGTAAATTTTCTGCAGTAACACAGGGAATAAGGCATATGTGGCGCCAATATCAAGTGCACACTAATGTCACTGGCGCCTGTCTCGGCTGCATGCAGTCTTCAACAATACGCGCTCAATTACGGACTTCCTCGTTAGATGCCGGAGTACACCACACTTTCGTCGCGCTTTGCGAGCCAAACATGCTCGGTTTTGCGCGGGGAAAATCATCAGTGTCCTTTTGGATCTAGTGTACTTTTGGTTCCTAAAAGGGGGCCGGCCCACCTTTCCCCTGCGTTTGGTCAGGATATTCGTTGCTTGTTCCCATTCGGCATTCTGAACAATTTCTGCGAGTCAAGTTGCAAATAGAGGTTAATTTTTCCTATTTCCTTTTCCTCCTCCACTTCTGTGCCTTTTGGTGATTTTTCGAGGCCATGTCTGTTACGGAGCTCAGAAATGAAGAAGGCTATGCAAAGAATGAAGTAACCTCCGGTCAATTCCAGGCAAGACCTTTGCTTTTTGCGGGGTTTGGAACTTCGCTGACGACTTCCAACCACTGCCTCCTCTGGGCCCATGGTCCCTGCCCCACCCATCCGGCCGGCCTAAGACTAGGCCTAGTCCCATGGCCACTCCAGCCTCCACACAGACCTCCCACAAGTACACGGACATCGTCTCCTGCCAGGCCGACCTCCACACCCCTTCCGTGTAGCCACCCAAACCTACCCCAAAACCTCGTCCGATGCCACCACACAGGCCGAGCCAACCACAATTGCCAAGCACCATCCAGCCCGAACCCGTCTAACCAATCCCGTCCGTACCTACCTCTCCTCGCAAGCGAAAATGCCGCACCCCTCGCGACACCATCCTAGCAATCCCACTTACCCTGAACACGTGCATCAAGATTTATGATACCATCTCTGCCTGTATCACCACCTCATCACGCACTCTCCGTGCACCAGATCCAACTTTTCCCCGACACAACACCGACACTACCCCAGTACAGGAACACTAACAGATACTAATCACGTTGGGCAATGGGCTCTTTTCACAGGAATATCGTTGGCATTCCAGGCAAATTCATAGACTAAATCACAATTCAAGCAACAAGAACAATTACTAGCCGCGCTCAAAGAAATAACTTTAGAAACTCAGACTCGACTTGAAACACTATTCCTGGTTACATTTGACATGTCGACAATGTAAGCGGTCCACGTCGGAACTGGGGAGCAGCCATAGTCATAGCAAACTGCAAACCTCATCGTCGAGAAACGTTGCATTCTCCCCTGAATTGCGAAGCAGTCAGCCTGAAAATTTCCCCATTTTCAAACTGCAGTCATCTCACTATGCATTTCTCCGTCAGCTGCAACCTCCACGCCACAAGAACTCAACGACTGGTTGTCAGACCTCCACACAGACTTCCCACAAGTTCACAGACACCGTCTCCTGCCAGGCCGACCTCCACACCCCCTCCCGCGCAGCCACCCAAACCTACCCCAAAACCTCGTCCGATGTCACCACACAGACAGAGCCCACCACATTATGGGATACTTTAGCGTTAGGCGTCCCTTCTGGGAAACAATCTGACGGACACTAGGCTTCGCGAAATCCACCAGCTTATCTCAGACCACAACTTAGTACTGAAAAACGCCTGGGTCGCCACACGCCACAACCCGACCTTAGGAGGGTCGGACAGCTGCACTGACTTAACGAGTTGCTCACAACGATTAACACGCGCCCTGGAGGGCCTCTGAAAGTCGCATTGTGGGGGGGGGGGGAATTTGGCCTCCTTAAGATCTCGGCTTCTATTAAATTTGGAGTAACGAAATTCGCAGAGTGGATGGGTACGGTAGGGAACTCTATCGTGTGCAAATTTGATGATCTTAGGTCAATGTCTTCAAGGTTAAATGAGCATGAGCACGTATGACAATATCTTCTTGTTTGGCGTAGCTTGGCTTGCCATTGTTATGGATCACTGTGATTGTGTTTATATGCTTCAAAATGAACATCAGTGATGTTTGTTTTGGACATTACTAATGATGCAATACAGGTGCTAGACCCGACATCTGACCTCAGGTCACCTTCATAGCAGCACTTTATCAGGTCAGTTGCCTGTTCCAATTACCGGAACCGGGCCGTCCGCCCGACTGCACCGTCGGGCGGCTCGGCGCAATCGGCTTCGCGAAGAAAGGAGTGAAATACATTAATAAAGTATTGGAACGCTTAGGCACACAATGACAAGCAGTAGTTTGCAGGATGTGTAGGGAGTAAACATGCAAAGTGACATCAATCGCATGCCAGTCATTTGCATTTATGGCAACATTCCAGTTGATATGTATATGCATATGCATCAAACAAGTCGCTAGTGTTTCCAAGAACACTTCCCTTTTGCCAATATAGGGGAAGCGCATCAGCGCCGATTTCTGTGGTCTGGCGCTACCAAATGTTTTTACTTTAACGGCCCCTAACTCACAAACAATTTTCGGGATATTTCCGTTTTCTCACCTTAAACGACGCGCCGGTCACGTCTAAGCAGGTGCACACAAAATGGTGTGTATCGACCGGTAAAATCGTGAGTTATGTACGAAAGCCCGGAGGGATAAGCAGACCCCCCCCCTAGGGCGCGTGTTAAGTTTAACATGGACTGGTCAGTTTCAGACACTTGAATTCAACTGGTCAGTTTCAGACGCTCCCGGTCTGAACGACCACTGCCCAATCACAATTAGGTTAAGCACGGACACTGTCCACCACACTAAGCTATTCAGACCACCATGGAACTTGAAAAGAGCGGACTGGGCAATATTCGAGGAACAGGTGAACCTCAATCCAGCAAATTTCAGATATATTGGCAATATATATCAGCAAAATCAGAACAATGCTAACGGACATCAGCTTAGCAGCACGTGACTAAGTCCAAAAAGTAATCAAACTAAGAAGACAGCACCTATGCCACGGTGGACCACGTACTGTCAAAATGTAATCGCCGAACAGTGCCGTGCTCACGAGCAATGCAAACGACGCGTACGCGAAGCACGCCTCTCAGCATACAGACAATCTTGAAAACACTGCCAGGATACAATTCGAACAGCACGCCAAAACCGTTCGCAGTCCTTTGCGTCTCAATTCAATAGGTTCACCCTTACCGGCAGATTCTGGGACCTGATGAAGCGTTTTAGTCTGAAACACCCACCACCAGGCCCATTCCCCCAACTGATGTTGGAAGGACAGCATATTACTAGCCCACAACAAGTCGTACATCCCTTTAAGCTGCACTACTCCAGCGTCTCTGGCAACAATAACTACAACACCGTCATAGTAATATCTCTAGACGTCTTTTTCTAGAATTTCAACTCTAACAACACCGAAGACTGCAGCCAATCTTTCACAATGCACGCATTTTTATTTCGCCCTCAGCAAGTTTGGAAACACGTCGGTTTGGCCGGACCACATTCATTACCAGTTTTCAAACATCTTAGATAAATTATATAACGTATCTACTTGCGGTTCTTAGCGATCAGTACCAAAGCAACCTTCCCTGCCTCTTGGCAGGAAATTTGACATTCCACTGCCAAAAGCCGCATGTGCATCAAACGCACAGCAATAGCTGCCTACTTAGACATCATTGCCGCATTCGACCGAGTACACAAGTACGCACTAGCAAACACACTCCACAAGATATACCCACGCAGACACATGGACACTTCATTATCAACTTCATCAGCGCCCTTAATGTTCGATGCGGTAGCGTCATATTAAACACCACACCTTAGGAGCAGGGCCTGGCACAAGGGAGCGTACTCTCACCGAGGCTCTTCCCAATCATGATTAATGACATACTTGCTAATCGCACCAACAAGCCACTTCAATATTTACTCTTTGCGGACGACATAGCCATTTGGACAACAGCACAATATTTCCTAAAAGCTGAGAAAACCATTCAAACAGCTTTGTACCACAGATCAAAGTGACGCAAACCCTGTCGCCAAAAAGTGCTCAGTCACATATAGTCGTATCCGCCCCACACCCATGACACTGCTTAAAATCGACGACAAACCCACCGAACAGGTGAAAAGTTTCAAGTTCTTAGGGGTAAATATTGGCGAAACACCTAGTTTCAACACACATACCACTTTTATTTCGAAGAGATGTGCAAAGCGAGTCAACGTACTACGTGTACTTGCAGGCACAGACTGAGGGAGACAGGAAAACTCTAATGCGACCCTACAAATGAATCATACGGCCCATCCCAAAATACAACAGCATTACCTTTGCGACCATTGCACAAAATCGGAGCAGAAAGTCGGAAAACATTCAAAACAGCTGCATCACAGCAGCTAAAGGAGCCCTCAGTACCACACCGATAGCAGTCTTCTATCAAACTCAAACTCGCCTTCCCTCCGCTTCAAGAGAGCATAGCAGCTGTGCCGCTACCACATCAAAATCGAATCAATCAAACATCACCCTGCACAGCTCTGTTTTACGCCTGACAGATAGGACAAGAGACGATTTGGGCACAAACTTCCACCATATAGTATTAAAATTGTCGCGGCTCAAACAGATCTTCACCTCACCATGCCACCCACTGTGACTCGACCGCCGACTGAGCCATTCTGGACCCTCGGTCAACCAAATATCGAGTACTTGTTCTCGGAATAGAAATCGGCTATCACACCGGCGGAAATTATTGACACCTTCCACAAACTCTCCGGTGACAACAATCGCAAGACACTCGTACTCACGGATGGGTCGAAACAAGAGGCCAAGGTAGGCATCGCCATCACCGGGCCAAGCCTTAGGCTTTCCAAGCGTCTACCGGAAAGCGTTTGCATCTACTCCGCTGAATCACTGGCCGTTCTTGCCGCTATCTCCATAACAATGAGGAGTAAAGCTAGAAACGTAATTTGTTCAGATGCCAAATCCGTCCTGCAGTCAATTAGTAACACTCACGACTGTGCGCATCCAGTCATTGGCATAATCCGACAAATCGTGGCCCAGCACGTAAACAACAGTTCCTTTCTCTGGATGCCGGACCACGACAACATCCTAGGAGACAAAAAAGCATATCGGCTGGCAAAGCAAGCCATTGATTCGATACACTAAATATTTACTCAAGAACGGAATGTTCGGCGGACGATTGCAAAGAACTCCTACAACGTTACATGCGCATCATCATCAGAAAGCGTGGACACCATGCAATTATACACAACACAGGTCCACCCACACCCACAGCGTCAAACCGATGACAGGCGCATGGAGCACATAACACCAATTCCACCGTCAAAAGGTAGTCATCCTCACTAGGTCTAGAACCGGTTGCACTAAACTAAAACAGCATCAACTAGAAAATGACCAATATACAACATTTTACTGTGACACCTGCAAAACCAGAATAATCATACGCCACATCATGCTAGACTGTAAAAGCGTTAACGCTCAAAGATAACCACTTCTGCCAAAAAGGACATCAACATGTCGTCTCCACCGCTACTGGGTGACAAGCGCCCAAAACATATTCAATTGCTATTTGAATATGTGTGCGCCACACAACTAGCAGAGTCATTGCAGACACAACACCACCAACACCCACTCCAACACGCAATGCACTCCCGCGATACACCCGTGGGAATAACGTAAATAGCCATCTTCAAATGACACCGGACGTATATCAGCTGAAGCGTTTTCTATTCAAATGAAGGGTTACCTGGCGGTGCCGTCCAGCGTAGATGAGCCGACATGCTCTAAAACATTGAGCAGAACTTAAACGACTACCCAGAGGAGCTATCAGACGTAGATGAACCGATTTGCCTTGCAATTCATAACACAAAACGGCTACCCGGAGGAGCTATCGGACGTGGATGAACCGATTTGCCTTGCAATTCATAACACAAAACGGCTGCCCAGAGGTAAAGCGAAAGTAGGTGTGCCGAATTGCCTTGCAATTCCTTACATGAAATGGCTACCCCGCCTTCAGGACCTTAACGTCAACACACTATAACGTAACACTCCCTTAACTTAATTGCATGCTCGCCTCTTAGGTTTACTTGCAAAGCTCACTCCCTTTAACACGCGCCCTGGAGGGCCTCTGAAAATTACGCGCACTGGAGGGGGGGGGCGGAATCCGCTCCCTAAGATCTCGGCTCCTATTGAGGCTAGAAAAACGAAATTCGCAGGGTGGATGGGCACGATGGTGAACTCTATTGTGTACAAATTACATGACCTTAGGTCGATACCTTCAAGGTCAAATGAGGTCAAAATAGCAAAATTGTCTGGTTTTGAGTGTCTTGACTCGTCATTGTTATGGATCGCTGTGATTGTGTTTAAATGCTCCAAAGTTGGCATTAATGATGTTTTGGACGTTACTAGTGATGCAATACAGATGCCAGATCCGCCATTTGACCTCAGGTCACCTGTATAGGAGCACTTTATCAGGTCATTACCTGCTCGTTACCGAAACCGAGCTGCCCACCCGACTGCTCCGTTGGCCAGTTGGGCACAATCGGCTTCGCAAAGAAAAGAGTGAAATACATGAATAAAGTATGGAAACGCTTAGGCATACAATGACAAACAGCATATTTCGGGATGTGTAGGGAGTAACATGTAAAGTGACATCAATCGCATGACAGTCATTTGCATTTATGACACATTCCAGTTGACCAAGTTTGGTTCCATTAGCCTGTCATGAACTTGACCTGACTTGACCTCGGCGATATAGCATAACAATATGCATCAAACGAGTCGCTAGTGTTGTCAAGAACACTTCCCTTTTGCCAATATACGGGAAGCGCACCAGCGCCGATTTTTGTGGTCTGGCGCTGCGAATTGCTTTGACTTTAATGGCCCCTAACTTGAAAACTTTTCGGCCGATTTTCATTTCTCTTCCTTTAAACAATGCTTGGTCATTTCTAAGGAGGTACGCAAAAACCTGGCGCATATCGGCCGGTACAATATGGAGTTATTTTCTAAAAATCGGAGGGGTTAGCGGATTTCGCCCCCCCCAGGGCGCGTGTTAAAGGCGGCGCAAATGAACTGAATGGTCCGGTACGCCTCTAAATGTCACCTCCCCCAATGGTCGTACGGAACGGAGCACAGGAGAACACCATTGCAGACCACGGGTAAAAAAAACAGAGCCTACGGCAGGTTAATAAGGACGTGAAAGTAGCTGAGTTGGAGCAGGCGTAGCCTGAGCCGATCCAGGAGGAAATTTTCGTCCCCGAAGCCGGCTGACACGATACATAATATCTAGCGTGATGAAGTAACTTATGTGGCGCAATGCTGTACAGACGGAGGCAGCTATTTTTTTGGCTGAAATGTAAATACCCCGGACATTGTTCAGACGTCTCGAATCTCTCCACTAATCCAGCGCCCCGAGTGCTGGTTCTGTAGCAACACGTGCAAGACCTATGTGGCACTACACTGTACCATGCTAGTGTGGTAAGGCGGTCTATTTTATATCACATGCGCCTGCACGCTATTTAAGTTGGTACATCCACTGAGGCCAAGGAGACATTTTTCTTCACAAAGTGTATTCATTTTTGAATGCCACCCCGATAGGTTAACTTGTTGGAATAGCTTACTGCGATGGCCTCCCTTGTCCTGGCAAAACATGGTCGCAGTCGATTTGCGTGCCAGCATGTAACACCGCAGGTGAAAATTAACTGGAACCTGATCCGGTAATTCAAGACACACGGCAGAGGCGCCACGACATCGTTACACTGACTACAAGCTAAGCTGTTGATGTGCATTTGCAGATGAAGGGGTGGGATTAGTGTTCACGCAACAAGTTCCGCTTCGCCAGTGACCGTGATCAGTGGCGTAGCCAAGGGGAGTGGAAGGGGCCCTCCATGTGATGGCCTTGAGGCGTTGGTGCAGTGGGCCTTCACGGGCCCCTGGGCTGACGTGAAGGAACCTGGACCGAGGAAAAAGAGGACCCGAGCTGACGGAAGGGGGCTAACGAAAGGGACCGACGAAACGAGCCCAGGACAGACGGAAATGGTCCCGGGTCGATGAGAGGGACCTGAGTCAACGGAGATTGCCACTGGCAGGACGATGAGGGCCCTTGGCTAGGCTAACGTGAAGAGCTTCTAAATAACTGGAGAGAGTCATGGCTAACAAAGAGAGCTCCAGGCTAATATGAAAGGACCTGGACTGATGTCGGGTCCCAAGTCAAAGAAAGAGCTTCCGTCCTGATGGACATGGCCCAAACGTTTGGACCTTTGAAAAGGTGCCTCGGGCTTGCCGGAAAATCCCCTGAGTAGTCAAGGAGGCCCTTGAGACAATGGAGGAGGGCAACAATTTCCCAAGAGGACCTCGACCGTAAGAAAGGGCCCTCGGGACGACGGGTGGAGCCCAAGCCGCATCTATTGAAAAAAAAAAGTTCTGTGGGATTTATGCATGACAGTCATGTACAAATGGTGCGGGACAGTCCTGCAGGATCCCTGTGGTAATGTTTTACAAGGATTCCGGTAGGATCCCACATATAAATCCTGCAGGATCACACAGAGAACTGAAGGACCTGAAGGATTCCACATAGCAATTACGCATGAACCCACATATAAATCCTGTAGGACCACACGTAGAAATCCTACAGGATCCCACAGAGAAGTCTTGCTGTATCCCATAAACAAGTCCTGCAGGATTTCACAGTGAGATCCCATAGGATTTCACAGTGGTAAATCCATACAATCCCAAAGGACGACAAGAACAGGCAACTTATACGACGTAAGCCTCTTTCTTCATGTCTATCAACGCCACAATTCCAAGATAAACAATGTATTCTACATCTGCTTGTTATTTGGCAATCGGGTACCCCGTTGACTAATAATCCATATCAGTAGTGCGGTTGCACACATCACTTCATTTTCTCAGTGTTTTCACCTCGTCGTGTATCTGGCCCTGGCGAATGCTGCGTACTTCTTTATAAGACATGTCAAGCTCCCGCACCAGGGAAGCTGAGAGGCCCAAGGCCCAAGGAGGTGCCTCAAGCTGTGAACACGCGCCCTGGAGGGGGGGGGGGGCGAAATCCGCCCACCCCTCCGGTTTTTCGTAGATAACTCCAGATCTTACCAGGCGATATACGCGATTGTTTGTTTACCTGCTAATAAATGACCGGCGCGTTGTTTAAAGTAAGAAAAATGAAAATCGACCGAAAATGTTTCGAGTCGGGGGTCGCTAAATTAAAAGACAAAATATCAGCGCCAGACCACACATATCGGCGCCGATGCGCTTCCCGGATATTGGCAAAAAAGAAATGTTCTTAACAAAACTAGCAACTTGTTTGACGTACATTGTCATGCTATTTTGTTTCAAAGTCATGTCAAGTCACCGAGATCAAGTCAGGTCAAGTTAGTGACAGGTTGACACACGCCCTGGAGGGGGGATGACGAAATTCGCCAATCCCTCCGATTCTTCGTTCATAACTCGATAATGTACCGGTTGATATACGCCAATGTTTGTGCACCCGCTTAGAAACGACCGTCGCATTGCTTAAAGCAAGAAAAATGAAAATCGGCTGAAACGTTTTCAAGTTAGGAGCCGTTAAAGTAAACACAATTCGCAGCGCCAGATCTCCAAAATCGGCGCTGATGCGCTTCCGTATATTGGCAAAAAAGGGAATGTTTTTGACAACACTAGCGAGATATTTGATGCATATTGTTATGCTCTATAATATAAAAGTCATGTTAGGTCGCCGAGGTCAAAGTCAGATCAAGTTCGTGACGGGCTAATGGAACAAAACTTTGTCAACTGGAATGTTGTCATAAATGCAAATGACTGCCATGCGATTGATGTCACTTTACATGTTACTTCCTGCACATCCAGAAATATACTGTTTGTCATTGTGTGCCTAAGCCTTTCTATACTTTATTCATGTATTTCACTCCTTTCTTTGCGAAGCTGATTGTGCCGAGCCGCACAACGGAGGTGTCGGGTTGGCAGCCCGGTTCCGGTAGCTGGAGCAGGTAATGACATAATAAAGTGCTCCTATATAGGTGACCCGAGGTCAAATGGCGGATCTGGCATCTGTATTGCATCATTAATAATGCCCAAAACATCATTAATGCCAACTTTGGAGCATTCAAACTCAATCACAGCGATCCATAACAATGACAAGCCAAGCCACGGAAAACCTGAAAATTTTGTTATTTTGACCTCATTTGACCTTGAAGGTATTGACTTAAGGTCATGCAATTTGCACACAATAGAGTTCTCTGTCGTACCCATCCTCCGTATGAATTTCGTTGCTCTAGCCTTAGTAGGAGCCGATAACTTATGGGGGCGGAATCCGCCCCCCCCCCCCTCCAGTGCGTGTAATCTTCAGAGGCCCTTCAGGGCGCGTGTTAAAAAGCAGCTGTAGTGCCCATACCAACTAGAACAAGCAGTCCCAGCTGGAGTCTGGAATGAGCCCCAAAGTGCTCAGGAATAATCAGTGTGCCTGAGAACCAGAGAAGGGTGGGATGCTCTTGAGGTTTGAACGAGCCCATGAGGGATGAACAGGATCCCGAAAGCTAAAGAGGACTATTGAGGGTCTCCATGTCAGAGTTCAAATACCCCCGATATGAGGACTAGAGAATGTTATTGAGGACTGTGGTAGGCCTGTAAATAGGAGAATCCTGAGGGCTAAAGAGTAAATCTGAGAGTGAGAGAGGACAAGACATGGATTCTCCTGAGATTTAGAGCGGCCGCTAATGGACAAACAAGGTCCCCTGAGAGAGTGAGAATAAAAATATGTTGACTAACGATTCCTGTGAGCAACACTAAGGACCCACCTCAGATCTAGAATGTTACTGAATCCACAACAGTTGTGATTACTGGGAAGGGCCCTTAGCAGCTTGAGAGGATTTGTGAGGACTAACGGAGCTCACTTGAGAGCTAAGGAAAGTCTCTAAAGCCAACGATAGACGTGATAAATGCTGAGGGGCGCATCAGATGTAAATATTCCTTAAAGCTAGAAAGGTGATACAGGACTGGGAAGGGTCCCAAATAGCTGGAGAGGGCCCCGGATGATTAGAAATTGTTTCTGAGCACTACAAAACAGGGGCGGTCGGCCCATGTAAGGCACTAAGGCAGTGCCTCACCTGAGTTGAGCTGGGAAATATTTATATATGCTATTTTCATAAAATTATGCTTTCATCCACTGAAGAATGGCAAACTTGAAAATCTGGAAACAAATGTGCATTGGTGACTCATAATTATGGTGAAAATTGAAGTTCATTTACATTTACACCATTTTCGTCTTAGCTTCCAAACAGCTCTATTACCGGTCGGCAGAGGCTAGCCTCTCGCGCATATCGCCATATAGTAAGTTTTTGTTTCATAACAAGCGCAGGGTAGCCCGGGGCCCTCCAATGTTGTTTGGCAATCGGTGACATCACATGGGCTGGACAATTGCTCAGTCCCGGAGGCACTCCAGCCAAACTTCCGTGTTTTCTACACGACATTTACCATCTTAAGTATCATCGAAATAGGACAAAATCGGATTCATTTGAATGCTCAAAGAATCTTGTCCACGAATGTGTGCCGTATTTTCCCTAACATAGGATTTTTCGCTTCGACCCGCGCTGATTGCATTGCAGGAATCTCGCGGTGCACCGGGTAGTAGCAGTATGATGAGACAGGCCAAATAAAGATCACGGCCAGGTACGATGGGTAGGAGCAAGTAAGAGATAACTGTTGCAACATAATTCCTCCCCACTCGGTGCTGGAGCGTAAACAGGGGTGGGGGTACTGGGGGCATGTGCCCCCATGGGAAGGTGGAACCCATCCGGCCAGTAAAAGGCGCCAACATTGTATTTGGGCTACCGGCGGATGTACCTATACCGGTTGGAATAGCACGCCATTATTACCCATGTGCAGATGCGGAACCTGCAGCTGGTTCTCAGTATTGTTTTCAATTTTTCTTCATGTACTTCTAGATGAGGTGTATTCTTAGAAAACAGTTGAACTGTCCCCTTAATGTTGGTTTTGTCCATTACAAAGTCATACTTTTAACATGGGGTAACATGGGGCATGCACTCCATCAATGTGGGGCTTCCCATTAACTTCGTGCATTTTGCACTGAAATAGTCAATAATAAAAATAACAACAATAGTGATAACTATATATATATATATGTATATATATATATATAATGTGTGTGTGTATGCCAGCCATTTCGGGTTATGAAATGGAAGTATATGAAAACCTCAATGCTATTTTATATCTGAAAACTTCCCGGCAATTTCGGATGCACTTGAACACGATGGAAATGGTTGAAATCCACTGATTTCGGAACGCTGGTGATATGTTTGACACCTTGCAACGCCAAATTAAAATATTCATCCTCATATTAACATAAAATAATAATGGGTACTTATGAAACATACTGGTCGAAATCAAGCTTTTTTCTGCCTAACCTTGCTTGGGTGCCACGGACCACCCCCGCTACAAAGGACTGGACTGGGATGCTCAAGAGGCTTCGAAAATTTCACTATTAGAAGAAGAGGATCTTCTGTGATCGAAACAAAGTCCCTAAGGGCTAGTGATGGTTGTGCCGAATAATGCCTTCGAAGTGACCAAAGCTGTCCCAGCAGCCTATCCACAGCTGCTCCAGCAAATACTGTCGCTCCAGCGATGGCAAAAAGACAGCCAAGAGTTCGCTGTGATGACGGTGACCCGGTGTCAGCTGCTTCGCCTTGGACCGGGGTGACATCGGTTAAGCAAACAGAAAGACACCTAATATGTCAAACGTTGTGTGTTCGGCATGACTGGTCACGGATGTTGCTGGGCCTTCCTCTGTCCCCAAATTTTGCATTTAATTTTCCATTCTGGTATATACGCCTCATTTTAAGGAAGTATAAAGGTGTTGAAAAGGGCGTAAGTATGTGCGCCTCACTTTTGTTCTTAATACCCCCCATATTAAACTTTGTATGAAGGAAGCGAAAAACATAAAGAAGAAATTGTGTCCATGGGGTAAATTGATTTACTTTTCCATCGTATTTCGTTCAAACTAAGAATGTTCATGCCATCATTGGAGATGTGCTACTGTCCCTTTATTCTCAATCATTGGATGTCTTTCGTTGGTTATTGTCGTAAGAAAAACGGTCTTTTATGGTCTTCACCACACTGTTGGACCCTGATTCCTGGCCTCGCATTGGCCACACCAGTGCGGAGTGCCATATTTTCCCACGTTTCTAGCCATTTTTTCCTTTATATAATGATATACCAACATACACATGCATGCGAGTACACACACATATATATACATATATATATATACATATATATATATATAAAGATATAATATATATGTGTATATATGTATATATAAATACATATATACCTATGTAAAGTGGCCGAAATCCTTGGAGTTTGGGAAAATTGGGGGCCCTAAGTAGGTATTGGGCCACTCTTCAGATGTTCGCCCGTGGACCAATTCCTGGCTAAGACAGTAACCATGATTCACAAAGCCAGCCCTCTAAATGCAGTATTCTTTAGCTTTATATGCATATGTATGTAGTATCTTTAGCTCTATATGAAGTATTGTTCAATAGATGGGACTGCTAATCCTAGGCTGACTAGAAAGGTGGCGCCAAAAAAGCCCGATCTACGCATGCGTGGACAAATGTTCGTGTCATGGAAGTTTGTAGGCAGAGGGTAGAATTATATGATATATATATATATAGGCGACGATAAGAGTAGAAGTGTATGTGGAGTAACATAAACAAGTTCATAAAATCACGATCTATTCATCTTTGGGCAAGTGCGGAAATCACAAAGCACCGTCCTCGCCAGACTAGATGACCTAACCTTGCATCTTCAACGCTGGCGAACATTGGTAGGAGTGTGGGTAGTTTTTGGGATCTTTGTGCTATTCCCCACACGAACATTTCCCGATTCAACATGGGACCCAACCGGAGGGCCCTCTCAGTGAGCTTCCCTCCCACCCTGGTTAGATGTTCACCCCTCCCCCCCACACACACACATACACACATATACCCAGCCCGCTCCGGCCTGTTTAGCTTTGCGCTGTGTTCAACTATTTCGCTCAGCTTAAATGACGAAGACATTTAATAGCCACTTTATGACGGATTTAATTAATCCGTGAAACAAATAAACAGCATTAACCAGTGACGGATCCAGTAATTGTGCTGGGGCCATATGTCCGGGGAGGGGGCGCTGGCTTTGCCTTCCGAGACAATTTGAGAGAATGAACTCGAACCTTCCCGGATAGGCGCCTCCGACTTAAGAAATTCGAGGGGAGCACTCGGGCCTACCAAGATGGGTGCCTTTTGGTCGCCTTTTTCCGGTCGGAGAGGCGACAGTTTCCTATGTGGGCACGTATCTCCAGTGCCTCCCCCACACACACCCTTGTATTTTCTCTCCGTCTCTGTATTGACGTTATGTCACGATGCATTTATGATCTTTCCTTATATTCAGCTATATTTTGGTTGAGGAGTGGTTCCAAGCTGTGTTATTGACTACTTATACGAGCCTAACATTTTATTACACACCCCCATTGCATTATTCTAGTTGTGCCCCTGTTCGTGGAGGACATCGACACCCGAAAGGAAGATAATAAAGAACATCAGTCGCAGACTGCCCCGGCCTTTATTTATGGGTATGTTTGTGGAATGTGTACTCTTATCAGGTGATTTGCACCCTTGCTGATTCTAACGAGTGCACCTTGCTGATGCTAATGGGCATACCTTGCTGATGCTAATGAGTATACTTTGCTGATGCTAATAAGTATACCTTGCTGATGCTAATGAGCATACCTTGCAAGAAGCTCATTAGCTAATTGCACCATAAAGAATGCAGACACACCTTGGCAAAGCGATTGCACAGGCCGTCGACGAGACACGGTGCAGTGTTGAACATTCCGGCTATGTAGCTGCTCAAGTGTAGCGGACGAGACTTGAGAGCTGTCGGTAACGACCGGCGGCAGACGCGTCGAGAGCTCATGTCCCGATGAGTCCACCTGTGCACCTGTACGGCGGTCATGTTTCCGACGCGCACGAAGTGCCGGTTGAGTTCGCACTGCGCCGACGCCGGGCGGTTGACCCGGCAGGTCGCCCGGGCGCCACCGTGGCATTGCGCCACGTTGAGCTGGGACTGCCGTCCCGCGGGCGTTGGCCAGTCCCTGCATGAAAGTGTCACGGCGGATCTGGAACGGGCCGCGTCCATTGAGCCGCCCTTGCTGCGGCCAAGGTGTGCGGAGCCGTGAGCTGCCCACCGCTGGGCCACGCGGAGTCTGTCGTGACATCAGTTACGGGTGGCGCTGTCAGGTTCCGCACCTTGAGTCGCCCAGCTGGGTCAGTTCGTCTGAAATAGGCCGAGTCACTTTACGAAATACTTCCACTGTTCGTCGGGACGGCGGCTGGTGGACGCCGATCTCCAGTTAGCGCGCTCCAGGCAGCAGTTCAGCTCTGCCCTAGCCGGCCGGGCTCAACACCTGGACGTCGGTGTGTACGGAGCAGGCCTGTAGTTCGACACGCCGACGACTGCACGGGTCCAGTACAGTGCAAGTGGTGCGAACTGAAGTCGCAGTGGAGGCTACCGACGCGTCCCACACCCTGGTCGGTGCTGATTATGTCATTGGTGAAGCATGATGAACGGAAGGTTGGTTCGATGGCGTGCTGCTGCAGTGAGTAGCAGACTTGTGCTCGACTCGAGTTGAATCAAGAATCGACTCATGAAGCAATCATTTTTAGATGAGTCGTGAGTTGAATCGATTCTTTCCCGAAAACATATCTGGAGTTCCAAGTTGAATCACATCTTTCCTTTTGTTATAAAGAGTTAAATCATGAGTCAATCATTTGAATCACAGTGAGTCATTTGAATCCTGTCACTCAAATGCAAATTATGAACAAATGACATAAAGCATGTATCTTTGTGAATAGTATGCCATGACACAAAACTAGGGAATAAAAAAGCAGTATAATAAGTAATGCTTAGCATTATCATTGTGAACTTATCAGCTGTCAGTGAGTAAAGAATGAGGGGTAGGTATGTACCTACTTAGGTTATTTACCAAAACGAATAACAATAGCTACAAGTAGGTATTAATGTTAAGCTTGGTATTCACAATCAGTATCATGCATGAGTCAATCCTAGTGCCAGAAACGCAACACAGGAATGGGATGCGATCGTGAAAAAGAATATGGAACCGAAACGGCCCTACACAGCAACAGGCATATGCACCGAAGAAAATTGCATTGGTTTGTGTGACAAATACTAAACCAAAGGTACCTTTCCTAGAAGGTAGATCTAAGTTTTCCTTCAAGCCCGCATGACGTCATTGAAAGTTTTTTTAATTATGGTATCAATTTGGTTGCAGAAGACTCTTTTCTCAAGTCATACGCAATGGTCACTTTAATTTGCTTCCAAGCAAATATATTTGCCTTCCCCTCACCAGGTAAGTTGTAACCTGGTTTCATTCCTTCCAGTGATCATTTGTTCTGACACATTTTATTCTCACGAATAGACAAGGTTGGATTTGTGCATTGTAATCCAGCATGTGGAGAGGAATATTTTGTAATCATCCAGTATGGGTGATGTTTTTCTTCAAACCTTATGCATCGTAACTTAATTTGTATCAATTTCAGTGAATTTTAAGCACTTTTAGTTGATCGCAACAGTTCATCGTCAAAAGTTAATACTTTAGGAAATTCTACCTCCAGATGAGAAAACAAGAAATAATTTTCTGGAGAGGATAATGTTCGGAATCCCAAAAATGTAGGATCAGCCTACTTTTTCAAACATGTGCCTACCTACCTACATTGATATACAACAGTGGTTCAAAAGTCTTTTTCTAGGCCAGCTCGACCCACGGCGTGATTCATCCTTCATTGATAAAATTTGCATGGATCTCTTAAAATCAACTAAATTTAATCAGAGTTGTATTCGGAAATCTTGCTGCTGATGTAAACGGGTGGTAATTGTCCCGCTGCGTCTCGGCGGCGCACTATGAGCCGAGACGTGCGTGACAGTGCGCGGTCACCACAGCCCGGCTGCAGACAGAGCCCGCCGCTGTGGACGCCGACCGAGACAGGGCTCACAACTCACTGTCGACGGCCCGCCGGTCGCCAGCTGGCGTGTCGATCAGGCACGGACATCACTCGAATATTGAGAGGCCACTCAATCATTCAGTCACTCGCAGCAGCCACTCACTCAGTGGAATGGGCCAATATCACGGCTGTCGACACGATGGTCACGTGGCGCGAGCCTGCCGAGTTGACAGGTCGGGTCATGACCAGCTACCCGGCACGTGCGACCGCTGGCGCCGTGCACAGAGAACTCCCCCCCGTCCCCCCCCAATTGAACTCTACCATCTTCGGTCATATTGATCCCAATTATTACACTTGTCTGCGTGATTTATAAGGTCAAGGGTGTCTCGGCTGTTTTTAGGCCAGTTTTTCATGCTCATTCAGAAAATGGCATCCGTTTTGATCGATTAGCTCGATTTTTAAAACATATGTTATTTCCCTCATATGAACCAAAACATTGCTCTGGCTGGTCTACTAGTGAATCCGACAGAAGCATAAATAAAGGTTTAAACTGAAAACGGATGGACCATAAGTGTATTCAGAGCGCATCCCAACAGTACAAACTAATGCGGAATAAATAGCCTTTTCAGGGACTTCAGACTGTGTTGAGCAAATAGGACATCCCTCTTCAGGCACCAACAACAGTCCGCCAGAAAGTTCGCATCCCACCGACCTTGGTAGCGTTCTTCCATCACCCGTATGTCTTTGTGGAAGCGTTCTCCTTGCTCTTCACTGTAATATCCACAGTTATCTGGGAAATAATCTAGATGGGACCTAAGGAAGTGCATTTTTACCGACATTCGAGCACCAAGTTGCTGAAAACTGTCCATCAACTCATCGACGACCTTCACGTATTCCGCACTTCTGTGACTACCCAGGAAGTTGATGATGATTGACTGCAAGGCCAGCCATGCAGAGAGCTCAGACTGTTCCAGACATTCTTTGAATCGAGTATCCTTCATGGCTCCCTTATCTGAGGACCGTCGAATACACCAGCTTTCAGCTTCTCTCCGCTCACATGAGGGAATTTCTGTCCCAAAAATGCAAATCCTCGTCCTCTTTTATCCAGTGCTTTCACAAAATTTGTCATCAAACTGAGTTTGATATGGTGTGGTGGAAGTAGGATTTTCTGTGGTTCAACCAGGGGGCGTGACTGCACGTTGTGGGAGCCAGGTTCAAGTGCATGCCTGGATGACCAGTCGCGTTGTATATGGTGCTATTTGTCAGCCCGACTCTCCCAGAGGCATAGAAAGCAAGGATATTTCGTGTAGCCGCCCTGCAGCCCAAGGACGAGACCTACTACCTTGAGGTCACCACAGATCAGCCAACCATGCTCTTTGTAGTTCGAAGCAGACAACAAAAGTTCCATGCTGTTATGCGTTTCCCTCAGTTGCACGGTGTGTCCAACAGGGATCGACGCGAACTTATTGCCCTTGTTCAGAAGAACTGCCTTTAGGCTCCTACTCGAGGAGTCTATGAACAGCCTCCATTCTGCCGGGATGTACTCTGCACCCATTGCTTCTACTACCCGCGATGTTGTTGCAATGGACTAGAGAATGTTCTTTATCGAAGGTAAAGTACTGTCTGAATTCTCATTCGCGATTCCGATACCAAAAGAATGTCGTTTCTGGCGCCAGCAAACGTTTCTCGCGGAGCCGTGAATCCAACAGCTGAGCAGATTCCTTGGAAAAGTTCAGGTCCCTGGTTAGGTCATTGAGCTCAGCTTGGTTCAACGGTACCGGTCGATCGTTCTCGGTCGGTTCATATGCACCAGACGCGACTGCGTCCATTTCATCCCCACTAGAGTCGGAAGATGACTCGATGTCGACATCAGGTTCAGGGATGGGGGCATCTGGACCATGAGGGACTGGCTTGATGGCTGATGGCGTATCCGGATATTTTACATGCTTCTGTTTCTTTCAATTTACTCCTTTCAGATCTGTCAGACAAAAATATAAATCGGTTGTATGATCCTTTCCCTCCCGCCACACCATGGGAATGCCGAACGGCATGGATGGGTCTTGTTCTTCCAGGTTCGTAGGCCTTCCACACATGACTTGCAGCAGATATGAGGGGCAAACGGCTTGTCCTGATCACCCAGTTTCACTCCAAAATATGCGTGGTAACTCTTTTTTACAAAGTCGGTTATTCTCACTTCTCTCCGCTACTGATCTATCATACTGCAGTATGCAAACTGATACATCAGTGTGTGAATTGCTATCTATGACGTAGTGTGAAAATTTGAGCTAATCGAGGAAAATGGATGGTATTTTTGGATTCAGCACACGAAACCTGTATTAGAACAGCTGAGAAACTTCCGACCTTTTGAGAAAAAAATGTTTTGAAACGCAGGCCAGTGTTATATTACAATGCTATGTTTTTATCCTGCAGTTCATATTTTTGAGAAGAGGCTGAATTGCCGAAGCGAAAAAGGTGGGCTGGCAAACATGAATGTGAAGCATTGCAGTGCCTAGTGGGTTCACATGGGCTGACCTGACCTCACATTGATACATTTGCAATGCAGTGCAATGCAATCCGACATGAGGTGCTATGGTGCATACCGCAAACAGGCCATGCTGATGATGAATTGTAATTTAGAGGCACCGACAACTAAATTACTTTACGATATACGTTATAGGCGTCGTATATTATACACTTGAACTTTCAAAAACACGGATTCCAAATTTGACCAAGTTTTCCATCCTAGGTTCGATTCCAATAATCAGAAATCGTACGTAACCGATGGGCGAATTGCAACAAACCTGATCACGAGCGATATTCAAATATTACCTTGGAATGCAACGTGTCACCAATGAATCAATGCCCAACGCTGCGTGGAGGAAACTGGCCAACATTTCACATGCATTTCTAGAGCGTGTCCCGGACACGTCGCTGGTCATTGGTGGTTTTACTTTTTAGGACAATAAATGTAACATGAAAAGTAAGAATAGTTACTTTGCTTCAACGTCATACTGAGTGGGGAGTGGCGGGCAATGGTGAGCGAAAAACCTAACGGGTGTTTTCCCACGGTACTATTGGAATCAGCCCCATGGACGACGAACTGGCGAATTGTGCGAAATGTGCACAGCTGTTTCAGTTAGAGAGTTCATGCTTCACATGTCGGCTTTGTCCTGCAGCTTAAATATATAGGTGGAAGCTGACACTATATCTTGTTTTGACCGAGATTTTGACTTACTGAGTTGACACATATTACGTGTGGCAGGATACTACTCATTCGCAATCACCATTCGCAATCACAGTTGCGGACTTCATCATTCAAAATTACGTCACAATGTCGAGAATGTCAGATAAAAATGTTCACGGCTTGTTGCTAACGCGCAAAGCTCAGCTGAACTCCATCCACCATTATTTGGACGTCAGTGCGGGTGGTCACTTTTTGCTGCACTCTCCACTCCCGTCTAGTATGTGGACGTCGATGCGGTGTATTTGCTTCCTGCTGATGCGGAGGCCTGCTCTCTATGGAGGGTCGGTATCGGAACACTGCGTGTCAGTACTGTTGCGTCAATGCGGTGGTAATCGGCAACTGGCACCCGCGGTTTTCACGTTTTGTCCGCACCTCATCGAATGGGTACCTCTGAATGAAGCTGAGCGACAATGTGCCCTATACTTAGAGTTAGTTATTGCGGTTATTGTGGTTTAGGGGCGCATCGACTGCATAGGTCAAATAGCTACACATGGTGTTAAAACGCAATGTGTAGTGTGCTAATGGCTTCATGGATCCTCCACCATTAGGTCTCGGGCGAGAGGTGTATCGGCTTTTGCGCACCAAATATAGGCTGATTCTAGTTAGCATGAGCATAGTTAGGCCATTTAATTGTGAGAAGAATTGAACTATTTACTTGCGGGAAAGAATGCTGTGTTTTGCACGCAAATTACTTATATTTTTATCTCAAGCTTTTCGATCTTGGATAATTTTCAAGAGTAACAATATTTCATACACATCAGTTCATGACAAAAATCATACCCTGAAATTACGCACTGAATTCGAATACCATTTCCTGTAGAACATTGCCGCCTGTGTGGGCAGTCAATGGCATAAACCTACGACTAAACGACTTCAAATCTCGGCGAGACTCCACTTTGGTACAAAATACCCATTGTAATATTATACTGTCCATTATCCCACGCTTTCGCTGACCTCACTGCATCTCTCTCCCTGTTCCACAAGACCAACACTGGAACGCGAGATCATTCCGCTTTAAGCTCGATATTAGGTGGATCACCATTATCGCATGTTGCCTATGCCATAGGCAACATGCGATAATGGCGATCAACACATTTCGGGAATGTGTTGATCGCACTGAGTAGAGCAATGCCGGATTCTGGTATATATTCCCTTACCGAACGATTATATATTCCCCTCTTCCCTGAGAGAAATAAGCTGAGGCCAAGCCTGAAAGTGCGCTGGTTTGTCTATACTGTACGAGAGCGGGCCTGTCGGGCGTGGTTCAGGCTAGATCCCTTCCAGTCCTGGTCCGATGTGACTGTCTGGTGCCTGGATAAGGGAAAAACTCTTACTGGCATGTATGGCTGAAAAAGAGGTCGCTATTGATTATTATCATCCAGAACGCAATGCTGTCTTCAATATAATCCATTCCGATTCTCCATTTGAAGTTCCAATGGCAGGTAGTTCTTGATAATTCATTTCCGAACTGCTTACTGTTTCGTAAAACCATGAGTGTCTTTTTCCAGTCACTTTCTTAGTTACTGACTTCCATATTAGTAGCAATGCTTTTCTGTGTAGCTGATGTACAAGATCTTAACCAAAGAATAAAAATAATGCTATACCTCATGCGCTTCGATTTTCTGTTTCGGTTGCGATTCTTCAATTCGCAAACAAAATGAAACGCTTTTAATGTTGACCTTCTGATGTGCTCTGATGTCAGCCAATGACAGAAAATCGTGTAATCCTAACTCGGTGCCATGCAAACGAAGAGTCGAATTTCACAGTCGGGCAGCGGTGCGGGTGACGCGACTGGTCTCCGAGTGAGCCCTGGAGCGGCTGGCTGGGCGCGCGACGGCGACACCAGCTGCGACCGGCGACGGGCGGGCGCGCGCGCACGCCGGCCCGGCCGGGATCAATACGGCGCCGGGCCGTGCCGCCGGCCGGCCGACGTTGGTGCACGGCCGCCGCCGCCGCCGCCTCGCCATGCACTGACCGCCGACCGCCATCATGCAGAACCCGCCCAAAAAGGTCAGTGTTCGGCCCGACCCGACTCGTGGCCCGCCCCGACCCGCCCCGACCCCGCCCAACCGGCCCAGCCGGGCCCGGTCTGAACCCGAGCCGGCTCAGTCTGGACTTTGATGGTCTGGATGGTCGCAATTGGCCGACCTAACCCGACAACCCGAACCGATTTGACCCGGTTTGAACGACCCGATCGATCTGGTCCCGCCTCATGTGATCAGACCAGACCGGGTGACGTAATTTCGGACTCAACTGGAACGGATCCTGACCAAGCCGGACAGGTCCAGATCAGACCCATGCTCAACTGGAATCCTACCCGATAAGACCTGACCCGTTCAAAATGTGAATGCCACAGCTGTCGTCCAATCGAGCCGGACGCTAACTAGCTGCGACTCGGACCCCAAACCTGACCATGACCCTGACCCTGCTTCCTACTGCAGTGTCCCAAACTTAGGTTTGAGCTGAGGTGTTAGAGTGGGAAATTACTCATCAAAAGTTAATGTAGGAATGGAAAAACATAAAAATTGATTTCATAATTGATCCCGGCATAATTTCATAATTGCCAGGATCTAGTGTGCCATAAAATCGCATGTCAGCAAAAGGTGCAATAGAAAATTTCCTTGTTCTTTGATTTTTCCAGATGTATTGTCATTTCAATGTTGTATGCAAAAGGAAGAAGAGTCAAGAGTTATGTAAAATGTACTCACCTGATAACATTGTTCGTCGTTTCAGTGGAAATTTATTCCCAGACGGATGACATTTGTCATCCAAACCTGGAAAGAGGACAACCTGGACCTAGAGTTTGTCGCCCAAATCTGTGGTTTTGGGAGGCTGTGTAACCCTGATTCTGACTCATCCCGATGCCGACCACAGCTCAGCAAGAACTTCAGCCCTGACCTGATGTCCCAGTCATGGACCTGAATCAGCCATGGCATGCAAAATGAATAGCGTATTGCTGAATATGACAGCTGCTCTTCCAAACGTTATTGACATGTTCACAGATGTCTTTCATCTCTAAGAACCAATTGTGCATTAATGGATGCGTAGTTCATGCAGGGTCCAGATTCCAGGTTCACACAGGGTTCAAGACGAGCTGGTGTGTGTGTGGTGGGGGTAGGGGAACATGGAGTCGGGAGCAAGGAGCTGAGCAAGGGCGACTCGTGGTATATTTTAGCACGAGCCTTTGAAGTCACTTGGAGCTGATTCAGAGCCGGCTGTGCGCTGTCGAAGAGCGATGCGCCTCCACTGACTGCAGCTCGGCTCAGCATAATGTGATCAGTTCGGCGACCCGAGGCAGCCGCTGTCGGCCGTCGGACTGCTCTAAATCTGAACGTGTCGCTGGGGTGACGTATCAGTTTCTTGCACTGCCAACAGCCGCTCCGTGAGCCGGATCGTCAGCGCTGTCGACGCGACAGCTGCTGCGGTGGGTGTTGAGTGTTGTGTGGAGGCCGGGCAGTTGTCGAGTGTTGTGCGGAGGGAGTCCAGTTGTCGAGTGCTGTCCGGAGTATGGCTAGTTGTCGAGTGCTGTGCGGAGTATGGCTAGTTGTCGAGTGTTGTGCGGAGGATGGCCAGTTGTCGAGTGTTGTGCGGAGGATGGCTAGTTGTTGAGTGTTGTGTGGAGGCCGGGTAGTTGTCGAGTGCTGTGCGGAGGATGGCTGGTTGTCGAGTGTTGTGCGGAGGATGGCTAGTTGTCAAGTGTTGTGCGGAGGATGGCTAGTTGTCGAGTGTTGTGCGGAGGATGGCTAGTTGTCGAGTGTTGTGCGGAGGATGGCTAGTTGTCGAGTATTGTGCGGAGGATGGCTAGTTGTCGAGTGTTGTGCGGAGGATGGCTAGTTGTCGAGTGTTGTGCGGAGGGAGGCCAGTTGTGAAATGTCGTGTGGAAGATGGCCAGTTGGTCTTGCCAGAATGCTGGTACATGGCTTACTCCTCCCGAAAAGCGCCAGTGATCTTTACCGTTCAGGCAAGAAGGAACTCGTCCTGGCCGCCTCTAGTTCATCTTGCCAGAGTTATAGTGCATTGCATAATCCCCCTCCCCGAAAACGTCGAGCAGAGGGATAGCCAATGGGGGCCGCTCCCTTGGCACTAAAAAATATACGACATGAAACAAGACATTTTGTGATTTTTAACACGGAAAGCCCTAAATTCTCGACACCCTACGCGTGTCGGAAGCTTTCTCCGTTTCATCACATTTTTCGTGTGGCTCCCTAAGAATAAAAAAATTGGCTTGCCCGCTGGCGTCGAGGCATCTTTTCCGTGCAGACAAGGAGGAAATCGTCCACGCCACCTCTCAAGCCGGCCGCCGCGTGTCAGTAGCATAAAATCTCGGGGAGGGGAGAGGGAGATTCTGCGTTATGTGTGTGGCTAGGACGATGTTCGGCAAGTGCAAATCGGTCAATCTACGTCCGTTGGTATCGCTAGGTGACCATTTACGCCATACGTTCAGTTAATCACAAGTCGGTTCGAGTGTAACGAGCGACAATGCCCGACAGCCAGTAGGCACAAGTGGTAACGCAAATCGGCTTGCATACGTCTTATGCCATCCATGGATATTTACGTTGTTGCTACGAGTGGCTGCAGACTCGTGCAGTGCGTGTGAACTGGGGCTACACTTGCATTCAATCCCCTTTCCATATTGGTGGCAGAAATATAGTCCGAACGTAATGTGAGAAGATCTGGGTGCTTGCTTCCCAGCAACGAGATAGGCGAAGGGAAGAGGATGGATGCTCTCTTTGTGGCAGTAGGCTTGAATCGGCCGCCTTTGCATGGCAAGTACAATACAATCTGGCAGGATTTGGTCTATGCTTAGTGTAATACTGCATGTCTGGCAGTGCGGTGTTGCATGTTGGTCATCCTCGAGTGCGGGCTGTGCTGGTGTTGCGCGACCAGTTCCAAGTCTGGTGAAGATGAGCTTTTTCACGATATGATTGATTTCACGTGTTCCATGCACGCAATATTGGTATGATGTAAGTGTGGTTTGACTGGTGGGATGTGTAGATGCTCTGTGTCCATGTGCTCTGGTGGCACTTACGAGTGTGATGTGGATTGATCGCATCGCCAGCTGGGTATTCCGTGTTGGAGTAATTGGCGGACGCTAGGACTCGCTTATCGAGCATATCTGCCTGCTCATTTCCATGAATGTTCACGTCCCAAAGAAAGGATACATTATTTATGTTGCGGGCCTGATTGTGGCTCGGGCATGTGGACATTAAACATTAGACCCAAGCATGTAGTGGTCACACTACTGTCGCGTATATTTGCTACTTGTTCAGTATATACTCTAGTTATATTGTTATGCTTCGTTATGTACTCCTCACCGTCTCTCCATTCTCAAGTACGTTTTCCGGAGCTCATACGCCAATGTCGTTACAAGCTGTACTCGGGGATGAACATCCGATGGTCCTCGAACTACTTTCCAGCTTCTTACATATCGCACCAAGCTTGACCAACTGATCTGATTTGGACTTTATTTGAATTTATTCGACTTGATTTGATGTGAAGGCACAAGGCTCAAGCTACAAGGCACAAGCTATCCGTTACGCACTACCATCTTCTGGTGCTTCATATGACACACATGCATGTAGGCTAATATCAATTGGTATGATGGGACTGATCCAGTTTGACAAAAGCGAACGGTTGCCCGATATATTGCGGGTTTTCCAAGCAGCTTGGCTCTTCTTTCCCCGGTTTTCCCAAGCTTTACCTACAACACACACCAACACATCCACGGTTGTGTGAGGTCACTTACGGCTCAACCTTGGCACCGGGCCTCTGCTTCGCTGGGTGGCCAGCGGAACCCGACTGGAGGCAGTGATGCTGGCCACCCTCCAAATGTTCTTTCGCTTGTAATGTATTAATATCTGTGTCATGTATGTCCTGTATGTCCTGTATGTCCTGTATGTTCTACTCCCCTGCGCCAGTTCTCTTGTTCGCCGGCATCTCTCTACTCTCCTGTCTTGGTTGCCTGATATCGGATACCACATAATCCTGCTTAACGTAACTTGTCGTTAACGTAGTCCATCTCTACCGGTTGGCACTTGTCACTGCCAAGGATTAAAAATATGTATTGATATTAATATTAATTTAGCTAAATAATCTTTATATCTTTGACATTGATACCATTGTTATTGACATTATTGATATTCATATCCATGTGCATATTGCTCGGTATATTTATATTGATATTGTCTATTTTGATCCCAATTAGTGAATCTAGGATAAACATAATTAGGGGCAATTAGGAACGGAATGATTCAACTCGTTCCTTGTGGCACTCGGTCGTAAAGTGAGCGATTATGTTCTTAAGATGATTAAATTGACTTTCGTTTGGTATGAAACAATATATAGGTTGGCTGAATGGCTTTGCACCCGATTTATGTTTATGACATACTTAATGCTCTGGAAATGAAACAATTTTATTGAAATGCCGAAACTGGAGACATTATTTCCGAAGTTGTAATCCTCTGCCGAAGATGATGGATATACCTGGAATTCGAATGCTTTCTGTCAATTGATCAAAATGGGTTGCATTCACCCCTGAAATTGCTATACTCTCCTCTACAGCAATGTGCCCTGTGTGCCCTGTGCCCTAATGTGCCCTAATGTGCCCTGTATTGGGCACATTAGAATTGTGCCTGGACGGCGTTGGTTATGTTGTCATGGTTATATCGAATACAATTAAGCTACGGTGCATTCCGCTATATATGTATATGTATATATATATATATACATATATATACATAGTATACTATATATGGAGTATGTAACATTCTGATAAATGTTATATGTAATATGGTGCGGTTGTGCCGTGCATTCCAACTATGGTTATATATTAAGACTATATAATACGGTAAGATACTTACTACAATATCTGAGTTTTCTGCTACAGCGTAATGATCTCCCAACTCGTCCTCCAGCAATGAAGCCCAATAGCCACCCTCTTGCTCTCGCGAGTTCAGCGCCCATGACGACACTTTGCAATTGTATTACCAAGGCAGTTGTGCATTACTTCGTTTTATAGCGGTCTTATACTCGTTATCGATAATGACGCCTCTCGATCCACGATGTACGATAACATGTGGTTAGCCAGGCTGAGGATCGACCAGTGCGGTATGACAAAGTCCACCAGCACCAAGACTGCCTTGATCGCTTCGTGGCCGTGCAACGTCACGGAATTAAAAGTCGTACATTAGACGTATGTGTTGAAGATAGAACAGAGACCTTAGCCTTGGTCGGTGACACTCCGATGAGGTAACGAGTCCGTGCTACAGACACACGTAAACACGCAGGACAAAATTGGGTATTCCAAGCATCTGGCGAAATTTTAATATGCGAACTCACAGCTACGTTAAAAATATGTTAGCACGTAGAATGCTAGCCGGTGGATGCAATTTACTCATTTAGAATTTGTAAGACCTTATTTGTCATCACAGCTAACGAAAAACAGATTTGCATTTGCACTATTTCTGATGGGAGGCAGTGCAAGTAGTTTCTCATTTTACTAGTGAAGCATATTTAGTATGCTATGTACTACAATATGTTATATGCTATTTAAGCATGACATAACTCACGTCACTATGAGTCGATTAAAGTCAATACATCTTTCATATGCTTCAGTATGACTTCTTAGTTACACCCAATTGAGTTTTGGAAACGACATTAACTCATAGTTTTCACAAAATGAATGTGACAGAGTAAACCAAAGGTGTAGCTGAATTTTGAAGGTCATGTGGGTTAGGTAAGATGAAATATGATAGCGTCAATCCCTCTCATCAATCATTCTCATCAGTCGCTACGTTCTCCCTTCGGTTCCGTCAAGTGGCGCATGATTGCCGTCTTTACAACAACGATCGAAATACGGTTTAATCGAACTGAAGACGGTCGGAACTTCAGCTGGCTGCAAAATTTTCTGCCACGTGCTGGTGTAAACGGAAAAATACCGGTTAACGTCCACCTAGAATGAATATCTTAGCACGCGTACTGGAGGGGATGGCGCAAAATGCGCCCACCCCTCACAATTTTTTAATAAATAAGTCCAGATTTTATCGGTTGATATAAGAGATTTGTATAGACCTGCTTAGACATGACCGGTCCATCGCTTAAAGCAAGAAAAAACGAATATCGACCGAAATTTTTATAGTTAGAGGCCGTCAAAGTCAAAATATTTCGTGGCGTCAGGACAAAAAAATTGGCGCCGATGCGCCTCCCATATGTCGACAAAAGGGAAGTGTTCCTGGCAATACTAGCGACTTGCTTGATGTATATTGCTATGCTATATTGTTTCAAGATCACGTTAGGTCACCGAGATCAACTCAGGTCAAGTTCGTAACAGGTCAATGTAACCAAACGTATTCATCTGGAAGTGTGTCATAAACGGAAAGGACAGTCATGTGATTGATGCCATTTTGCATGTTGCTCCCTACTGAAAACTTTGGTTTTTGTCATTCTAAGCGTTTCCATCCTAATGAATGTACATCAGCCCCTTCTTGGTGAAGCCGACTGCGCCTGACAGCCTGCCGGCACGACGGGCGGCCCGGTTCCGGTCACTGAAGCCGGCAACTGACCCGACAAAGTGCTGATATATAGGTACTCTGAGGTTAAATGCCGGATCTATCATCTGTATTGCATCATTAGTTATGTCCAAAACGTCATCGATGCCCATTTTGGAGCGCTTAAACACAATCGCAGCGACCCATAGCCAAGCCAAATATGATATATGTAACCTCATTTGACCTTAATGATATTGACCTAAGATCATGAAATGTGCACACAATATAGTTCACCACCATTTACCCTGAAAATTTCGTTACCTTAGCTACAATAGGAGCCGCTATTTTAGGGGGCGAAATCCGCCATCAGCTCTCCAGTGTGCGTTAGTTTCAGAGGTCCTCCAGGTCGCGGGTTAATGGTTTCTACTAAATCATCAAATAAATCAAATCAACTCAACTTATGTCAGCTGGTTCTAGCGATTTAAAACCGCAGACTCAACTTGGTGTCAGACGGCTGCTGCCAGTCGGCATAAAAGAGCCCCCAAATAAACACCACTCATAAGTTTGTGACACGAACGTTTGCCGCACTGGGTGGTCTTACAATTCGTTCCTTTGAGCAGACCATACAAGGTTCTACAGACCGCACCACACCCGACCCATCCTTTCATCGAACGACGGGTGGGAAGCGGTGGCAATCTCGCATGTGTCACATCCACGTGAAGACGCCATTTGCAGTGCGACGACGATGACGACGACGCAAACATGTCACAAGCACTCGTGTCGGTGATGTCCCAGAGGAATTTGTATCTGGCGCTGCGTTAGGGACCGATGGTTTGAAGGATCATTTGCTGGATATTATATATTTATTATTATATCAGGCAACTTCTTGAACAGCTGGTATCCAAACATCACAAGAAGATTTATCATGCCTTGCATTCCATGTCTCATTTTCCTCAATCCATACTGTACATACCTCACAAGAAGTCAACAAGTTCAAACTTTAGTGGATTTCTGAGCGATCATGAGTGGAATATATTGGTAATTAATGTGTCAGCTTTCGCCTGCCCTATCCGAACTATTTTCTCGTGAGTTTGTTTGTGACGACCTTGAAATGTGTATGCATATTCCGAAAGCACCATAGCATGAGAGAAGGCTAGATTAAATAGATGTTAATTTAATGTAAAATCATACAGACCTTCTTTTGCAAAGCCCAGGCCTGGTCAAGTAAAGTTACACACCTTTTGACTGTTATAAGTGCAAAGCTTTTAATGTTTTAAGAACACATTTCGTTTTTGAATGACAGCCTTCTGAGTTTTTAGTTTTCATTCCACTTGCTCACAAGCGATTGCGTGAAGCCATGATTTTTTTTTTGGCTGAAATATATAATTCCGTGCCATCTCGGGGGGGGGCCTTGAACAGACCCGCAATGTATTGCGCGGACAGGGGAAAGAATGGCGCGCGGTAGCGCGCCGAAAATTTTAATACCTTTTCCCACATCAATTTCGCATGTTGTGTCTACATTTAGAAGTCAGGTCATCCATGGCCATCAAGTTAGTCTACGTCAAGTGAGGTCACCTCCAGAAACGTTCAACCAGTCGTCACGCTTTAACGGATACAGATTTTATGAAACTTGTGAAATTTTACGATGACGGATTTTAATGAAACTTCCAGCGATTTGTTACCTTTAGAGATGGAACAAAACGAAGGAGGGGAACTTTTGTTTTTTCCTTTTCGATTGCTTATTAGTTTTGCGTATTTTCCCATCAGAATTCCAATCGAAGACTCTTGCTAAAGTAAGCATTTCGTATGATAAAAAGTTGACTTCGAACAACGTTTTTGGGCCCGCCCTACCCATTACAAAGGGAAAATTAAAGAAAACCTGAAAACTCAACATTTTGAACTTAACAAAATAAAATGTGTGGCCAAGAATTGTACGGTCCTGGTCGATTTCACTGTCCTTTTCTGATTCCAAATAACTTTCATTCTCCAAATCTCTCCCAAAATGAACTCCCCAGAGCCAAAAACATCCCGTAGGTAGTGGAAACATAGCCCACCTAGTGACGTCACTTTGGGGAGGGGGAATTTTGTGGAGGTGTCGGGCCCTATTCATCGAGCGCTTTCCGATGACATCTCTTTCGTTTTCGTGCGACGCTTAGTTTGGACATTAGAGGGGGTTCCTATCAACCCCCCCAGAGACGGGGTGTGACAATTTGACCGGAGAGATAAAGAGGGTTAAACACCATCGTCATCAGATTAAAAAAGCGTTCGGCAAGCAGCAAAGGCGAATTTCCGTGTGTTCCCCGAACCAAACAGTGGTGCTCGTAATACGGCACGTGTATTTGCGCGTGCTAAGAAGAGTGCGCTGAATTCCTAACACGGATTAATTAGAATTTTAATCCCAGGATTTAAGCATTTTAGATGTTGCACTTGGCAGGTGCGGATATAGTGATTATTATTTGGAGGGGCACATTTCCTCCGAGGGGTCTTCGGCGGAAAACTTCGCTAATTGGGGAGGGATGAACGAGCATGCTGAAGCATCGGAGCATGCTGAAGGGGCACAATAAATTGCAAATGCAATGCAATTCGTCCTTTATGGTTAAAATAGTACGACATCCCGGATATTTTTGGCAGTTGCCTTAGATGTTGCTCTACTTCAAAGTGGGCGTTGAACTTTGAAAATAATTGCACCGCTAAGGTGAAGATTAAATAAGCTCAGGTTCCGTGTAACTTTCGCAGATATCCAACGTTAAAATCGGCTTGCATGCAAATCTTTCATGCAAATTGGCATCTTAAGTACGGCCACTACGGCCACACGGAGTAGTGCATCTTATAGCGAGAGCTTGGTTCCACTTGGAACCAGGCATCGAATTTTAGTTTTCCAGGTCAATTAGTAGCTACACCGATTACATCACGATTTTGAGTACATTTCCCTACGGCGGGTTAACGCTTAGAACCGGCCCAGAACGGCTCAGTGAGCGGCTCGGTCCGTAGCGGCGTTTGCACCGGGGAGCTTGCTCCCTAGCAACTGCCTACGCCTTGTATCTGTTTGCTGCGCCGGCAAGCGTGGCCGCAGTTTCCTTTGCGAGACTCGCACTTGTGTGCTGTCGATCGTCGGCAGTGGTATTCGCCGTGATCGTCGCGGTGGTTGTCGTGATTGTCGCGGTGGTTGTCGTGATTGTCGCGGTGGTTGTGGTGATTGTCGCGGTGGTTGTGGTGATTGTGGTGGTGGTTGTCGTGATCGTCGCGGTGGTTGTCGTGATTGTCGCGGTGGTTGTGGTGATTGTCGCGGTGGTTGTGGTGATTGTGGTGGTGGTTGTCGTGATTGTCGCGGTGGTTGTCGTGATTGTCGCGGTGGTTGTCGTGATTGTGGTGGTGGTTGTCGTGATCGTCGCGGTGGTTGTGGTGATTGTGGTGGTGGTAGTGGTCTGCTGTCTGCCGTCTGATTGGCAGCTCCCGTGCTCGATGGTGTGATGAGCGCGGCCGCGTCCCGCTATGCCCGCTAACGTTCTGCCTCGTGTGAAGGCCACTTACGCTGTCCTTAAGCAGGAACCTCACCGAAATCCAACTGATTACGGATCGTTTGACCCCGCCAGGCAATGATGAAACTAGTGCGAGTCTAGACATGCAGGCATGGCTAGTCTCGCTACACCAAGAAAGAGAAATGATACTATTATTGATGCAGCTGATCGGGAAGCTCTGGGAAGCATTAGTCTTTTAAAGGTGACAGACAGACACTGTGGTGACAGATTGGATCGTCCTACCACTGAGGTGACAGACAGATGAGCCATATTTTTGGGATGACAGACAGGCTCGGCTTTGGGAGCGAGAGACTGGTCCTGCCTCTGGAGCGTCTGCCCCCTGGTGACAAGACCAGCCCCCTCTTCCTCCTCCCAGGCAGACGAGGTCGATGTCTGCCGGCCGAACTTCTGCCCTCTAGCGACACGACCAGTCCCCCAGCCAGACGAGGTCGATGTTTGACGGTGCCGAACGTCTGCCCCCTGGTGACACGACCAGTCCCCCCCCTAGCCAGACGAGGTCGATGTTTGACGGTGCCGAACGTCTGCCCCCTGGTGACACGACCAGTCCCCCCCCCAGCCAGACGAGGTCGATGTTTGACGGTGCCGAACGTCTGCCCCCTGGTGACACGACCAGTCCCCCCCCCAGCCAGACGAGGTCGATGTTTGACGGTGCCGAACGTCTGCCCCCTGGTGACACGACCAGTCCCCCCCCAGCCAGACGAGGTCGATGTTTGACGGTGCCGAACGTCTGTCCCTCTGGTGACAGTCCCCCCCCAGCCAGACGAGGTCGATGTTTGACGGTGCCGAACGTCTGCCCCCTGGTGACCAGTCTCCCCCAGCCAGACGAGGTCGATATTTGACGGTGCCGAACGTCTGCCCTCTGGTGACAGTCCCCCCCCCAGCCAGACGAGGTCGATGTTTGACGGTGCCGAACGTCTGCCCCCTGGTGACACGTCCCCCCCCCAGCCAGACGAGGTCGATATTTGACGGTGCCGAACGTCTGCCCTCTGGTGACACGACCAGTCCCCCCCCCAGCCAGACGAGGTCGATGTTTGACGGTGCCGAACGTCTGCCCTCTGGTGACACGTCCAGCCCCCCCCCAGCCAGACGAGGTCGATGCATGACGGTGCCGAACGTCTGCCCTCTGGTGACACGACCAGTCCCCCCCCAGCCAGACGAGGTCGATGCATGACGGCCGAACGTCTGCCCTCTGGTGACACGACCAGTCCCCCTCCCAGCCAGACGAGGTCGATGCATGACGGTGCCGAACGTCTGCCCTCTGGTGACACGTCCAGTCCCCCTCCCAGCCAGACGAGGTCGATGGATGACGGTGCCGAACGTCTGCCCTCTGGTGACACGTCCAGTCCCCCCCCCCAGCCAGACGAGGTCGATGCATGACGGTGCCGAACGTCTGCCCTCTGGTGACAGTCTCCCCCCCTCCAGCCAGACGAGGTCGATGGATGACGGCCGAACGTCTGCCCCCTGGTGACACGACCAGTCCCCCCCCCCAGCCAGACGAGGTCGATGCATGACGGCCGAACATCTGCCCTCTGGTGACACGACCAGTCCTCCAGCCAGACGAGGTCGATGCATGACGGTGCCGAACGTCTGCCCTCTGGTGACACGTCCAGTCCCCCCTCCCAGCCAGACGAGGTCGATGGATGACGGCCGAACGTCTGCCCTCTGGTGACACGTCCAGTCCCCCCTCCCAGCCAGACGAGGTCGATGTTTGACGGTGCCGAACGTCTGCCCTCTGGTGACACGTCCAGTCCCCCCTCCCAGCCAGACGAGGTCGATGTTTGACGGTGCCGAACGTCTGCCCTCTGGTGACACGTCCAGTCCCCCCTCCCAGCCAGACGAGGTCGATGTTTGACGGTGCCGAACGTCTGCCCTCTGGTGACACGTCCAGTCCCCCCTCCCAGCCAGACGAGGTCGATGTTTGACGGTGCCGAACGTCTGCCCCCTGGTGACACGTCCAGTCCCCCCTCCCAGCCAGACGAGGTCGATGCATGACGGTGCCGAACGTCTGCCCTCTGGTGACACGTCCAGTCCCCCTCCCAGCCAGACGAGGTCGATGGATGACGGCCGAACGTCTGCCCTCTGGTGACACGTCCAGTCCCCCCTCCCAGCCAGACGAGGTCGATGTTTGACGGTGCCGAACGTCTGCCCCCTGGTGACAGTCTCTCCCCCCCAGCCAGACGAGGTCGATATTTGACGGTGCCGAACGTCTGCCCTCTGGTGACAGTCCCCCCCCACAGCCAGACGAGGTCGATGTTTGACGGTGCCGAACGTCTGCCCCCTGGTGACAGTCTCCCCCCCAGCCAGACGAGGTCGATGCATGACGGTGCCGAACGTCTGCCCTCTGGTGACACGTCCAGTCCCCCCCCCAGCCAGACGAGGTCGATGTTTGACGGTGCCGAACGTCTGCCCCCTGGTGACAGTCTCCCTCCCCCAGCCAGACGAGGTCGATGCATGACGGTGCCGAACGTCTGCCCTCTGGTGACAGTCTCCCCCCCCAGCCAGACGAGGTCGATGTTTGACGGTGCCGAACGTCTGCCCCCTGGTGACAGTCTCTCTCCCCCCAGCCAGACGAGGTCGATATTTGACGGTGCCGAACGTCTGCCCTCTGGTGACAGTCCCCCCCCCACAGCCAGACGAGGTCGATGTTTGACGGTGCCGAACGTCTGCCCCCTGGTGACAGTCTCCCCCCCAGCCAGACGAGGTCGATGCATGACGGTGCCGAACGTCTGCCCTCTGGTGACACGTCCAGTCCCCCCCCAGCCAGACGAGGTCGATGTTTGACGGTGCCGAACGTCTGCCCCCTGGTGACAGTCTCTCCCCCCCCAGCCAGACGAGGTCGATGCATGACGGTGCCGAACGTCTGCCCTCTGGTGACAGTCTCCCCCCCCCCCCAGCCAGACGAGGTCGATGTTTGACGGTGCCGACAGTGCATACATGCTGGAGCTGCCTGCGGCCCGCAGTGATTGGGCCCCGATGTTTGATCGGCTGGATGTTTGCTGACTACAGGACTACTGTTAGGGAACAGGCTGGTGCATTCGACGGACGTCTAGGATGCACATGCGCAAGCTCTAAGGCTCTGCTTGTCTTTTGCAGCTTCTTTTCCGGGGGGAAATTTGAACACTAAAGGTATTTAGCGCCAAGGACCGAACCACATGTGTGATAATACTTGAGATATGTGGAATGAAGTGGAAATTTTCACAATTAACGGATGCATCATGCGGACATATCCATTGAATATGTACACCACACGCTTTTAAATAAAACACTTTGATTTCGTGAGTTAATTGCTGAACCCGTTCACCTGTTGGAAGCTGCGTGTGGCAGAATCGATTCTTTTGTGAGTCATATTAGAATTTGTTTTCTTGGAGGCACGCTGTAAATGAGAATCAGAATGAATGTGATGTCCACCGCAAATATGCGTGACTCAAATCGATCCAGTTGATTACGCGCGAGCCTGCTACTGCCAGCTGACCACTGATGGGTTCCCCGCCGGCTGTTCATGCCGTCACCAGGTCACAAGCCGGCGGTACCGCCTGTTGTGTCTCGGGGGTGTCACGGCTGTTACCAGCGTCCACTCCCGGCGACCGGAGCGCCGGTCCGAGCTGCCTCTATCTCCGGCCGCGGCTGCTGTGTCATTGCGGCCGTTGTGGAGCCTGGGGCCCTCGGGGGTCAGAGACACTGTGACCGGTCATTGTGGAGTCTCTGGAGCCCTCTGGGGTCAGAGACACTGTGCCCTGCCATTGTGTTTCGGAGACATGCCGTCATGGCCACACTGGCAGTAACTCTCCACCGAACTGATCGCATCCAACTCAGTCCAGCTGGTTAAGTCATTGCCACAGCACACAGACCAGTGGGCGATGTTCCACGTAACGGCCTGTTGTCGACCGGTTGTAGACCAGACGGCGCGTTCCATGTCATGTGTGGAGTGATTCACAGTGTGTGCACTGCGGACTGACGTTTGCGCCGGTGATGTGGTTTGCGCCGCTGTGTGCCGAAGAGGGTGCCTTCAGCACGTCGTGGTCCGTCTCCTACCAGGCTGACGAGGAGCAGAGTAGCTGCCCAGTTTGACCGGACGGTGACCGGGCTCGGAGCTGCTCGGGGTGTCGGCACGGCCTGCCACCGGGCGGAATGGGACCGATAGCCGACAAGAAGGCCACTACAGCGTTTCTACAGCTGGCCAGGCATGCAGTTTGTGTCGTTAAATGGAGCCCGAGACGGAGCGGAGATTGATGCTCCTGGGCGGAGATTGGTGCTCCTGAGCGGAGATTGGTGCTGGACTGGACCGTCTCCGCTGCAGGCACACGCCAGCTTTAGCCCGCAGCTAATCTTTGGTCGCTGAGAGGTCTGACCGAAGCCGGGAATAGCCCAGGGTATTGAATTCTAGTGTTTCCAGAACTCGGCCGCCGGGGAACGCTAGCCGTCTGGCGTGGTGTAAGGGTTGGTTCAGATAGAGATAGACTAGATAGACAGATAGTTGCACTGCACCAGGTTTCCGCCATACAACCAAGCAGCAAAGTGTCTTTTCGATATGCATACCAAGCGAACCACTGATCCAGATCTGCATCGCATCTGCAAATTGCATGTTATTTGGTTGCTAGAAGAGTCGCTATGTTCCTCTCGTTAGGTGCTGCCGGGCTGTATGAACTGAATCCCTGCGTGGCTGTGTGGAATTAGTATTAGCCATGTCATGTGGGCAGTGGCCATGACACCGTTAGACGTGATCTGGTCGATGATTGGCCAACTTCGTCTACTGCGCCATTGCAGCCGGGACCGTTTACTATAGTCCGCGAAGAACTATGTTGGGATTACCGCAACCCATCTCCACAGCGCACCCCAATCTGACGTAAAACGCTGGCGCGACGTCGCTCGTACGCCACGTCATCAAAGCGAGTGGCAGAAGACGAGTGTAATCCGCTCTCCGCCATCTTTTCTCGGATGGTCGGCGAGGAAACGGTACGAAGTGCCGATTACGTCGCTCAGCTATGTCGAATTGATTTGCAGGACGATTGCTATGAGGGTTTTAAGGATGGCTTGGCGACGTTCAAGATGTTGGTGTCGAAATCAGTGCTGACGATTTGGGATCAGACCAGCACCTAATTCGGCCAGGTTTTTGTGGTGCTGCTATCCGGTCAGCGATGATATGGTCACTAAATACAATGGTCGCACATTTTCATGACGCAGGAACACTGATATTTCAAATCATCACTGGTCAAGGCCGGTCTAATCCAGCCAGAAAATGATCCATCGCAATACATTGCCCCCAATGGGCCTAGGGTGAGTTGTAAATACCTTCGACCCAGTTGATCCCACCTAAGATCGTTGCATGATTCCTTTCCACCCTGTTGATAGCCTATCTGGTTTCAGATATTTTCAGAGAGCGATGGGAATCCACTCCCCCTCCGCTTTGGCATACGTGATACGAGAGAACCGGTCGCCGGATCGGTTGGATTTAGCATCATCGACTGGCCAGGTCAATCACGGTCATGATAACGGCGCCTGTACCGGGGTGTTGGGACAGGCACTGGAGTGAGCCCTGACGGTGACAGGACACAACAGCTGTGGCAATACTGCGCTGGGTGCTGTCACGCCAACCCACGTCGTCTGGGGCTCTCTGCCGACTACGGAAATACCCGCTACACTCACCCGGGTGCTGCTACACCGCCCTGCGTCGCCTGGTACCTTGTGTCGACTGCGGTAGTACCTTCTACACGCACCTGTGTACTCTCCTGTCGAATACGGTATCCGTACGTGCTGTCAAGAACCTGCGATGACAGGTTCAAGTTCCGTCACACGATGCGACACCTCGTCACGACAGGTTTGACGGCTATCGCAACATACCAGAAGCTTGTCATGGCAGATGAGACACACGTCACACGACATTGGCCCGTCACAACGGATGTGATGCCCGTCACGCGATATTGACCTGTCACGGCGGATATAACACCTGTCATACGGCATCAAGTGCCTGTCAGCACAGAAAACTCGCCGGTCTTGTTGCTGCAGTCAGCCATCATGACATCATACGTGATGGCATGGCCTAGGCTTGGTCATCACAGTACTCACATTCGCATTAAAACTCACTGGTCTTGTTACAGTCAGACATCATGGCATCACTGGCATTATTACAGTCAGACATTATGACAACACTGGTGACGTCACAGTTCAGGCTAAGACATCACAGTATCCACCTGAACATCTGCAGCAGTCCTGACTCTCGAAATAGATTGAGCTCGTCGGCTTGCCATCCTCTTCCAGTTAATGCTCGCCATATTGGATGCGGTAATCCACCTCCGGCACGTTTGGTGTTGCAAACGGTCTATAACAGCCTGTGCCCACGCTCTAGTGCAGTCAAATTGCTGAATTTCCAACGATTTGAGGTGTACAATTTTGGAGAAGAGCGACGCCATGTATTAAGCTGAACCATTCCCGACATGCTTTGAGTGACCAAAATACTCGCTTATGTGGGGAGACTGAAATAAGATAGCAATATCTTGTTGAAGTAGAAGCCTGGCCCAGACACCCGTCCTGTGAAGGCATCCGCCCAGCTATGTTGGTGTTGGATAGGGCATACCTGAAGGTGACACCGAGCTGCCTGGATATTAAGGCTAGTTTTCAAACACGAACCATAGCTGGCAGTATCTCCTGTCTTGACCGGGACGCTGGCATTTATGTACCTAATGTACTGCTTGACAGTGCCAACTGAAATACTTTCGGCAATTTCCGGTTGCAAAATGGCGCCAATCTTCGAGTACGGGCATTCGTTAGTCGAAGGAGCACTGGGCACCTTCAGCGCCCTTGAATGGCACCTGGTAAGCCTAACCGAATGGAGCATCTGGCTGCCTGCGTAGCGCGCCTTAGGTGCTTAGCAGGCTGGAGGTGGTCATCGTATTGACATTTGTGAGTGAGACCTGGTGAGCGCAAGGTGCGTGGATGTGCATCATCTGTGGCGTCTGGTGAGGATCCGGTGCCAGCGAGAGCAACTTCAGAGATGAGCTGGGCCAGCCTGTCACCTCAGGCCAAGAGCTTCTACGAACAGCAGCACCAGCATCGGATATGATTTGGAGGTTTTATAATGTCATATCAGGGATGAAGCTCGCAAGGCGAATGAAGGCATAACACGTTGTGCTGTGTGCTCCCTGTTGTGTTTTGTAGAGTGGGAGCACAGTACCCACGAGCGGAAGGAAACCCAACCGAAAAGGACAGCTTAAGAACTGCTCATCTGGGCGCAGTAACGCGTCGGACGCACGGCAGTGTCTGTGGGCAGCCTTCGGCACCGGACAAACGGTGCGGTAAAACGCCGGCGAGAACAGCGCCGTATCGCCACACCCGCCTATCATCTGCCGCATGGGTGACAACTGCTCGTGACGACTGTCGGGGCTGCTCACGCCACAGTCGCCGGCCAGATCTGCTTCGTCACCGTTCGTGTCACCACGGTCCACGGCGCGCTGACAGCGACGACCCGCTATTCGAAGCACGTCACAGCGCCGGCATTTGCGCCACTTGAGCCGGGGCTTCCGGGGCAATCGTGGATGGCTGTTGATGGCGCCTGCCGTGCCTTTGTTGTCGTAATGGGATGAAAATAATTCTGACGGTAGTTTTAAAGCTGAAGCGTTGAAGAAATATGCCAGCTGGGTTTGACTGTCCCAGCGTTTTCCTAGGGTGTTTTTCTAGTGGTTCTGTAGGGGTGGCGGCTCTGCCGTCGGTGGGGTGTCGGGGTGGTGGTGGGGGTCTGGGTGCGAGGTGTTGTGGGTGTGTGGGTGTGCGGGGTGTGAATCGGGTGGATGGGTGTGGGGTGAGTGGGGTGTGTGTGCTAGGTGTTCCTGATGGTGCTTCAACTCGGGGAGAGTGGTATGGGTGTGTGTGAAATGTATTTTAGATCCAGCCTAAACTCGACTGAAACTGAATAAACTACTTGAACTGACTGAACTTATTCAGGGCTTGAGCTAACTCATTTCTTTGTTTATTGTGCCTATGTCAGTGGTGCATTGTGTTGCTCTTCGCCGCCACCTCCACCACACATTCCCCAAACCCCAGCCGACGTGATGTTGGTTCGAGTTGCCGTCCCTAACACAAATTTATATATGTGCGAGGTCAAAGTTTTGGGAACACCATATAGGTAAGTTAGAGTTTTTAGCAAAATTATAATTAATACGTTGTATTTAGAGAATTCAAGAAAATTAAATTTGACACTGGTTTGAATGACGTGTCCGTTGTTGGACTTTTCGGACGCTAGTAGTAGTATAATTTTGGGCAATGTACCGCACGAAATAGGTGCCTGTGTTGAGCCCCAAGCGGCTTCCGTTGATCCTTAAATCTACCTACTCATATTCATTCTCCTCATTCACTTCACATTCGCTCGCCCCATTCATGCTCTCCTTATTAATTAATGAATAGCTTGGTCCCCAAATTTAGCTCCCGATTCCCCCCCCCCCTCATTGGTACACAAACACATAGATCGACAGACCATTGCTCTATTTTTGATGGCACGTTGGCCGAACAAATAAACCTTTCACTGCCAATCATGGCTTTCCAAGCCATTATTAGCAGCGTTCCTCGCCTGGACAAAGTCTTAACCCGCGCCGTCTTTCCGGTGAATCCTCCCACCCCGTCTCGGGGTGGGGGCGGTTGAAGACCCACTCTAAAATCCAAATTAAGCATCGCACGAAAACGAAAGTGGAGTCATCGGAAAGCGCTCGACGAGTAGGGTCAGGGTCCACCCTCCAAAACAGCTTCCCCAAAAGTGACGTCACCAGGGGGGCTAGATTTTCACGACTTTTTACGACTTACATTATATTTTTGACTCTGGGGAGTTCATTTTGGGGGATATGTGAACAAACAAAATGTATTTGCAATGAGAAAAGGACAGCGAAATCTACCAGGGCTATAGTTTTTTTTTTCGCCAAACGAAAATTTTATTTTTTAATTTCAAAATTTTGATTTTTCAAGTTTTCTTTCATTTTCTTTTTCCAATGGGAAGAGCAGACCGATAAACGTTGTTGGAAGTCAACTTGCCCTAAAAATGCTTCCTTTAGCCAGAATCCTGTATTTGAACTGCAAATTGGCAATTACGGAAAATATATATGTAGTCAAAAGCGAAAAAAAGAACATTCCACTCGTAAATTTTGTTGCATCCGTAAAGATAAGCAAACGCTGAAAGTTTCATTAAAATATCTGCATCCGTTAAAGCGTGATGACTGGTTGAACTTTTTTGGAGGTGACCTCACTTAACCTTTACTAACTCGTTGACCTAAGATGACCTGACCTAAACATTTTGAATCAGGATGTAAATTGATGTGGGAAAAGGTATGCCAAATTTGGGTGCGCTACCGCGCGCCGTTCGTTCGCTATCCGCGAAAAACCTGAGGGGGCGGTTGAAGACCCCCCCGAGACGGGACGGGTTAACAGTAACGAGGGGGCTCATCGTGCTGGCTCCGAGGGCTGATACAAGTGCTCTGGTGTCTCTGACCGACATACCTAGCCTTAAGTTCGATCGATGCCGTGCCGGGCCTTATTCGTCGTACACTTGCGACCAGGTCTGACGCATCCCACGGGCGGGCACGGATCCCTACCACGTTAGGCACGTGCCTAGTCGTCGTTATGCCCTAGCCGTCCCTGCAATTTTTAGCCTCGGGGCTTATGGCATGCCAAACCCGTCCATGTGTCCTTCGAATCTCTGCACCAACCGTGCCCCACGTGCAGAGTTCGGGGGTGGACAAATTACCGGGCAGTGTTTTGCCTCTACCCTATAGTGCGGTGCCAGACTTCCGGCGAACGCAATGTGGTGGCCCCTTTATCGGTCCTTCCCATATGCATACCATGTTCGCCACCTCACCTGCACCCCTGGGTCGCAGAGGCCAGCGGGATTTTGCGGTCAACGATCCAGAGCAGGTGAACTAATGCTCCCGAAGTGTCCGTTCATCGCACCCTCTCACAGTTAGGCATTTATCCAAACGCACGTCATATATATATAACAACAATAATGTTCTAGAAAATTTAACTGGCTTCAACGGTCACTATCACAACCCGAAAAAAAGTTCAGTCCATAGGAGGACGGCTCGCAGGTCGGCTGCCTCGCTTATAAATTTGCTTCGTCGTACAAATTAATATCAGGCACATATCCAAGAATCCTGTGTGAATCATTCCACCTTGTCGTGAAGTACTCACGGTATTATCTCCGTGGACGGGTCGGCTGTTGATGACCCAGTCAGAGCGAAAAGCGCGGCGCACACCTCTCATTACCCGCGGCACGGCGGCTATTTCAATTCTGGACGTAAATATCCTTCCCTCCTGGCACCTTGTCGCTGAGGTATTTACTAGGCGGGCACCGTTTCAAGAGAGTAGTAGTTCTGACGTCATCCATTGCTGCTGGTCCCCAAGGAGGGTCTCGGACTCGGTCATCGGCTTTTGACCTCAATGCCCTCTTGTTTGTCATGAAGGTCCTGCCACTCAACACGTAGTTGGAGGGCGCCCCAACAGTTGCTGGATTTTTAATTGGTTTGCACCACGGTGAGAAGTTAGGCTATAATATCATTTATTTAGCTCCGGTTAAGGTACGGGTCGAATGCTTAGGACGAGGAGAGGGGGAGAGACAATGATATTGCGCACACATCTTACGATACGTGGCAAAAACGTGTCTGGGGACCCGATGATGACGGATATTGCACAAGCGTCTTTTTCAACGCTTGGCATACGGAACGAGAGATAGCCCTTTTCAAGGCCCACCCGTGTCCGGGGACCTGATAATGACGGATATTGGGATCCGGTTTGTGGCGAGTATCCCCGCTCGTCAGCCCAAGCTATGCTCGTCGACAGCTTGGCAATCGTTCCCTGCCGCCTGGGCCTTCATTGCGTTCTAGAAGATTCTCCTGAGCGTGGTCACCGACCTCACGGCCCGATGACCCTTCTGCCGGACGTGGTCCAGCTGGTGTTTGGACCCCTGTCTGCCAGCTGAAGGTCCCAGGCCATTACTCTGGTTTTTGTTGCCGGAGCTGCCTTCTGATCTTGGCGCCGGCTCCACTCGCGTGTGCTCTGGCTTTCCGGGCAAATATTTGTAAGGTAACAGGAAGGTACCTTATTATTACAAAGGTAATTATAATCTTCATATTTATGATGAAATTGTAATCAGCTCATTTACACTGCTTCGTATTATGAGGCTTAGGTGCCCTCACGAAGTATCACACTGTGCGCACGGCACCGCACTGAAATAAAATCACTTCTACTCCAGGATAGCCATTGCATCCAGCAAATTTCCTCCCGCCCGCAAGCGAGTGTTTCACGACCAGATTTGAGAAGAACGTGCAGCCCGACCACACGAGGCCTATGGTCAGCGGTCACGTGCTCGGAAACCAACAACCGACGGCGAACCCGGGTCGGTGCGCGCCGCTCGGCAGATGAAGCAGAACGAGCCGCCACCGACCCGTTACAGCTGCCGCCTCCAGGTGCTGATGCGCTGCCCGCTTCCTGTTGCAGGCCACGAACGCCAAGTTCCTGAAGGCGCTGCACTCGGAGCAGTTGAGCCGGGTGCAAGCGAAGAACCAGCAGGAGTGCGACCTGCTCGAGGACATACGGTGGGTGTGGACCAGCAGGAGTGCGACCTGCTCGAGGACATACGGTGGGTGTGGACCAGCAGGAGTGCGACCTGCTCGAGGACATACGGTGGGTGTGGACCAGCGGGGGTGCTACCTGCTCGAGAACATATGGTGGGTGTGAGCCAGCAAGCGTGCGATTTGCTCGAGGACACACGGTGGATACGTCGATCAGTCCGGCAGAAGACCAGCCGGGAACAGTTCGGAACCCGTCAGAAGCAAGATACTCGTTGAGGTCAGCCTCGAGAACCACCAACCAGACGCGTAGTCAAGGAGCACCCCCCCCCGCCTTAGCACTAAAAATGCACCAGATGAGAACAGTAATTGTGAGATTTTAACCACGCAAAACCCTATACATCCACGAGAAGTCATATGACGGCGGCTTGCAGATTGAGTGACCTCGTGGCCCTGCACTGAATCGGATCGTTTCGATGTATGTCGTATCACCGTTTGCATTTGCTGCATTCTTAGTTCTGAACCGTTGTCATGAATTACTAGTATGGATGTCCAATCATCGTTTGTATATGGTTCGCTATGCAACCCCAGTACCTAGTCGTGTTTCTTGCGTGGGAGTCCAAGCGATTTATATGCAGGGTCACTTACGGACTTTGCGCGGCGGGTTTCAGCCGTCCGTCGCTTGCGCCGTGCATAGTAATAAACCAGCCGCCAGGCTGTTGACGTCATAGGCAGCTACCATCAGATCTTTCCGCACATAATGGGAGAGCTCGCCTGACAACACTTCGCCGGCGCATGGCTCACTCGACTTGTCTGCCTCCCAGGAACTTCACCAAGCAGCGGGCCGCCGTGGAGAAGTCGTACGCAGAGGTGAGGGGGTGGCCGTCGACGGTCAGCTGCCAGCCACCGGTGGTGGTGGTGGTGGGGGGGGGGGCTCACGGTCGGCCCCGACCGCGAGGCACGCCGCGGGACCACCCGATGGTGCACTATCAGCTCAGATATTCATCCGATTCGTCTTGCGCCGGTGTCGATTCCCCGGCGGCCCCCGTTCACTCACCATCCGACAGGTGTTTTCGCGCGTTTGTTGCGGTCGATGGGTGTGTGGTGGCTCAGCGGGTGTGGGTGGCCGGTCCGGTGGGTGTTCCACTCTGTCCGACCCGGGGCTGCCCGTCAGCTGGGGACCCTGGCGAAGGGTGACTGTGGATGTGCCTGTGGCAGACGTGTGCTATCAGACTCTGCCGTGATGTGACGTGTGATTTCCCATAACGTATGTATACTTTTTCACCGAGGCTGGGTAGTGGAGGAAGGGCACTTCAATAACGAAGAACACTAGATGTGAAAAGGGCATATTTAGTCTCAAGATATAATTGAACAGCATTGTAAAACAAGTGCTAAAAGTGCCAAATAAAAGTTGTTTTAGACATGTTGAAAGCATCACCAGCCACGCCAAATCCACACATGAATAGAAACGTCAGTACGATGCGAAAAGTTGTCGCCAGGGAGATATCCAGAGTTGTTTTTGTTCGGTCACTTCAGACAACAATATGGACCGCTTTCTTGGTAGCGCTCCAATAATTCCCGGATGAGCTCCTATGGGAGAGGAGACCACCCTGCGGAGCTGCCGTGAGGTTTCATCTGTCCCTCTATTTTAATGAAGCGGCCTAACAGCTGATGGAAGGCGTTTCGTGGGGAAACCTTAAACGGGGATACCCGAAAATGAGAGGGGCGGGGATGGCCGAGTAGTTAAGGTGTCGGGCTATGGGTACCAAAGGTCCCGGGTTCGACTCTAGCGCCACTCAGGATATTTCCCAATCCCGCGGCCCACCGGCGAAACAGTGTGGGCGGCGCCATTAGCCGTGAATGTGCATAAAGTGTGTCGTGAACCAACCAATAAACAAACAAACAAACCAGAAAATGAGATCTACCTCATAATCTTAGCAGCCATGGCGTTTCGCAATGGGACAAACTCGAGATAAATCCAAGGTTTCTATGCCTCAGTAAATTATGTACTTTGACTTTGCGCACAGGTCGGCGATGTCAGCATCTGGAACTCTCAGGACTCGGTGCCTAAGCGAACCCACTCGAAAGTCACTATATTCAAAATGTAATACATCGTTCGTCACGTGAAATTTTGCACGTCCTTGATATATTTCCTCATCCACCTCTAGCATTTAAAAATGTTGCATTTCAAGGCAAATGCCCTGCAGGATAAAGTTCAGGGCAAGAAAACAATGTGCAGGCGTGACTTAGACCGGCAAAACAGCAGCGAATGCTCGAACACTGCCGACATTCGTCTGAAAGCAATCATAAGTTCACTGTGTGATATTTGTATTTAAAGCGTCTCCTTTGTGATTTGTTTTAAGCTTAAAAAATAATCCGCACAATTCCCCGGAAATTCAGTGAGAGAACCGGACTGTATTTAATCTACCATGATGGCTGAAATGTGGTGTGTATAGCATGTATTTAAGCTACCATCATGGTTGTTTGGTGGTGTGATGCCACGACGTATATTCAATCTTTCATCATGGGTGTGATGTATGACCATGTGTATTTAATTCAACATGGGTGTGTTGTGAGGTGCTGCCATAGCGCGCAGCTAAGCTGTCAGCATGGGTAAACTGTGATGACACCATGGTCTGTATCCAACGTACCGTCACGGGTGCAGCGTTACGTGATGTGGCGCTGCGCTGTGCACTGTCACCTGACATTGTGGCGTACTGCAGTATGACCGGTGTTGTGACGGCTGGTCGTGTTGGACAGGCTCTGCTGAAGATCTCCGCTGCGTACCTGAACAAGAGGATGCCTCAGCTGCCCGAAATTCAATCGGACTCGCCCACCCAATGGTCAGTGGGAGGCAGTGCGACCATTGCCCCCGAAAAGGCGATTGTATTCATCAACATGTGAATGATCTGGACGCTGTTGGTTCCATGCTCCCCACTGAGCCACTTGTAGTCGGTATAACCCGCATCATTACTTTAGTTGATATTGTCACCGCGGCTTTACTTGGACGACATTGTTTGGATGCCCTCCTGTATTCTATCAATTTGATTGTTTCCTTTAATACTTTATTAGTGGGCGTAGTATTAGAGATGCACGGTATATGGCCATTCCTGCTAGAGATCTATATCCAGTCATTAACAATTATGTTTTTCGTGAGTGGCAGGTGCTTTGGGACGCGGTCGGTGAAAACAAGCTGAGGACAATTAAGCCTAGCATCGGCCAGTGGTCCCCGTGCTCGCGTTGGACTAGGCGAGACGAGGTGACACTGTGCCGCCTACGTATTGGCCATACTTACCCAACTCACAGATATCTTCTTTGTGGTGATGATATGCCCATGTGCCCCAGATGCCAGGGACGTCTTTCAGTGCGTCATATCTTCACGTCATGTCCTCAGCTTTCTAATGTTTACAAGCACTACTTTGGTCGATCGCAGGCACTATCAATTCGTGATGTTCTTGGGGATGACTCGGTCGCGATCAATTCTGGTAAATTGTTCCACTTTCTTTCGGAGGTAAACTTTAAGTCTATATATTCTCCTGTCTAATCCCTTGTACGTGAGCAAGTCCGCATGGTACGATTGTTTAGGATTGACACAGTTTAAATAGTTACGTTATGGGCGCTGTATAACCACTGCAGTTGATGCGCCCGAAAACCCAAATAACTAACTAACTAGTATTAGAGATGACCGAGAATTTCGGTAGCCCAAAAGGTCATGTGATGTGATTATCTTGTACGGTGCGTGCAATTGCATTGCCATCCGAGACACACGGTCAATTCTGATTATCCCTTGTCCTGACCTTCAATGACCTGAATACGAAGAATGTCATCGAAGCCAAAACGACGCCCAACAAACAAAAAAAACTGAGGTGTTTGTGCGGTACCTTGATCAGTGGTTATACAGTCGGGTATATTATACTGTTGTCACCCGACACCGCCGCCACATGTCAATCGATCATCCCTACGGCTGGGGAAATGAGGTGTTTGTGCGGTACCTTGATCAGTGGTTATACAGTCGGGTATATTATACTGTTGTCACCCGACACCGCCGCCACATGTCAATCGATCATCCCTACGGCTGGGGAAATGAGGTGTTTGTGCGGTACCTTGATCAGTGGTTATACAGTCGGGTATATTATAACTGTTGTCACCCGACACCGCCGCCACATGTCAATCGATCATCCCTACGGCTGGGAAATGAGGTGTTTGTGTGGTACCTTGATCAGTGGTTATACAGTCGGGTATATTATACTGTTGTCACCCGACACCGCCGCCACATGTCAATCGATCATCCCTACGGCTGGGGAAATGAGGTGTTTGTGTGGTACCTTGATCAGTGGTTATACAGTCGGGTATATTATTTTTTCACCCGACACCGCCGCCACATGTCAATCGATCATCCCTAGGGGGAAAAAGGGGTTTTTGTTTAGATCTTGGGTAATAGTGGTTATACAGTTGCGATGGGAAAGGGGTTTTTGGGGTATGGTTTTATACTGTTGTCACCCGACACCGCCGCCACATGTCAATCGATCATCCCTACGGCTGGGGAAATGAGGTGTTTGTGTGGTACCTTGATCAGTGGTTATACAGTCGGGTATATTATACTGTTGTCACCCGACACCGCCGCCACATGTCAATCGATCATCCCTACGGCTGGGGAAATGAGGTGTTTGTGTGGTACCTTGATCAGTGGTTATACAGTCGGGTATATTATACTGTTGTCACCCGACACCGCCGCCACATGTCAATCGATCATCCCTACGGCTGGGGAAATGAGGTGTTTGTGCGGTACCTTGATCAGTGGTTATACAGTCGGGTATATTATACTGTTGTCACCCGACACCGCCGCCACATGTCAATCGATCATCCCTACGGCTGGGGAAATGAGGTGTTTGTGCGGTACCTTGATCAGTGGTTATACAGTCGGGTATATTACACTGTTGTCACCCGACACCGCCGCCACATGTCAATCGATCATCCCTACGGCTGGGGAAATGAGGCTGGTTGGTTATTGGCTCTACGACACATCCACCGTTGAGTCATGTAGCATCGCCAATCTCTCACGCCGATTGGTCGCGGGCGAAGAGTAGCGACAGGTGAGACTCTAACTTACTCCTAGACCTGGGGAAGCGAGGCAGCGTATCCTCTGGTCAGGGAGAAGGGCACCGCCGCCCCATGCCAGTCACCATCCTCACGACTGGGGAAGGGCATTGCTGGGGAATTGTAGCATCAGGGTAGTGGGCATTGAAAAGCGATTGTAGCATTGGCTGAAGTAGCTGAGTCGCCGATGGGCGCCCACTGCAGCCGTTCGGACCGCATTTGCGAGGTGCGACAGTGCTGGCCGCGGACGCCGTGTACGATTACTCGCAGGCTCCGGTGCGTGCGTGCTCCCCGTCTCGCTCTCCACAGCGACAACGACTGGCAGGACAGCATCACCCGGTTATCGCATGAGCGAACGTGGTGACCTCGTGGCGCCGTCACCTCTTACACGTGCTGCTGCGGCAGGAACGTGGTGACCCAAGTGGTGCCGTCACCTCTTACACGTGCTGCTGCCGCAGGAACGTGGTGACCTCGTGGCGCCGTCACCTCTTACACGTGCTGCTGCCGCAGGAACGTGGTGACCACGTGGTGCCGTCACCTCTTACACGTGCTGCTGCCGCAGGAACGTGGTGACCTCGTGGCGCCGTCACCTCTTACACGTGCTGCTGCCGCAGGAACGCGGTGACCACGTGGCGCACGCTGTTGGATGAGACCGAGAAGCTGGCCAAGGCACGCTTGGCGGCCGTCGAGGTGTTCCAGCAGCGCATCACCGACGAGGCTAAGACAGTGCGCACCAACAAGGTGCAAGCGTCGAAAAAGGTGGGAGAGCCGGCCGGACCACCTCGCAGCTCGGCCATCCACGCCGTTACAGGGGTTGGTCATGACTCACGAGACATGTTGCCGACAATTGGCTTGCATTTCCCATTGTGCATATCGGGTACTCTGGAGTTGTGTTTGCAAATGAGCCCTGTCGTGCCGATGATCCTGTCGTAACCAGGAACGTGTCGTACCCGGGACCTTATAGCCAGAACCCCGTCGTGGCAAGAGCACTGTTATACCCAGAGCGATGTAGCCAGTAACTTGTAGCCGGGTCACATCCATAACCTTGTCGCAGCCAGAACACTGTCGTTTTTGGAACACTGTCGTACTCATAGTCATGTGGGCCAAAACCCTGTCGTACCTAGGAAACCTGTTATTTGGGTCTGAGCCGTGGTCCCGCGAATTGTGCAGAATTATCTGTCAGCTGTTCAGTGTATGGTCGCACTGGAGCTGGGTGCTTGTCTTTTTGCTCAACGCTTTGGTTGTGCCAGAACCAATGAATGTAAAGCAAAACAGCTGCAGGGAAGGGAAAAGGACGTTCAGTCGCAATTTATGATGATACTTTGGGTCAGGCTTTCAGGACGAACCGCAGTTTCCTGTCGTGTGGATATATGACTAGCTAGAATTAGCCGGAAGCTTGTGCAACCGTAAGTGACATGACACCTGCAACCGATATCAGTGTCAAGAACATTATGTGCTTTATGCACCCACACGGCGGCAAAGTGGTATATTCCACCCTATTTCTCGAGTAATTTATCGCAGGGTCTAAATTATTTAAACCCTGCGATAGATAATTCGAGAAATAGGGTGGAATATACCACTTACTGAACGCTGAATCAACATTCTTCCCAAAGGAGCATCGACATCGTACTTCTTGGTGCATGCTTGTGTAGTATTCAGTCCTCGTTTCTAGCTGTATCCCGTTTACAAGTATCACGCTTATGCTCACCATAACGGATTCGAGATTGTGATAACGAACATCCCGTGGCACAATTTCAGGTGAAGAGATTACCTATGATGTGCTATGTTGTATAATACCAGTTTATAGCATATGTGTTAGGTGTAACATCGCTATCGTTGGTATCGGTGTCCCCAAATTAGGTACCTCCAAGACATCCAAAGCATGAATAGTGTCTCAGAGTGCGCAATTGTCTCAAAACTGGGTTTGCAGGTCCTGAACAAATTAGTAGCATTATTTCCATGACAATCTCGACATCCTGCTGTGCTCGTTTCGACATCTCACACCTAACGAGAAATCATTATTTTAGCACTGGGGTGGCCTAAAGCTTCAACAGTCAATCGATTGTTGGCTTGGATGTCACGTTATTGTCTTCCAATTCGCACGGCATCATATTTATTGGATCAAGAGGTCCTGGAAAGGTCAAGTTAGCCCTGATGACTAAACAGACAGACAACACCATACGCGAGTCAGCAATTCCAGCTGGCGAACTGCAGCAGTTTCGTAATAGTGCATGGTAACATGGACCTCACAGCCACGCAAGAAATATGCGCCAAGTGCGACACAGCGCAGACACGTTAACCCGCGAATGTCCGGGGGGCAGATATCTGCCCCCTCTGGTTTTTCCTCATTGGCCGCCAAACTAATAGGGTTAGCAAGGCCAAACCTCGTATAGCTCGCTATTGCGTTCATTGGTCTTTTCCACATATCCTCATACATTTTTAATCCTGGGTCGTCTCAGGTCAGGTCACCAGGTCAGGCGAAGTGACCCAACTACACTCGGAGTTCTAGGTGGCATAACTTCCACAATAACTGTGCGATTGATTTCAAACTTATAGCATGTCATGATCTCATCGGGGACCATAATATGTATTTCTGTTTTTTTCGTAGCATTGACCTTAGGTCAGGTCGCTCCCATGGCTTCCCCCTTATAGGGCCATGGTAAAATATACAAATATTTCCTAGTTACATAGTTGCGCTCGGAATGATCTTACAACGGTTGTGGCATGTAGATGGAAGCTATGCTCAATGTTACCGCTGACATCTTTGCTCAGTGACCTCACCAAGGTCTCTGAGGTCACCTGAGATCACTGCACATTTATGCTCATTCCATCGCACTGCATTGAGCTAGAAGGCTGAAATTACCGTCATTGTGCTTGTATCGTCAAGACGTGTCGATTGATACCTTACATGACCTCCCTAGGCCTTGACCTGAGGTCATGACTTCATGATCTTGACCTGAGTTTCGGTTGACCTGACCTTAAATTACACCTCCTATTGTCGGTAACGCATTTCGAGGACTGTCGAATAGCGTTTTGTTTGTTATTTGTTTGTTTGTTTCTATTGTTTTTATCGCTATTTGTTTCTATCGCTATTTGTTTCTATCTGTTACAGGTCCTGAGATATGTGTCAATATCTGAGTCCCACCTGATCTGGTCGAATTTTACCTATGATGGCACAGTGTCCTGAATGTTGACCTGTGCGAAAAAATGACCGAAACACTTTCGATAGAGCCCGTCACCAGCTATCCAACGCCGTTTTCCGTTTGTCGTTAGCTAGCATAGTTCCAGAGATCTTAGGGGGCAGACATCTGCCCCCCCCCCCCCCGGACATGCGAAGTTGGCGCGGACCGCCGGACGTTCGAGTGTTAACTACGCGGCCGCCATTGCTGGTGCCGTGCCTAGAGCGCTCTGCCCTAGGAGCGAATCTAAATCTCACGACAAATTGGACAAATCCAGACAAATGCACGTGGCAGCCGTGTGTCACTCCCGTATGTGCCAGCTGGTGTTTCGCCGGACGGGAGAGGGCTTTTCAGGCTGTTTCAAAGGTACATTTCACGGTCTCTGGCGTGGGAGCGTGGGCTGCGCTTATCAGGTAGACTACATATGACTGTTTGGCATTGTACGTTTTCATTGTGTTCATCATGGCATTAATTGGGAACAGGCGCCAAGTAGGAACAGTCATCGACCCGAACAACTAGCTAGCAAACATGTTGACGTGTTGTAAACATTCGTGACTCGCATGTGAAGGCACACGCAGGCTGCACCAAGGATATTGATGTGTCATTGGAAGAGAGACGGTTGCCCGTTTGTTCCTCGTGATACGTTAACATATGTTGCTCTAGCTGGCGCGGTGGCCCTCGCGACGCCCGTCACATCCGGCACCGTGTGTGCCACATGAAAAAGATGCACCGTCAAACGTGTTATATGGCAACTATCGCACCCGTTCTACAGCGCCCGTAACACCCGTCACGGTTATCTTGGCGAACGTTTCCCATTGCAGTTGTCACATCTGTGCTGCAGTGGCAGTAACACCCGTCACGGTTACCTTGGCGAACGTTTCCCATTGCAGTTGTCACATCTGTGCTGCAGTGGCAGTAACACCCGTCACGGTTACCTTGGCGAACGTTTCCCATTGCAGTTGTCACATCTGTGCTGCAGTGACTGTGGCATCCGCCACGGTTATCATGGCCAATGAACATATGGAATGCTTGGTCGTGAAAGAAGTCGTTCTTGGTGCACTGTTTCCATCCGCCACTGAGGCAGTTATAGGATTGACAGTTTGTAAGTCGGCATTGTCCGGCGCAGATGTCCGAGGGTCAGCATTTATGTCCGCGCTGCCTAGAGCGTCAGCCTCGTCCACTTCGTCTGCAACTTTTAGCAATCGCATCAGAGCGCGAGTTGAAGTGGATCCTGGAATCCACCAGCCGGTCTGGACACTGCCATTCTCTTGCAGAGATGTCGCCGAGAATGTACCGTACCGCCGGGCGCCAGTGCCACTGTCCGTCACGTCCACTGTCACGTCCACTGTCACGTCCACTGTCACGTCCACTGTCACGTCCACTGTCACGTCCACTGTCACGTCCACTGTCACGTCCACTGTCACGTCCACTGTCACGTCCACTCGTCACGTCCACCGTCACGTCCACTGTCACGTCCACCGTCACGTCCACCGTCACGTCCACTGTCACGTCCACTGTCACGGCCACTGTCACGGCCACTGTCACGTCCACTGTCACGTCCACTGTCACGTCCACTGTCACGTCCACTGTCACGGCCACTGTCACGTCCACTGTCACGGCCACTGTCACGTCCACCGTCACGGCACGACCCACGCATCCGAACCTTCACTGTCACGTCCACCGTCACGTTCACCGAGCCACGACGCACGTCACGCCACTGTACGTACCACTTACGTCCACTGTCACGTCCACTGTCACGTCCACTGTCACGTCCACTGTCACGTCCACCGGCACGTCCACTGTCACGGCCACTGTCACGTCCACTGTCACGGCCACTGTCACGTCCACTGTCACGGCCACCGTTGTCCACCTCGGCGTGGCCGGCCCTATCGAGCACGTTGCAGCCAGGTAGTGATCCAAGTCGACGGCGACATATTAAACCAGACTGGAGCCCTGCTTTGTCAGAACACAGGCAGCCAAACATCAGCTCCCTACCATGCTGTTCTACGGCTTTCAGGCAACTCCCTGATGTCACCACCTCTTGTCCTTTTGGAGCAGCTGACCGTTCTCGCGAAAATTTTCAGGGAATGTTTAGTGGGTCACGTTTAGCAAGACAATCTTGGGACAATTTTAGCTCATTTTGGATATTCCGAGAGAGGATAAGTCTGATATTCCTATGGTCGACAGCGCCTACGTGCGTGAACAAGGTAGGCCTGGACAGCATTTGGCAGCTCTTGATATCACCTACCAGCACCTTGCCGGTAGTCACTCAGCGGGGAACAGGCCTCGCGCGCACTGCCGTATCAGATTCAGCTCCAAAGGTCCACAGAGAATTCGACGATGGAGGCACGTCCCGATGAACGGAAATGTCCAGACTTGCTAAAATATTGCCGCCAATATAGTAGCCGCTTTCACCAACCCTTTGGGACACCTTTAGTGTGCCACTTCCAATGCCACGGCTTTAGCGAATTCCTGGATGTGAAAAATATTTAGCAAGTGGCTTGTCGATTTCATGGTATGCTTTGTACCTGGTTACCAATAGAGTGCAAAATTCCGATTTCGCTAGCCTTTTGAGTCACGCTGGAGCATTTCTTCAAGACACTTCTGCATCGTTAGGTTATTCAGAAAAACCGCGGCATTGTTCTTTCAAAGTCACCAGATATGGGGACTTTTGAAACTGAATAGGGCACGTGATCGCGAGTATATGGTCTCCGCATAGTGATCTCCGGCAGGTGAGGTCCAGTACCGCCGGGCGCTGCCCAGCTATGTCGGATCAAGGCAGGAAGCTGGTGTTGAACGGAATGTTAGATCTGCCTCCCTAAAGCTGAAAATATAAAAACAAGTAGCCAAAGCTGAGCTTCACCTCATAAGTGTGGGTGTAACCACTGGGGGGGGGGGGGCATGTCGCCCAATTTCAAATGTCAACGGTCAAACTGATTTCTTTGGTCCCCTCGTATTTTCTCGTCGCCCTAACCTATCCACATCTGGCATCAAGCAATAGCCCGTGGTGCACCTCGAGCAACATTTCAAACTGGAACACGTCCATTACAAACCACGACATCGAAGACTAGCGAAAATTGCTCGAAGTCCTCCCGCATCGTCGATGTCTTCAATTTTCATCAAGTGGGAGCCATTCGACGTACCGTGAGGTACTCTAGCAAGCTGTTCATAAATCACATTAATTTTCGAAGTCAAAGGTCGAGCCCATTTTTTTCGGACGCCTTGCGTTTCTTCGTTTTCTCCAAAAGCTATCCATGTTTGACATCAAGAGATAGCCAGTGGGCAAGCCTCGAGCAATATTTCAACCCGGGGCATGTCAGGTCAAGCATCAAGGTCAAAGGTTAGTTTTTTCCTCAAAATCCTCGCATTCCCGCGCCATGGCTTCAATTTGCTCTACGTAAGCGTCATTCGACGTGCCTTGCTGTGCGGTATCAGAATGTTGAGATACCGAAATAATTTCACAGGTGTCGAAGGTCCAGTGTGTGTGCAATGATTGGGTGCAATAGGAATAGGAGGATTAAATCCGTTTTTGTTTGCACCAGTTGTGATCGCAGGTACTCATATCGTATATAACTCAGCCCTAAGAAACCGTATAACCTCCTCGAAAGGCTTTTTTGATTGGTAGGGAGGGGTTAAAATAAAAAAAAAAATTTTGAAAAAAATTCAAAAAAATCCCCCCCCTTTTTTTAAAAAAAACCCCCCCAAAAATTCAACAAAAAAAAAAAAAAAATAGGTAGAAAAAAAAAAAAAACCGACAAAAAAAATAAATTAAAAATATATTTTTTTTTTTTTTATTAATTTAAAAAAAAAGATAAAGTTTAAAAAAAAAAAAAAAAAAAAAAAAAATAAAATAAAAAAAAAAAAAAAAAAAAATAAAAAAAAAAAAAAAAAAAAAAAAAATAAATATAAATAAATTTAAAAAATAAAAAAAAAAAAAAAAAAAAAAAAAAAAAAAAATTTTTTAAAAAAAAAAAAAACCTAACCCTAACCTAACCTAACCTAACCTAACCTAACCTAACCTAAAGGGGCGGTCAGTCCATGCAAGGCACTAAGGCAGTGCCTCACCTGAGTAGAGCTGGGAAGTATTGTTGTATGTTATTTTCATAAAATGATCCTTTCATCCACTGGAAAATGGCAATTTTTTTTTTCTTTCAATTTTTTTTTCTCCAATTGTCGTCCCCCATATCAGATGCAGCAGCAGCGTATCTCCTTAGGCTGTATTTACCTTCATTGGGTCTTTCAATGTGGGGCATTCCTTGGTGAGCTGCCCTTAGATCAGGGCAGCCAATACAAGGGTGCCTCGGGATGCAAAGAAGAATGCAATAGAATGTGATTATATAAATACAAGTTGCATCCTTTCTGTTTTTTATTTTTATTTTGCAGATAGACCACCACCAATTAGTAGAAAGGAAATGCGACCCTGGGAAATCGGCGGACTGGTAGCAAGCTAGTAACGCCCACAGAATTCCCAGGGTCACAAGATGAAAATGTTAGGGGAGTACAGAAATGTTGAAAACGGATTCATATGGAGATAACTCATGCAGAATAGCATAGGTGCGTACCAGCCTACCGATATCCTCTGACACAAAAGAAGAACTCAAAAACGTCCATTCGAATACATACATTTGTACATTCTCATATATCATCAACACTGATACTAAATCTGGCAAAGTACAACCTTTAAAGCTACCTTTGTTAATTTTATGAGTTACAATCTGATTTCAGTTTTCTTTTGATTTGTATAATTCCATAAAGTGATGTCTGATGCATTTCTTTAATACATCTTTTTTCCTTTGCACTTGCTCAATACTGGAAAATAGTTTGCATATTACATTGTTCCATGATTTTGGTGCAGAGTAAGTAATACCATACAGCCTATATTGTCGATAAGTAAATGGTATAGAGAAATGTTGAATGATTCTTGTACTAGTAGGTATTGTATATCGGAAAAATCATCCATAGCATGTGGCAATATGTCATGGACTTGTGCAGAATTTAAAAAACTTGAAACAAATATGCATTGGTTACTCACAATTATGGTGAAAATTGAAGTTCATTTACATTTACAGCATTTGCAGCTTAGCTTTCGGACAGCTCTATCACCGGCCTGCAGAGGCTAGCCTCTCACACATTTCGCCATATAGTGAGTTTTCGTTTCATAACAAGCGCAAGGTAGGCGGGGCCCTCCAATATCGTTTGCCAATCGGTGATGTCACATGGGCTGAACAATTGCTCAGTCCCGTAGGCGCTCCGGAGAAACTTTCGTGCTTTCCACACGACATTTCCGATCTTAAATACCATCGAAATCTGACAAAATCGAGTTCATTGGAAAGCTTGAAGAATCTTGTCCACGGATATCAGCCGTATTTTCCCTAACACTACGATTTTTCGCTTAGACCCATGCTGACTATTCATGTAAAGCGCCGCAGGAATCGCGCGGTGCCACGGATAGTAGCAGTATGATGAAACAGGCAAACTGAAGATCACGGCCGGGAAGGAGGGGTGGGAGCAAGTAAGAGATAACTGTTCCAACATAATTCAGGGGCGTAAACAATGGTGGTGGTACTGGGGGCATGTGCCCCCATGAGAAGGTGGAACCCATCCGGCCAGGAAAAGGCGCCAACATTGTATTTAGGATACCGACGGATGTACCTATACTGGCTAGAATAGCACGCCCTTATCACCCATGTGCAGATGCGGAGCCTGAGGCTGGTTTTCAGGATTGCCTTCTATTTTTCATTAATTTACGTCTAGAACAGTGGTGTTCTTTTTGTATATTTTTTTTTACAGGAAGTGCCCCCTCAATGTTGGCCCTGTCCACTAATAATTTATATTTTTAACATGGGGCACCATTGAGTATGCACTCGATCGATGTGGGGCTTCCCATCACCTTCATGTATTTTGCACCCAAATAATCAATAATAATAGTAACAACAATAATAATGATTATATATATATGTACAATGTTGGCGCCTCCCAGACTGTCCGTAACAGCCACTGCACGTGGAGGACATGTATTGTTAAATAAATAAATAAATATAACATAATGATAGTATATGTAATGTTTGTATATGCCAGCCATTTCTGGTTATGAAATACACATATACGAGAACATCAATGATATATGAATATATGCTTTTGTTTCCCGCCATTTATATATGAAAACTTCCCGGCAATTTCCGAAGCATTTGAGCAGGAGGGACAGGGTTGAAATCCATTGACTTCGGAACGATGATGATAGGCATGGCACTTTGCAGCGCCAAATTAAGTTGTTGATACTCATCTTACCATAAAATAATAAGATACTTATTGTATGAAATGCTAAAATACTGTTCGAAATCCGGCGATATTTTTTGCCTCGCCTCATTTGGGTGCCACGGACCGCCCCTGCTAACCCATGCTGCTTTTGAAAAGAAAAGGTCAATGTTATTGTGAATTTAAAAATGGCACACATTGAAAATGAAGTGACTGAAGTCCAAGGATTTTTGTTTGTTGGGGGAGGGCTACTCCACCATCTTGTCCGAAGTATCGTGTTCTTGGTTTTTCCCCACCCAACCTCGAAACCGTGGATACACCCATGCTCATAAAATGTCCGGAGAAATCTCGTGAATACTAGCCATGTTCACGCAGCGTTTCAGACGTTCGTCCGATAGGTCAACCTGCACGTGATAGGTGACAGGTCTGCGCCTGATAGGTCTGCACGTTGGACGCAGCCACATTATTGGCGGCAGACTCACGTCCGCCAAGGCCAGATTGTTGTGTGCAGTGTCCTGAGCTGACCGGTGGTCTCGCGCCTGCAGTGTCTGGAGCAGCTTCAGATGATCCAGAAGGAGCTGCAGGGCTGCGTGCAGGAGCTGGACAACTGCAAGAAGCGGTACCTGGAGGACGAGCATGTGGCGCACGACGTGCGGGACCGGGCGCAGCAGGCCGAGGAGAAGTGAGTGACCCGCCGCGCCGCCTGGCGGCTGCACCGTGCCGCGGTGCCGCCGCCGCGCCACGTAGGCTGTACCGCAGTGTCAGACGTGCTGTCAGCTAGCGCAGGGCTGGCGTGCGACTGGCGGAAGCACGATGGAGTCAGTGGTGACTTAACGTCCACGTCCGGTGTCGGCACGCCTGCTTCAATATTCGCTGCTCCGAATTGCATTGCACCTTTTCGAAATTATTTGCCTAAAATATGGTAAGGCAACAAATTGTTTGCAAATAGACCCAGGGTGAAGCAAACCATTATGAAGGGCACTTGGTTCGTCCGAAGCTTTTAATCATGTTCCGTCACATTGTTGTCTGCTCATAGACCTTTCCAACTACATTATTGATTTAGTTATCCTTCGTTCACTGTCTTTACAACCGGGATTTGCTCTGGAAGTTGCAATCCAATAACCAACAAAGTATATATCTGTTCACTTGGTGTATTGCCTATCGTGCCGCCTGCCCCTAAGTATTTAGTTGCCTTGTTGGTCTCAGCACATCAATGCAGCTTGGCGTCGATAAGAGTTCCTCCACTAGAGAGTCACCAGGCTGCCAGACCCGGCTCAGTTGTTCTTGCTGAGCTGCTCGTCTGGCCGCCTCTTAACGGCCAGACTTAGCCGGTGTGAAACTCTCAGTCTAGATACAGATTTGCTGAAGCATCACACCACTGCAAGTCATTCTCCCATGTCCTGGAACGAACCATATTTGTGTGCGAAAGAGGGACTTCGCAGCAGCCTGTGCTATTTTTGTGTGCTATTAGTCAACCGTCTGCGCCACAGCTATAAATTCTGACATGCTTTCCCGGCCTTCCTTATTATATACGATGTCAAAAACAACAAGAATTCTTCTTAGGCACGACCCGACACAGCCCCACAACGCAGTTGCCACGCTGTCCAAATCTTGAGAGCTTGTTTGTCACAGTGTTCCAAGCCCAATCTCGTCATTCAGAATTAAACCCGTTCTTTTAGATTTGCATCTTCCCAACTACCGTCGCAGTGTCTTCTCTGAAACATTCAGTCTACTCAATGGATGGGTTCGCTGGCTGCACTTCTCGTGCCCATTTAGACAGCCGTGTGGATTCGATCGTCCACCGGTCACGTGGCTTTGCGTCATACCACGTGACCTGCGCTTCCCGTAGCTGATCGACCCGCCAGTTGAATGGCAACGTAATAGATGCCGTCCTGAGCGGATGTGTTGCCATAAGTAGAGCGCAAATGCTGGGAGACACACCCAATCACGACACACTGGGTCGCGATCTATAAACGAAATTCTGTTTTTGTTCCAAATAGCACAACTTTGGGCCGTTTTGCGTCATTTCGGTATAGTGCATTCAAGTTTCAAACATGTTGACAATAGTGGTCTGAGGAGCCGAATTTTGGCGAGAGTCCCAACAACTTCGGCTGATAGTAGCTCTTCGATGCACTTACGTCGAAATTGGGGTCATTGTCTCTGAAATTGCTCTCCCAGAGTTTGGCTCATGCATTTAACATGTCAGTGAACTGTGCCAAGATGGGTTATGCTCATTTCCGAAATGTTTCCACCTCCGCCAAAGTTTGATGCATGAAGGCTATGTCCCTGTTAGGTGCCACAAGAGCCAAGTTGCTGTAGATTCATGAGCTTCCTGCCCGCTATAATCAGCGATTCTGTGTGTAGCTATGTATTATCTTGTGCTTCGTTCAACGCCATCATTGGCGTCATATACAGCCACCAATTATTTGCGGTCGATGTATGACTTCTATAGATGGCGCTGCGATCCATAACGGGGGCACTGGTTGGCAGCTGTTCGCACCAACTTTATGACTTCCAAGCGGGACGCCGTCTTCTGAATCCGCATATCGTGTTAAGCAAGCACGCAATGGCCAATGATTTGCCTCGATTGCACCAGCGCATCGACCTGACGATAGTGAACACCCTGACGCAGTTAGGCACATCTGATCACGTGCGGGTAGTTGACGATGGACACGTCTGCTAGCAACGGTCCGGCTTTTGCGAGCTCGCCCTCTCGTTCATGTCCTGCACGTGCGGTGGAATTCAGTTTCGTTGGAAAGGAATTATATATGTGAAATTTGTTGGCGCCTCTTTCTAATCATATGATATTAATATTGCTGAAAGTGACTGAAGAAACGAACGAAACTGAAGGAGGTCCTACGAACCAAATAGGCGACAATATTGATTAGCCAGTTTGGCCTGCATTCTGAAGTCCAACATATTTTGCCGCTTACGGATCTGCATCAACCTACAGCAGCCACCGTAGATTCTCTGCCACCGTAGATTTTCTGTCAGCTTAGATTCCCTTTCTATCGCCCGGGTAACGGTTGACGCATTTAGATCTTCACCGGCACAGACATGTCTTTAAAACGGTCACAGCCGCAGTTGTCTGGTGCACGAATTGTCGTTATGAACGTGTTCACTGCTGTCGATGCATGTATCAAACTGAGGTTATTGTCCATTCGTTTATTCATCCTTTTGGCACCTTCAGTGCAAATGCCGACCAAAGTCATCAACCGAAATCAGACCAGATGCAACCACCGTAAACATGACACATACTAGCCTTTTTGGCCGAAAACAGCCTTAGGGACTTTTGAAGAATATTTTTTGTTCCAGGGCCATTGTTCTGCTATCCCGAATCCTTGGAAAGTTTCGAAGTCATTGACCAGAGGTCAATGTGGAGTTTTTGTGACCTTGAGATGGTATGAGTGCAGCGGTGTTCTGTGTATTGCATATCTTTCGTTAGGCCTATATAATGACGTGTTTTTTAATCGGCAGGCACCATGGCTCTATCATATCATATCATAGAACATAGAACAGTCCCGAGTAGTGTCCAATATTGGCAATAGGATGATGATACTGGAATTAGTTTTCTAGTCATTTGGCACTTTCTGAAAACTAATAATCCATCATTTCATTTTTTTCTTCAATATCTAGAAGCTTTTGCAAGTGTTAAAATTTTGCATTCTGAGCGCGTGCTATCAATATTGAATACTGCTTTCAAAGGTGAACGATGGCAACGAAAATCGTAAAGAAGCTCGCTAAGTTATGTTCCGTTATCGGGCGGCCACTGGTTAATGTTTTAATACTTCATCCAATGAAAGCTTTTTCCTCATACGCCCAACTGGTGCTTACGTGGAGTGGACTCGCATAAGGTGGCTGCAGAGTTCGGGGGATGGTGTTATATCAGATGTGCATGATGTGGACGTGGTGTCCACTGTGCGAACTAATGAGACAATAGCGTTCGGGTGCTGGGCATGTATGTGTGGGAGGGAATTTTTGTCATTACTCACCTTATTTTCTCCGTTCCGCTATGCAACAGAAGCCGACTTAGTTGGTAGGTAGCTGGCCCTCCGTGTTTGCCACTGTCGCTGCTTGTGTTGCCACTGCTACCCCGTCCTCCACGCACACGCGGAATGGTGAACAGTCTGCGGGTCCGATGTTATCCACGCTCGTGTTGTCGGGACAACGTGGCGATGCTCTCCTCCGCTAGACATCCGTAGCCAGCTATTGTGGTGTGCCGGTCCCTGAGGACCTACCTCTTCCGACTTGCCTATGTTGCTTGGTGGCTTTCCGTGCTGTGCTGAGTAACTGGCGTTCTACGCTGCGACGCCGCCTGATCACATCTGCTCTCGTCTGTCGACGCTCGTGGCCATGTGGTTAAAGGTGTCCACTTGTCTGTGGCAGGCTGTCCACCAGTCTGTGGCAGACTGTCCATCAGTATGTGGCACACTGTCCACCAGTCTGTGGCAGGCTGTCCACCAGTCTGTGGCTGTCTGTCCATCAGTATGTGGCACACTGTCCACCAGTCTGTGGCAGACTGTCCACCAGTATGTGGCCGTCTGTCCATCAGTATGTGGCACACTGTCCACCAGTCTGTGGCAGACTGTCCACCAGTCTGTGGCAGTCTGTCCATCAGTATGTGGCACACTGTCCACCAGTCTGTAGCAGACTGTGCACAAGTCTGTAGCAGACTGCCCACCCGTCTGTAGCATACTGTCACAAGTATGTAGCAGACTGCTAACCGGTATGTAGCAGACTGTGCACCAGTCTGTAGCAGACTGTCCACCAATATGTAGCAGACTGTCACAATTATGTAGCAGACTGTCCACCAGTTTGTTGCAGACTGTTCACCAGTATGTAGCATACTTTCACCAGTCTGTAGCAGACTGACCACCAGTCTGTAACATTGTCCCCAGTCGGTAGCAAACTGCTCACAGGGCTGTAACAGACTATCCACCGGTCTGTTGCAGACTGCTCACCAGTATGTAGCAGACTTTCACCAGTATGTAGTAGACTGTCCACCAGTCTGTAGCAGACTGTACACGGTCTGAAACAGATTATCCACCAGTCTGTAGCAAACTGTCCCCAGTCTGTAGCAGACTGCCCATCAGTCTGTAGCAAACTGTCCACAGGTCTGTAGCAGACTGTACACCGATATGTTGCAGACTGTACAGCATTCTAGCAGACTGTCCACTGGTCTAGCAGACTACCCACCAGTCTGTAGCAGGCTGTCCACCATGTGTAGTAGACTGTCCACCAGTCTGTGACACACCGCCTCATGTCGCAGTGGCCCTGTCTCTCTGTTCGTTGCCTATTGTATCCATACATGCACCAATATGTACACATAGCTTTAATTTCCACTTTTAGCATGGGTTGGTAATACGTCTACCAAAAACAACACTGAATTTGTATATGCGTGCATATTATGTACGTATTCATCGGCGTTATAATGCAGCTCTTGCGATGTCCTCTCCACGACAATGGCATGTGCCTACATTGAATGCTTGGAGTTGGATGTGATCCTTGGAACTGTGATATCGCTACGTCTTCAGATATAGGATGTTTAACTTGCTCATTTTCATCTCCTCCTCAAGGCTCTGGTTTTGCCAACGATAACATGTAGTGTAATGGTTTGATTTACATCTACGAATGGCCAAAAGCAACAGTATTACTCACGTTCGTGTAAATGTTGCGAGTACATCCATTGTCGGTATTGATTCGATCAGCAATGAAGCCGTAGCGTGCTTGCTGTATTCGCATCACATGTCCACGGCGGCTGTAAATGCTTCAGGCCGCCTACTCACCCGTCGCCCCCTGGTCAGTACGAGGGTCACATTGACCACCTCCAGCAGCCGTGGGTGCATGTTGGACATTCCTGCCACCTCCAAGATTGTATAATTATCAACCGTAATACGAGTATCCATATGCCTTCTCCCCGAGCGTTCGGGGTGGTTCAGCACCTTCTACTACTCTAGAACAGTTACTTGAAAAGAGTTAGTTACGTGAAAAGAACACCAGGTTTTTGTGGGACGTTATGTATCGTATGATGGTAGCTTTTGGCATGCTATATATCATGCGATAATCTTCACAGCATTCACTGTAATGCCATTTTCATAGCCACCAGTTGAATATTGATGCGTGTGTGTGTAATCAGTCATTTGTTCCATAGGCTCAAAAAGAAGAAGGGTTTCTTCACATCGTTGTCGTCGTTGCAAAAGAACAGCGCCAAGGTACGTAGCATTGTATTCCTTTCTGAACTGATACTTTGTGTATTAATGCAGTGGTCCAGCACATCGATATGCTCTGCGCATGCCAGTGTGTGCGCTCATCAACTTTGCGGTCACCCCAATGAAAGAAATCAGTCGCTGAAGCAGTACTAGTTTGCGACTGCCATCGTGACCGTAAGTCAAGCGAGTTTGTGCCCACCATCGTGACCGTAAGTCAAGCGAGTTTGCGCCCACCATCGTGGCCGTTAGTCGAGCGCGTTTGCGACCACCCACGTGACGGTTAGTCGAGCGCGTTTGCAACCACCCTCGTGAGCCTAAGTCGAGCGCGTTTGCAACTACCCCCGTGATTGTAAATCAAACGAGTTTGCAACCACCCTCGTGACAGTAAATCAAGCGAGTTTTCAACTACTTTCGTGACCGCAAGTCAAGCGAGTTTCACTCTGATGGATAATTATGTGTCACCCTAAGCCTAACGGTAATCTTATCACCGAAGCCGCCTGGTCCCGTGCCCGTCCGATTAGTCCAACCCAGCTCCTATGCCAGGCTAAATTCCGCCAGAGTATTACAAACACTCTGTCTCCCTGAATACCTCGCGAGGCAGCGCTGAAATGCTGGCTTTTCATTAGGTGTGCGATGTCAAAACGAGTGCAGTATGATGTCGAACCTCGTCATGAAAACGATGGCTTGGCAGCGTCTGCAGTGTCAGTTCGCTCCATCTGAAGATAATAGAGCACTTGCAAGGGTTATTTTCCTCTGTGTCTGTGAGCAGATACATAATAGTTCTGAAGCTATGCACGCATCATTGTTGTGGGAAAGGAATGCAGACTTGTATGCATCTGGCGGCAGTATATTGCAAGTTTCATGTTAAAATATGCCCATTGAGCATTCGATAGTCGTTGCGTTTCACTTATTGCCACGACATATTTTTAACTATCGTAATATATATTACACAAATTGTACGAATAACATCCATCCAGCTACATCTTCCAAATTTGATAAAGAAATCACCGACATTGGCGCATTCGGATCTGAAACCAAGAGCCAACATTTCAGATCTTATTTTCTTCCCTCCATGCATGTTTGCTTCGATTTTCGCGTGCGTGCTTCAATTCTTCCCGAATTTGTATTCCATCCATTCCAATTTGTGTTCCATATATACAGAACAGTATGTTTTAGTGCGGTATAGTTAGGGATCACAAAGTGGGAAATTGTTTTTGTTTTGCTGTTAGCTGACTACTTCTGAAAACTTACTGTCCTGCTGCCTCTTGTGATAACCCGGCGATTCTTTGTGGTATAAGCGATAGACCCCTCTTCTCTGGAGACAGGATGTACATACAGATATACTTTACGTACATAATTTGTAGCACATTGTTGATACAACAGACCTCCTACCGATGTTGTGACCAGGGTTATGAACACCATCTAATCTCAAGCAGCAACCCTATTTAAATACCGACGTAATTAGAGACATTTCAACAATTACAATTCCTTGAGAGCGTAAGAATGGTCGCTGTCTCCACATTCCAATGAGCTTGTCTGTATGCAACTTATATACGTCTACGACTCTGCTATGCGCCATCTCATGCTACACTCCGATTGTGTGTATGTGCGAATGAACGAGTCAGCCAGTCAGTAAGTCAGTCAGTGGGTCAGTGAGTAGCAGATTCTGATTTATATGGATTCTGCAATTTTGAGTTCTGCCATGTGATTCCACATTCGTAAGATGGTACCTTTTTTGTCCGAATTCTTGCTGGGGTGTCTTTATGGAACAGGATCCTATTTTGCTAAGCAGCGCTTGTTGAATGCATTCTGGACCCACCTATCCGTGACTTCCATTTTAACCGCGGTGTTTTGGCTGAGAGTTCAACGAGTCGTCAACGCACCGATGCGACCGTCCCGGTAGCTCGTCCTCGGTCTTATCTGCCCAGTTGCCAACTGACTCCCAGCGGTGGGCTAAATGCGAGCGCTTGGGGCGACTCAAACCCTGTGTCGCCAGGATCGGTGTGACTTGTGCCCAAAAGGCGTGTTCTTCATTTTGTTTGGGTCTATGATGTGTTCTATGCAGCTATCTATCATGTGTGTCGTTTATCCAATGTAAGTTATAGGTGTGGTATCTGAGGCGCAAGGCTCGCACTTGATTGTGTACACCACATCTTTGGTGTGGCATTTGTCATGTATACCGGCCAGACAACATTGGCACACGGTAGCTTGTAGGACATGGTGAATGATCGAGGGAATATTTTGTCAGTCTTTCAGAAAGTGTTTTGCCGCATTTCCATGTTATGCGCAGATGTTGTGGACCTAGAAATGGTTTAGGATGCTTTTTGGCCGATGATGTCAATTCAACGTATAACAAACGCACATTTCTACAGGTGCAATCATTTGGACTGGTACGAATGCTTGTTTTGCTACAGATAGAACCCCTCTAATTAATTATGTTACAAGTGATCAATTGATTTGTTGAATTAGTTGGACTGAAGGAGGCCTTTTCACCGAGTCGTGATGGTTGGAGGTGATGGGTGGATGTGGACGTTGGTAATGCTGAAGATGTGGGTGGTAGTAAGTGGACGCGGATGGTGATAGGTTGATGCGGGTGGTGGTAGGTGGATGTCGGTGGTGAGACGTTAGGTGTGGGTCGTGATAGGTGGAGGATGCGGGTGGTGGCAGGCGGATGCGGGTGGTGGCAGGCGGATGCGGGTGGTGGCAGGCGGATGCGGATGGTGGTAAGCGGATGCGAATTGTGACAGTTTCATGCGGGTGGTGGTAAGCAGATGCGGGTGGTGACAGGTTAATGCGGGTGATGGGAAGTGGATGCGGGTGGTGGTAAGCAGATGCGGGTGGTGACAGGTTGATGCGGGTGATGGTAGGTGGATGTCGGTGGTGAGACTGTAGGTGTGGGTCGTGATATGTGGAGGATGCGGGTGATGACAGGCGGATGCGGGTGGTAGAGAGTGGATGTGGGTGATGACAGGTTGATGCGGGTGATGGTGGGAGGATGCGGGTGATGACAGGCGGATGCGGGTGGTAGAGAGTGGATGTGGGTGATGACAGGTTGATGCGGGTGGTGGTAGGTGGATGTGAGTGGCGCTGGACAGATAGGCGGACGTGACGGCCGGTTGCGGTGAGCGGCTGATCGGGGATGATTGGACGTTTGCTCCGGGTCACGTACCGGTGACCTGTGTGCCCGGCGGCCGGCTATCGACCAATCAGCGTGCCGGGTCGCCGTCGCCGCTAGCTGGCAGCGAGCGTGGCGCGGTGGGGCCGGCCGCGCCGGAGCGCGATCGATGCCCGCTGGCGTCTGCGGCCAACAGTCGCCCCCTGGCGATATGGCCCGCCCGCTGGGGGTGACACAGCCGGCAGATATACAGCTACGCTGACAGCAGATACACAGCCATACTGCCGGCAGATACACAGCCATACTGACGGCAGATACACAGCCATACTTACGGCAGATACACAGCTATACTGACGGCAGATACACAGCCATACTGACGGCAGATACACAGCCATACTGACGGCAGATACACAGCCATACTGACGGCAGATACACAGCTATACTGACGGCAGATACACAACCATATGACGGCAGATACACACACATACTGCGCTATACTGACGGCAGATACACAGCCACACTGACAGCAAATACACAGCTATACTGACGGCAGATACACAGCCATACTGACGGCAGATACACAGCCATACTGCCGGCAGATACACAGCCATACTGCCGGCAGATACACAACCATACTGACGGCAGATACACACACATACTGCCGGCAGATACACAGCCATACTGACGGCAGATACACAGCCACACTGACGGCAGATACACAGCTATACTGACGGCAGATACACAGCTATACTGACGGCAGATACACAGACATACTGCCGGCAGATACACAGCTATACTGACGGCAGATACACAGCCATACTGACGGCAGATACACAGCCATACTGACGGCAGATACACAGACATACTGCCGGCAGATACACAGCCACACTGCCGGCAGATACACAGCCATACTGACGGCAGATACACAGCTATACTGACGGCAGATACACAGACATACTGCCGGCAGATACACAGCCACACTGACAGCAGATACACAGCCATACTGACGGCAGATACACAGACATACTGCCGGCAGATACACAGCCATACTGCCGGCAGATACACAACCATACTGACGGCAGATACACACACATACTGCCGGCAGATACACAGCTATACTGACGGCAGATACACAGCCACACTGACAGCAAATACACAGCTATACTGACGGCAGATACACAGACATACTGCCGGCAGATACACAGCCATACTGACGGCAGATATACAGCCATACTGCCGGCAGATACACAGCCATACTGACGGCAGGTACACAGTCATATTGACGGCAGATACACAGCTATACCGCCGGCAGATATACAGCTATACTAACGGCAGATACACAGCCATACTGACGGCAGGTACCCAGTCATACTGACGGCAGATGCACAGCCATACTGCCGGCAGATACACAACCATACCGACGGCAGCCGCACAGAAGTGGTGGGGACCAATGCAACAATGCCGCAGGGAGACACACAGGTGGTGAGGACCAACACAACAACACCAAGAGAAGAGACGCAACAGTGTTGGAAACTAGCTGAGCAATGCTGAAGGAAGGGAAACAATAGTGCTGAGGACCAACGTAACAACACTTCAGGAAGGGACACAAAAATTATGGGATAAACGAACACGGAAGGAAGGGACAATGGCGGTGGGAACCAACGCAATAATGCCCAAGGAAGAGACACACAAGTGGTGAGGATCAACACAACAACAATGAAGGAATTCACACAATAGTGGTGGGAACTAATAATCCCATGCTGACGGAAATGACACAATAGTGATAGCGACCAAAGTAAGAATGCAGAAGGAAAGAACGCAATAGTGGTGGAGACTAACACAACCATACTGAGGAAGGAGATACAATAGTAGTCAATACAACACTGTAGGGGAAAGGACACCGTAGTGGTGAGGGACCGGCACAACAATACTGAAGGAAGCGACACAATGATGAGACCAGTGCAGCAATGTTGAAGGAAGGAATGTAAGCGATGAGGACCAAAACAGCAACACTGGCGGAAGACACACAAACGTGGTGAGAACCAGCACAACAATGGCGTGGGAAGCGACGCAGCAGTGGTGGAAACCAGCGAACATTGGTGGAGACGATGCAATGCTGGCGGCATAGCATTGGCGGGGCCGACACTTCATTACCCGGTCAGACGGGACGGTGCCAATCGATCCGTGCGACGGGTTATTTACACGGGCGTCGAGCGACAGGGTGACGCTGTCCAATGCTGGATGACGCTTTAACAAGCTCTTCATCACGCCGACACAGTGACTGAAGGTTGCGGCGCTCGATGTTGCACGACTCTCCACCAAGCTCTTCATCATGCCAACACGATGATTGAAGGTTGCGGTGCCACACAGTTGCGCTGACGGGCTGACGTAACACTCCTGTACAGGAGGAGCGGCTGGATCCATCGGTGACTACTCGGCATGCTTTCCCTCACGCAGGGATGCCGGACGAATGACGGTTGAGGTGTTCAACTAACGATAATGATGTCACACGCTGGCAAAGCCTTTAACCACGGCCGAAATTGGCAGTCAGTTAGAGGGAATTCGTGTGAATTCGCTCCGTCGTATTTCTGGTGCAGAAGGTAAGCTGAAACTCTGGAGATTGGAGTGAAACGTTTTCGCCCAGCCACCGCGCGGGGAGTTTAGCACTGGTGAATTCTGTACGTTGCATTGGTGCGTTTGGAGTGAACATAGCTGGTTATTGTTGTCTTAGAGGCACATCGATTGCATAGGTCATCCAGCGCCCTTGAGTGGAGTACATAGACACGTGCTGTACTGGTATTGGATTGGACGTATTCATCAGTATGCCGGAAATAATCAACAGTGTGAACCAGTGCGTATACCAGTGGGCGAGGGACGCCGTGTCGTACCTAGATGACATCAGCTGATCATGTGCTTAATCAAGCGGCAGCTGAAGATTGGCTTCACGGGGCAGCCGGTGTTGGCGGCACGCGGTGCGTTCAGTTCAGCGCGTTGTGATGGGTGTTGCGTTGCTTCTTCGGGAGCTTCCTGTGGCATCGTGTCAAAGCGCGGTGAAGTGTCAGCTGGCAGTTGGAAAAGGTGGCTGCGGTGCAGGTATTGCGCGAGCCACCAGCAGTCATGACAGTATGCCGTCGGTAGGAGTGGGACTAGTGGGAAATGGAATGGGCGGGTGAAGGTCGACGGCGGGTTTGCACGGGAGAACGGCGGTGAATTTCTGGCTGCGCAAGGCAAGGTCGGGCTGCCTCCACCCAAACTGGTCGAGTGGGCTGTGCTGCCTATGGCGAAAACATCTTGCGCATACTTCGCCTGCGTTTCAACTCTTGAATGACTTTAATAGTGTTAGGGTAGTAGCAAGATGGAGGCTGGCGATAGCGGTTGCCTCACGTGACGTTGCTACCAGTCTGTTTTGACATGGTGTTTAATGGCTGGGTTTGCGCGGCGCACACGCTGTCGGCGCGTGCTCTGTTTGGGCACCTGATGTCCAACATCCGCAGCCATGTGTTCTGAGGTGGCCATGCGGATCGCTCGACTATTGCTTGGCTATATGGTTTCAAGCGCTTGGCTTTGATCGGCTCCGTTCTAGGAAGCTGCTTCCATTATCGAACAACTTGGTAACTAACCAGAAGGCTTGCATAATAAGCACGCTGTGGTCGGTTAACTTTGTCACAGACCTACGCCGGATTAGCCCAACTTTGAAGGTGGTTTGGCCACAGCTTGCGACTTTCCGGCTGTTGCAATTCCAGGAAACTTGGTGCTGCATGCCGACCTGTTCTAGCGTTTAAATAATCTTGTGATCTTCCACTGGTCCTCGGTGCTTTCTGACACATCCTGTCCTATGTCCTGACATAGGCTGTTGCGCATGTCGTAGCCTATGCCCTAGCAATCCATGTCCCACCACGAGGCTTATCGAGTCGTTCTACCCCGTGAAGGCATGTGATCCATACGCTACCCACCACCAAAGATGAAGATAATAACATGCATGAAGCCACTTATAGTTAGGCGGTAGGTCGCCGATGCATATAATGCGTGACATTGCGCCTCAAGGCGATGTATGCGCATAATGAACTAAGAAAAGCTTAGTATTCCCCTCAGTCTTGGTGCCGTGGCGGGGTCTGAGGCCAATACCATGACCCAGCTGACCATCAGGGTAGCCTTTCCCACACTTACGCTGGTTATCGCCAGCGGAGCACGTGTCCATGACACTGGCCCTCGCCGTGACCTGCCCTGCCCTCCACTGCGCCTGGTGACCCCAGTCGCCCCTAGTTCGCTTCTAGTGTGTCACGATCGACCAGAGCTAAACTAATGGCTTTTCAGTAGGTGTGCGATGCCAAAGTGAGTGCTGTGTTATGTCGGAATTCGCCACGAGAACGATGTCGTTGGCAGTGCCTGTGTGTCCGTGCACTCCATCAGAAAATAATTTAGCACTTAGAAGGATTCGTTTCCGTTCTTTATGTGAGCATATGCAATGTTCACGTTATGAACACCGCATTGTGGTGGACAAAGCATGGAGGCTGCCAAGGGGTCAATCTAGAAACAGGGGCGGTGGCCGAATGGTTAGGGTGTTGAGCTTTGGGTACCAAAGATCTCTGGTTCAACACTCGCACCACTCGGAACATTTCACAATCCAGCGGCCCAACGGCGAAACAGTGTTGGCGGAGCCTTTAGCCGTGACCGTGCATTAAGTGGATCAATAACCACCCAACCAACAAACAAACAAACAAACAAAACAATCTAGAAACAGGATGACAAGCTTCGTGGGATAGGACGTCCATCGTGCAATCGATAAGTGGTGCGATGCACCTGTTGCTACGACACATGTCTCGCGCCACCCGGCTGACTTGTGCGTCGTGCGGCAGCTGCTGGCCAAGAAGGATCAGGTGGAGGAGCGCTCAACGTCGGCCCGCAACGAGTACCTGCTGCAGCTGGCCTCGGCAACCGCCCACCAGAGGCGCTACCATCACCACGACCTGCAGCACCTGCTCAGGGTACGTGCCGGCCACCGCCCACCAGGGGCGCTACCACCACCACGACACCTGCAGCACCTGATCAGGGTACGTGCCGGCCACCTCCCACCAGGGGCGCTACCACCACCACGACACCTGCAGCACCTGATCAGGGTACGTGCCGGCCACCGCCCACCAGGGGCGCTACCACCACCACGACACCTGCAGCACCTGATCAGGGTACGTGCCGGCCACCTCCCACCAGGGGCGCTACCACCACCACGACACCTGCAGCACCTGATCAGGGTACGTGCCGGCCACCGCCCACCAGGGGCGCTACCACCACCACGACCTGCAGCACCTGCTCAGGGTACGTGCCGGCCACCGCCCACCAGGGGCGCTACCACCACCACGACACCTGCAGCACCTGCTCAGGGTACGTGCCGGCCACCGCCCACCAGGGGCGCTACCACCACCACGACACCTGTAGCACCTGATCAGGGTACGTGCCGGCCACCTCCCACCAGGGGCGCTACCACCACCACGACACCTGCAGCACCTGATCAGGGTACGTGCCGGCCACCTCCCACCAGGGGCGCTACCACCACCACGACCTGCAGCACCTGATCAGGGTACGTGCCGGCCACCTCCCACCAGGGGCGCTACCACCACCACGACCTGCAGCACCTGATCAGGGTACGTGCCGGCCACCGCCCACCAGGGGCGCTACCACCACCACGACCCGCAGCACCTGATCAGGGTACGTGCCGGCCACCGCCCACCAGGGGCGCTACCACCACCACGACCTGCAGCACCTGACCAGGGTACGTGCCGGCCACCGCCCACCAGGGGCGCTACCACCACCACGACACCTGCAGCACCTGATCAGGGTACGTGCCGGCCACCTCCCACCAGGGGCGCTACCACCACCACGACACCTGCAGCACCTGATCAGGGTACGTGCCGGCCACCGCCCACCAGGGGCGCTACCACCACCACGGCCCCTGCAGCACCTGATCAGGTGTACGTGCCGGCCACCGCCCACCAGGGGCGCTACCACCACCACGACACCTGCAGCACCTGACCAGGGTACGTGCCGGCCACCGCCCACCAGGGGCGCTACCACCACCACGACCTGCAGCACCTGATCAGGGTACGTGCGGCCGCTCGGGGAGGTGGAACCGTCGCGGGCACGGGCGCCGCCTGTTTAGGTGTGGACGAGTTTAGACGAAGTTGCCGGAGGTAGCGAGCGGTGCAATCATTTGTGCCGTCCCTAGAACTGGACAAGGAGTCTGAGCTATCTCCAAATGGAACTCTCTTTCTTGGTGGTCCCACCGCTCTTTCGCTACCCGCATTCATCAGTCTACTGGGCGAGAACTGCTATGATATCCAGCAGGCGAGTTACCACCCTAGGGTTAGAGTGCAAGGCAATAAACTGATTTTAAAATAAGCAAAACCCTGATGATTTCGAATAAGATGGAACAAGGAAAAGACTCACCACATTAGGGTATTGCAAGGTACGTAAGTATTGGGCCCATAAGCCAAGGTGTCCTGTGCTTAAGAAGACAATTTGGTTGTGAGTAGCATGGGAATTGTTTTTAATGTACTAGCTACAGCAGGACAGCAAGTCCTTTCTTAATTTTTGGGTCGAGTTTTGTCCGGTCCGAGTTTTATTCAAACTGGCTAAAGCTACTAGTCTGGACAGAAGTAGCTTTGTCATAGTTCTGCTTAGCTTTTTATCATCCTTGTTGGCTATTTATCTCATCTTTCCGGCACCTCCTGCACTTAGTTGCAAATAATCGGCTCATTGACTCCAAACTGAGCTTCAACATCGGCTGGTTATGTCTCTGAGCATGTCGCCGCCTCCTCTCCGTGTAGGGAGGTGGGCCCCGATACCAGTGACCCGATAACTTGATGACACGTAATCAGTCGAAGGATAACGACGTTGGACGGCGGCTTTGACGCAGTGCAGTTCCGGCTGTCGATATCGACGCTTTCCTTGCACTGCACACTGATCAAGATGTCGTCGTCCGGTTCGATGCCGTGGTGGCCCGAGGTGCGCTGTCAATGAACTGCCACCACCAATTACCGACCAGGGACTGCAGCATGTTAGTGCGTGTCTGCGGACCACGCACAGCGTGGTCTGCGGACAGGGAGAGCGAACGTTGCTCGTGACACTTAGCACTTATAGCACCATGACCAGGCCCACCCGCACAGGGAGAGCGAACGTTGCTCAAAGCGTGGTGAGCCTGGTCATGGCGCTAAGTGTCGACACCGACTCGCCCGCAGACGATGGAGGGCGACACGTACGAGAAGATCGGCGAATACTTGACCCTGATTGGTCGGACCGAGCTGCTGACGTGCTCTGCCGAACAGGCGTCGTTCACCAAAGTGCGCGACCAAGCTCAGTCGGTACGTGCGGCGTGTGATGTGAGGGCGGATGTGTTTGGTGGCTGGGGAGCGGCCACCTCGGTGAACAGGTCCCTGGCGTTTCAATAAATTGCAACATTGCAAGGAATGCATATATATATATATATATATATATATATATATATATATATATATATATATATATATTCAATATGCATGAATTTATGTCTGTGCGTGTCAGTGATTGTGCGTCTGCATGCATGCTTGCGTTGATCTCGCCGTAAGTCAGACACGCACAACTCACGATTTGACAACATGCTTACGTTGAGGAGCCTGCACGTCGTATCGTGCAGTTTGCCTACCCTATACAGCAGGCGGTGTCAACTGCGTGACGTCTACAGACCGATCTGCGTCTGTCTTTCGATTCGTCGTGAGTGTTTCTGGCTGGTGATGTAACTGCCGGACCGTGCTGGGCACGAGTGATCGCTGTCGACCTGGATCAGCACCACCCTTGTTGGCGGGATATTCCCGGCAGGGTCGGATGAAGGGCTCTAAGTTTGCCCTGTCCCCCCCTCCCCAGACATTTTCTCCAGATCTATGAACATTTCATTCGAATAATGATATCTTAAGCAGACCTGGCGAATGTTAGCGGCTAAAAACTGATCAGTTGTTTTTCGAAGTATGATATTTTTCTTCAGGTAATGAATTCAGGTTGGACAAATCAAGGCTTGGGACATCAAGCGACAACAGGTTTTCAGTCCAAGGATGGTTGAACAATGAAAAAGCCTACCTGCTGATGTGGAGCAGATTTATTGAATGTATTAAGAAAAAGGTGGACAAATATTTTGCATCGAAGAATTTTTTATTTCCAATTAGTGGTGGATGGGGTGAGATCTATGCTAGTAGGTGTACACGGCGTAGGTCATTTTGAGCAGGCATGGCTGTAGTTGATAATTATTGTTGGGGCTCTTGATTCACGCGTGTGTTACGCTGGATCGAATATAGGGCTAGGTAGGAATTGGTAGATGTGTACGATGTTGGTGGATAGCTCTTTTAGAATTTGCGATGTGGTATTGGCTGGAGTACCGAGTATCTTCCATCTGCAGGTTTAACCCAGATGGACTCCTGTGACCCTTATTAAGTCTGAACACTTTCCGACTTTACTTGTGTTACCCCGACTGTTCATGTTCTCACAATGTCCATGCTCGGCTAGCGCTGTTGCCGTGTCACGTCTGACAACACCAGTGCCCCGGCAGATAACACCGCAGTACAACATCGAGTGCTACCACCGGCTGTACCCGGTCATCGCTCAGGATGTCGTGTTCGACTTCGAGGCCTGCGAGGGTGACTCAGTGAGTGTCCCTGCTGTAGGCCTGTGACTGGTCAGGTCGGTGTCCCTGCTGTAGGCCTGTGACGGTGATCAGGTCGGTGTCCCTTCTGTAGACATGTGACGGTGGTCAGGTCGGTGTCCCTGCTGTAGATCTGTGACGGCGCTCAGGTCGGTGTCCCTTCTGTAGACATGTGACGGTGGTCAGGTCGGTGTCCCTGCTGTAGATCTGTGACGGCGCTCAGGTCGGTGTCCCTGCTGTAGGCCTGTGCCTGGTCAGGTCGATATCCCTGCTGTAGGCCTGTGACGATGATCAGGTCGGTGTCCCTGCTGCAGACCTGTGACGATGGCCTAGGTCGGTGTCCCTGCTGTAGGCCTGTGACGATGATCAGGTCGGTGTCCCTGCTGTATATATGTGACGGTGGTCAGGTCGATATCCCTGCTGTAGGCCTGTGACGGTGGTCAGGTCAACTGTCGACATATGCTGATCGGTGGGTGTTCCTGGTGAAGTAGATCTGCGGTGATGACTTGTTGAGAGCCTTGCAAGTACGTGATAATGTCCCGGATGTGTATGTGAGAGTGAACCGGTGAGTGCCTCGGTTGTGTGTATGACAGCGACCTAGTGAGTGACTCGGTTGTGTGTATGACAGCGACCTAGTGAGTGCCTCGGTTGTGTGTATGACAGCGACCTAGTGAGTGACTCGGTTGTGTGTATGGCAGCGACCTAGTGAGTGCCTCGGTTGTGTGTATGACAGCGACCTAGTGAGTGACTCGGTTGTGTATGTAATAGTGGCCCGGTGAGTGCCTCGGTTGTGTGTATGACAGCGACCTAGTGAGTGCCTCGGTTGTGTGTATGACAGCGACCTAGTGAGTGACTCGGTTGTGTATGTAATAGTGGCCCAGTGAGTGCCTCGGCTGTGCAAGTATGTGAGAGTGACCTGATGAGTGCCGCAAAGGCGAAGAATAACGCGTCGACACTGATAATTGTGGACGGCAGTGCTGGCTGCGAGTCCTCGCAGGTAACACTGAGAGCGACTAACAATCATTTGTTAGTCGCTGGCGGGCAGAATATCCTGGTGATGTATGGAAGCGGACTGCACACGCAATCTTCATTGGAACGACTGTGTAGATGTGTGGTGATCGTCAGTTTATCTGCGCTCTGTTGAATACATACACTATATTTTGCTGTAGGTATCAGGCACTGGAGCATTTAGCGCTGCGCGCCATCTATGGTTATTAATACAAATATTTGATAGCTGAAGCACAGATTTCGTTGCCGGTCGAGGCTGCCCATAAATCCCCATAAAGTTCTGCGAGTTCTAGCTTCGATTACAAGCCAGGCCAGTGCCTGTATGCCCGTTATTGAGCTCCTGACTATGCATTGCATCCTATCAATAACATTTGGCTTTTCGTTGTGAATATTGAGGTTTACTCTTGTTGTGGATAAGAACAGATAGATGCGAGACACCCTGCTGAACCTAATGGGCCTGCACGAGGCAAGCTGCTCGCATCTTAGAGAATCACCTACCAGAACCGAGATAGGCAGAGATAGCAGCAGCTGGCAAACACGAAAACATAGTGTGGTGTGGCTCGATATGCAAAATATTAGGTACAGTTTTCTAAAAGTACTCGAGAAACCATTACGCTCTGAGTGGTGGCATAGTTGCTGGCTCCATATGTGAATGTATAGGTGCGCTGAGTGGGACTTCAGCTGACATGTTACGATGCCGTGAGTGTGCGACGTGACCCTTACCCGGAACTGCTGTGGCGTGGGCTGCTGTGAGTGAGCTGCTCAATGCTGACAGTGAGCAGCTGTCACTCGGATGTTCTGCCGTGACTAGCCCTGGACAGCCGCGGCATTTGTGATCCGGCACTGCTGGGATGTGAACAAGGCGCAGGACTACGGCAGCGTGACTGACCCGAAGCTGCTATGACATGACCATTACCAAGGACCACTGTGACGGGACCCTGGCCCAGGACTGCTGTGGCGTGACTGTAGCCCGGGACGCTGTGACGTGGCTGTAGCCCGAGGCGCTGTGACGTGACACTGGCCCAGGACTGCTGATACGTTACTGTAGCCCGAGGCGCTGTGGCGTGACAGTGAGCCGTGACCGCTGTGACGGATGTGACCTGGCAGTGTCGTGACCCTCGGTAACGATGTTCCGGCACAGGTGGACCGTGTCAAGATGGACCACAACTGCACCGGCTGGCTTGAGGAGGAGGCCATCAAGTGGACGTCTCGCCTCGCTCAGGAGACTAAGTCGCTGCGCCAGAGCCAGAAGCGGCTCCAACAGCTCCAAGCGCTCAAGGATCGCGGCGAGAAGGTGAGTCTATGCAGACTCGCGCTGGGAAGGTAAGGTTGGTACAGACTCGCGGTGGGAAGGCAAGGTTGGTACAGGCTCGCGGTGGGAAGACAAGGTTGGTACAGACTCGCGGTGGGAAGGCATGGTTGGTACAGACTCGCGGTGGGAAGATAAGGTCGGTACAGACTCGCGGTGGGAAGATAAGGTTAGTACAGACTTGCGGTGGGAAGATAAGGTTGGTACAGACTCACGGTGGGAAGACGGCAGACACATGATGGGAAGATGAAGTCGGTACGGACTCGCAAGAAGATGAGATCCAGACAGGCCTGTGATGGAAAGGTGAGATCGAAACAGTCTCACGATGGGGACACAAGGTCAGTACGGATTCGCGATGGGAAGGTAAAGTCGGAACAGGCTCGCAGTGTCAAGATCAGGTCGAGAGACACTCGCGATGGAAAGGTTAGATCAACACAGACTCTACGTTAAAGGTTGAGGTCGAGGTAGACACACTGTGAGCATGTGAGCTCGGTATAGGCCCTCGTGGTGGGATGGTGAGGTAAATACAGACTCGCGGTGGGAAGTTGAACTCGGGACAGACTCTGGGTGAGAAGGTAAGGTCGAGGAAACTCGTGGCAGGGCGACCTTGGTGTAGACCGGCGATGGGAAGGTGTGGTGGGTGTAGACCAGCGGTGAGATGGTGAAGCCGATTTTTACATTGTGTTGTATCTCCGGTGGCAGACTGTGGTTGATACCTTTGTATACACTAGCTGACACCCAAGGCGCAGAATAGAATGCATGTCATCATGGCCAGGTTCTAGCATGGCCATAATGCAACCTCAATAATTGGCGATAGCGGGAATGTTTGGCATTTCTCGTGCCTTAGTACCTACACGAAACCGATCATTTTGACCTTTTGATGAAACTATGAGACGCCCCCTCCCCTATCCCATTTTTGATGAGCCTGGTGTTAATGTTGTGAAGATGCGTGGACATAGCTGACTTTGAAATAGGCTATGTGCAATGGCATTGGTCAATGCAAGTTTAAATTATCCCGTCATGTTATTTTTTCATAGCCGTACTCCAAGATCATTGCTCCGAGCAATTTGAAACAGTCACTAGTTACTGGTCTGACCCTTGGTTTTCAGCCCGGCAGTAGCAATTTTCAGCAACGACTGCCCAATGCCCATTGATCTCCGTGCACCGTTAAAATTTCATGCAGGTATCGAATGTTGGCTTACGACCACCGCCAATTAATAGCTTTACAGCACACACAGAAAATACTCCTATGTGATTGGTAGCTCAATATTTTAACCCGTCATCATCATGACAAATTGAAAGCACAATAGTGCATCTGTGTTGGTTTTGAATTAAATCATCGTCAATTTTGGAGAACCTAGACATCTGTTAGAAGCAAAATGTTCAAACCCGTCTTTATGTCATTATAGGTATAAATCCTAAGTTTTGTTTTCCAAGCTTGGAGTTTCGGGGGGCACGACACCGTCATTCTCTCCGGATCATTTGACCTCCACGGTGGGCTGAGGAATGGGCTTGCGACTCCGGGGCCATGTTATTGAGAGCTGGTGTCGCGGGGACAACCCTACCGAGTAGTACCCCAACGTGTCATTGGTTCGGGTTTCCATGGGTACGCTGATTACAGATGGATCGGGTCAGGCTCGGCGGCACGCTGGTAACCGGCCAAACAGCGGCGTTCCCGTGACCAATCCACCACTGAGTGGCGCAGCGCTGGTCGCCGAAAGAAAAGCCACGGATATAAATTTATTGAAATAATTTGCAGCACCATTGACAGCCCAAATCTCCCTCCCAAAAATACTGCAATTGAACTCGCTGAGCTCAAACATTTTGCGGATCAGTAACTGTTAACTATCTAACCGGATTACCAGCCTGGCTACGAGTGTTCCCGTGACCGGCGTGATCATGTGATCAGCTCTCTGATCGCGACCAGGGGTGATTAGAACTGCCCATCGGAACAGTCATTGGCGAAGCCACCAGTTCTTCAGCACGCGCGCCTTCATTCCTGTCGCAGCCGTGTTGGGTTCTGCGGCCAGTATTGCGTCTGGTGTTCGCCTACCGGTTTAACTGTTTAGTGATTCCGACCTTTCCTGCTCTGCTGTTATATTTAATTGAAGCGAGGTTATAATAGCCACAAGTCCATTGTGGATTACCTCAATAAACAAGCCAGTGTCTGTGTCGGTCGGTTAGTCGGTTATTGGTTTTACGACACATCGACCGTTGAGTCATGTAGCGTCGCCAATCTCTCACGCCGATTGGTCGCGGGCGAAATAGTAGCGACAGGTGAGACTCGAACCTACAACCTTTCAATTGTGAGACGAGCAACTTACCCCTAGGCTGCTCGTCCCCGTGTGTCTGTGTCTGTGTCTGTGTCTGGGACCGGTGTGCCTGCCCACAGTCGGATCCGGCCGACCCGTCCGGCATGGACATCGACATGCGAATGGACGAGATGCGGAACAACGCCCGGTGGTCGGAGGTGAGAGCACGCTGGCCGGTCTCGGGTGAGTGTGACCTTCGACGAGCTGATGTCGAGGCGACGCACACGTGCTGGAAGGTAAAAGTAGCGTTCGGCGATTCGAAGTAAAAACATCGTGGCATGAAAGGTCGCAGGCAAGTTGATGTGCCTGAAAGACATGTAGCTACCAATGACACAAGGAGCGAAAAATATTGGATTTTACTATTGTCAGTGCACTGCTGCCCTTGCTGCTCTTGTATAATGGCTGATGACTACTGGCTACGACAATTTTGCAACGGAACATGCAGTTCGATGCACTCGCAGCACGGGCTAGTAACATATAGCCTACTGCCAGGTTCCAGATCGGCTGCCTCATCAGCTGCCTAATCTACGATGCCGTGGAATAGGAAAAAGTCCTAAGGTATCAGACCCAGCAGCTGCCGGCCAGCCGGTAGCCGTCCGGTGACTTGACGTTCACTCCTGACCGACACGTGCTGCGCCGGTCACATCAGCCGTGTGTGAACAGGCGCCCCGGCAGCGTCCGGGCCGGCCCTAGCGTCCACAGCATTTGCAGCATGGGACGGAACGGTCTTGAAGTCGCTGGGGTCGCCGAATGATGTTCCAATGCATTGCGGTCGAAAGCAAAGCACACTTGCCGACTGTGGTGGTGCGAAATGGAGTTTTTCGCTGGAGGACGCGGCTGGACAGAGTGATCTGTTGGTAGGCATCGTCTGATCACATGGAGGCGACGTGAAGACACGCAGATGGAACGTGCGCTCGTCGCGATGGTGTATCAGTGAATAAACAGATAACTGTCAGGCTGCGTGGACCTCCTAATAATCCATAACATGACTAAGGTGACTATCCATAACATGGCTATCAGTGGCTCAACAGGAGAAGGATTTAGGTGTTATTCTAAACACAAAATTGGGGGCATCAGACCAGACCAAGGAAGCCAGAAAGAAGGCACTGAGAATGCTTGGGGCAATAAATATGAATGTATCATACAGAAGTGGGGAAGTCATCAGGAAACTTTACTGTGCATATGCCAGGCCACATTTCGAATACTGCATCCAAGCTTGGTCTCCTAGCTATGAAAATGATTGTTGGCTTTTAGAGAGAGTACAAAAGAGGGCTACAAAAATAGTTCATGGTATGAGCAACCTGGCATATGAGGAAAGATTGAATAAGTTGAATATGTTTTCACTTAGATATAGAAGGCTGAGAAGACGTCTCATCGAGGTCTTTAAATTTGTCCATGGTCTGGAGAGAGGATATCTTGGGGAAATGTTTGAATTTAACAGAAATGATGCAATTAGAGGTCATAAATTCAAAATTAAAGTTAACCACAGCAAAACAAGATTAAGACAGACTTTCTTCACCAGCAGGGTAGTAGAACACTGGAACCAGCTGCCAGAAACCATTGTCAGTAGCAGCACATTGAACATCTTTAAAAACAGCATAAACAATCATTATAAGAATAGAGGGCTTGCTTTTCAGTATTACAGGGAGGGCTGATTGACAGATTTGGTGGGCAACTGGTTAAGTGTACAGAGTGCAACCAAGAAGGACCCTTGTGGCTCATAGTTGCGCTAATCTTTTATGTCTTTATGTCTTTATGTCTAAGGCCGAAGAGGCAGATCACACTAAATTGAGGACAGTACAAGCAGGATGGAAGTTTGCAAAAATGATTAGGGGGACATTTTGTATCATGCTGTTCTTTCCAGTCAACGCCCATAGGCCCCACGCTAAACTTTAGCACATGTGGTGGGGGGAGGGGAGTTCCCCTCCCCAAAGTATGGAACATTTCACCCTCATGTATATGTATTACGAATGCCATTGTGGGATAAGAGTATCGCCCTCCAGAAGACTGGCCGCTAAATTATGATGCATAACATTAAAATACCTTGGAATAAGCCTTTTGCTGAAAAGGTGATTACGTGCCGATGACCTGGGGCCACCCACATTATGGCTAAGACCATTAACTGGGAGTCGCGGGGCGGGAGGGTTGATAGCATAGCTAACCATGATATATCGCTGATTTGAAACCACCATGACTTGTAATATATGTCCAGATTTGTATTTGATATGCCATCGTACGACGGCAGCCTTCTGTCAATGCAATAACAAATGTCCAATGGTTGGGCGTTTGGCATCAGAACGAATGGAACCTGCATGACATCATGCTAAAGCTCTCGGCCTGAAGTTTCCGTGATGGCCTTCGCTGAAGTCCGAGCGAATTTGACAGCTTGATTCGTGCTTCAGTATGTCAGCACACGGTTAGCAAATTCGATCGGATCTAGCCTAGCCTCAGAACGATTCCTCGTCACTCTTCCTGGAAAAAGCACCCTTACTGAGGGGCGCACACATGATTCTTTAAGGGACGGGGTCAGCGCTAAGGAAACGGGCAAATTTTAGGTCTGGTCATAACTAATGGGAAAATGAAGAGCGTGGGGCTTCAGGGGAGGGGCATTCACCAGCTTTGTCTATGTCCTGGCTGCGTCATTGCTTTCGCTTGCCCTCTCCAATTATCCGTGGAGCCCAAAGTTGTCTACTCCAACGTCGCAGTTCGACATATCCAGAGAAGCGAACTTACACCTTGCCATGTTGTGGCACGGTTTTCTGGAACATCGGATATCTGGGTATTGCCATCCTTCGGCAGTGGAGCGCACCGGACCGTAACCTGATTACCTCGTGTAGCGCGCCTTCACCTCTGCTGTTCATGCATCAGTAAATCAGCTAATTATGGTGTAATGCAGTTGACTATCAGCTGCAGTGATGCTGCATGGATGCCCACATAGAGCCTCTCTGCCTTAGTTTCTTTGCTTCTATTGATCTGTAGTGCCCGCTAATTGCCACTTGGATTTTACTTTGACCTGATGGCAATTATGCCTAGCATCAGGCTGAGATGTTTGGACTGTCTGGAGCGACGACCTAAGCTCAAAAGGGTCGGAACTTGCAATTCTGGGATGCAAGCGAAACGACGACGGCTTGTCACGAACAACCTCAGTCCCAGCAGTCGTCACGTGCAGACACTGTCACGTGTCTCTCCACAGTCCCAGCAGTCGTCACACAGACACTGTCACGTGTCTCTCCACAGTCCCAGCAGTCGTCACACAGACACTGTCACATGTCTCTCCACAGTCACAGCAGTCGTCACACAGACACTGTCACGTGTCTCCCCACAGTCACAGCAGTCGTCACACAGACACTGTCACGTGTCTTTCCACAGTCTCAGCAGTCGTCACGTGCAGACACTGTCACATGTCTCTCCACAGTCCCAGCAGTCGTCACACAGACACTGTCACGTGTCTCCCCACAGTCACAGCAGTCGTCACACAGACACTGTCACGTGTCTGTCCACAGTCCCAGCAGTCGTCAAACAGACACTGTCACATGTCTCTCCACAGTCACAGCAGTTGTCACACAGACACTGTCACGTGTCTCCCCACAGTCACAGCAGTCGTCACACAGACACTGTCACGTGTCTTTCCACAGTCTCAGCAGTCGTCACGTGCAGACACTGTCACATGTCTCTCCACAGTCCCAGCAGTCGTCACACAGACACTGTCACGTGTCTCCTCACAGTCACAGCAGTCGTCACACAGACACTGTCACGTGTCTCTCCACAGTCCCAGCAGTCGTCACACAGACACTGTCACGTGTCTCTCCAGTTATCGTGCCACAAAGCCCCCGGCACTGTGAACAGTCAGTGGTCTACAGCACCTCTGCTCCAGCCGTCTGCACAGCTCCCTCTCGGGCACCAGCTGCTCGTCCTGTGAGCTCGACAGTCGAACAGTAGCTATCCATAACGCCGCTGACGTGGACGAGTTGGGACTCGAGCGATGCCGTCGACGCCCCGCCAGCAGCCCAAGTGTGTCCAATCGACAATATACAGCAGCCGGCACGAATATAGCCATAGTTTTGTGAGAGCCTCGCGGCACCGCCAGCAGTCGGCGCGAGATGCGTCACCACTTCAGCGTGGCGACGTGGTGCTGTCGCGGTGTGGCCGGGTCCGTCTGGTCTGTTGGCCGGTCCCGGTCGCCACAAGGACGCCACGACCGGCCGGTGGCCGGTCACGGTCGCCACAGGGACGCCACGACCGGCCGGTGGTCGCCGTCGACTGAACACGGCTGCCGGTAATCAACACTCGCTTGAATCTCGCCCCGGTCTGTCACAGCTGGGCTTCACCTCGGGTGTGTCATTTCTGATCACGACACCAACCTATCGTGGCTCATCTGGACCCCGATCTATCACATCTGGTCTTGACCTTGGGTGTGTCATCCCTCAGCATGACCCCAGCCTATCGTGGCTCATCTCAACCTCCATCTATCACAGCTGATTTTGGCCACGGATGTATCGTCCACCAATACGACCCCCAGCCTATCGTTATTCATCTCGATCCATTGTTTATCGTAGTTTATGAAGACTCTCGGTCTTTTGAACTCATCTGGACCCTTAGTCCGTCGTCGCTCCCTGAGTTATCGGTCAATCGTGGTTCATCTTAGCCCTCTGATCATCATGTGTTATCTCAACCACTGAACTGCCATAGCTTTTCTGGGTGCTCTGGTTTGCATAGCTCAACTTATCCATACCCATATCGCATTTACCTCGGCTCTTGGCCAATTACGGCACCTAAGCCCTCCTTCTCAACCTACCATAGCTCACCTACATCGTCAGTCAATTGTGGCTCCTTTGAACCTCCCCTACATCACACACATAACCACAACCTCATGTAGCTCACCTACACTGACAGTCAATTATGGCTCATTTGAACCTCCTACATCACACACATAACCCCAGCATAGTGTAGCTTACCTACACTGCCAGCCAAGTGTGGCTCATTTGGACCTCCTACCTCACACTCCCAACCTCAACCTAACGTGGCTCACCTACACCGTCAGTCAATTATGGTTCATTTCAACCTCTTGCCGTGCACACCCAACATCAACCTAATGTAGGTCACATATACTGCCAGTCAATTCTGGCTCATTTCAACTTCATACCTCACACCCAACACCTTCAAACTTTTTCTACCCACACCACCACAATTTGCAGATTTGGATGAGAAATGTAACGAACATGAGAATAATTATCCATCCCTACCTCCCAACACCATCAATGATCACCCCTCTCACATTTGCCTGCTCCTAAATCCAACTAAGAACATCCAAGCATTCGCGCCACATAGTATTTTGAGTGGGTTGGGACGTATGGGTGTCCATTCTTTCCACGCAATAGCCCTGGCTTCATGCTAAGTTTCACGAAGGCTGGGGGACTGGTCCCCAGGCCCCCGCTGTAGTAATGTCCAAGCATTCAAGAGACAGTGCAAGGCATATTAATATTGTTTTGCTTCCACAATTGATTTCATAAATTCATAGTGTTCAGACTTAATAGGAGCCACAAAGGCATACGTACATTTGCTTACGTACATTTTCTTACGTGCATTTGCTTACGTATATCTACCATACATACATTTGTCCTTACGTACATTTGTCCTAGAACCATCTAGCCCTATTCACTCGATCCCACGTAGCAGACTTGTGGATCGAGTGAGCTACTGATAATTTTCAAATTCCATCCATGCCTGTTTAAAGGGACCATGCACAACTTCTAGTGTAAATATCACTCCACATGTGTGGGTTTGTGTCTGGGTGAGTTTTGCCAGCCTGCCACTGTGTTGATGATGGCTGTCAAATATCACCCATAAACAACTAATTAGAACTCAAAGACAAGATTTTACAGCTCCAAAATTGTCCCACATACTTTGTAATATATTCAATGACTCCCCACAGCATTACCAGGCAGCCTATTCCATTGATCTACCACCCTTTGACTGAAGACTTGTCGTTTAGCTGTCCTACCCCTTGACTTGTCTAGCCTGAAGTGATGACCTCTAGGCAATGCTCTAAATAAAAGCTCATCATTCAGATTGATCTGATCAAACCCTTTACTTATTTTATACGTTTCAATTATAGCCCCCCTCGATCTTCTATACTTTGGATATTTTGAGTACATATCCAATTCCAAAAGTCTTTCTTTATATTCTAAGTTACCTAGTCCACTGATGAGGCTATTGGCTTTGAGCTACACTCTCTAGCGTATCTATATATTTTTATAAGCAGGACTACATGCCTGTGCAGAATATTCCAAGTGGGGTCGCATATAGACTAAGTAGTTCTTTCATGGCTTCCTTGATCTTGTACCTCACACTCCTATTAATGATTCCAAATATTCTGGTTGCCCTGTTCCCAGCGGAGGTGCATTGTTTTTATATTCTAATGTTATTTCAAATCATCACACCTTCTCTTCCCTATCCAAGTTCCTTCCTTCTTCAACAGTTTCCAATTCACTACCTCCCATCTGAAAGTCTCATGTCGATTTAGCCTTCACTTTCTGATTCCAAGTAATTTCGTCTTTTAACTCCCAAAACGAACTCCCCAGGGGAAAACATGATGTCAGTCGTATCTCCATAAGCCCCCTAGTGATGTCACTTTTTGATGTGAGAAAAGTATGGGGTGTTTTTAGCCCTACTCGTCGAGCGCTTTCAAATGACATCACTTTTGTTTCTGTGCAACGCTTAGTTTGGAGATTAGTGCAGTGAAAGAACCCCTCGACGAGTCCGAGGATCTGACCGGAAAGGTCGGAAATAAACGGGTTAAGGTGCACAAGGTCTTGGTGACATACCACTTGTTCTGAAATCAGGTTTTCCACTTGTTTCGTTCTCCCATTTTCTTGTTCTCAGGCTGCACCTTGAAGAATAGGTTTCCACTACCAGCACGCAAGCTGAAAATACATTTTGGGACATTTGAGAAAATGGCTCGTTTCGACATCCGGCCTATCACTGCTCATCAAAGTGATTGGTCGGTTATTGCTCCCGGCAATTACGGGTCATCCTGACTCAGCTTGCCTCGTCCCCGAACCCGGCGCACCTCATCATCTGGACCAGAATACACCCTGACTCGTCCCGGCGCCGGCCTTTTCCGGACTCATCTGAACCCTGGCCTATGCTATAGCTCACGTCGATCCCGACGGGCCGATTCCGGTCGGCGGCGGCGGCCAGCGTCGTCACAGTGCAATATCGACCGGCGGTCGCCGGGTGGGCGGCCGGCGGTACAGGCGGCAGCGGCCGCCCGCCGGCCCGTGCCGTCCTGTGGTGTACCGCGTCACGGCGGGTCCGCTCTGCATACTCAGCTGACCAGAATAGGTGCGCCGCTCGTCGAGTGCCGGGCGCTTAGCATATCGTGTCGGGTTATTGCCCCGCGGCGGCGTGTCTGCCGCGGGGCAATGGCCCACGGCGGCCAAATGGCACAGGCGTCATGGCTGAATGTCACGGCTGTGACGTGAATACTATCCAAATAGGCGTTTTTGTTCTGTGCCACGTTTGTAAGGCGTCCAAGTGATCTACTATTGCAGATGTAACGGCGACCTCTTCCGCGGTTTGGCAGCGGCCGTCGCAGAAGGATCGGTCGGGCTGGCAGGCTGGCCGGAGAGTGTGGAGGGGGAGGGGGGGGCAATTCACGCCGCCGACCTCCGCCGTCAGCTGTGTAGCGACGCCGAATGTGGCCGTGTGCTGTGGATTTGGGAAGTTGGGAGATGAGTGATGCCATGGTGTACTGCCACTTCTACACTCCCTGTCACAGTACCGCCCGTCTCTGTTACAGACGGCCATCGTCAAATGCCAGGCGCGGATAGAGTGTTTACGCGACGGAGGAGGTGAGGACGCCGCCGGTACCGTGACTGCCCGGGGGCATCGCCCTCTGAGGCCGCACTCGCTTGTGCCGAGCTGCGCTGATCTGTTACTGGTTTCGTTTCTCGTCTGTGTCAAGCGACTGCTGACCGGTCACCTTCCTGGGCCCGTCAATGTTACGGGACAGAAGAGCTATGACTAATGCACGCAGCGTCATTCCGCCGGGGGATGGCCATCGCGGCGTCCAGATCGCTCAGCTTGCAATGAGACATTTTGGCCGTGTTGTGTGTGTCTGTTGTTTGTTTGTTTATTGGTTGGTTCACGACACACTTTATGCACATTCACGGCTAATGGCGCCGCCCACACTGTTTCGCCGGTGGGCCGCGGGATTGGGAAATGTCCTGAGTGGCGCTAGAGTCGAACCCGGGACCTTTGGTACCCATAGCCCGACACCTTAACCACTCGGCCATCCCCGCCCCTTGTGTGTGTCTGTTGTTATGCCACCGAAATCAGCCGCTGGCATACTGGGGACCTCGCAAGGTCAACATTTCAGCCCCTGCACCCAGCAGCGGGCACTCAACCCATTCGCCTGCACTGACCATGCTGCCGGCCGTTGCAGTGAACGTCGAGGAGTTCATGAGCCAGTTCGACGTGGACACGCTGGCCGTCGGCGAGGCGTTGTGTCGGTCGAGCAGCCAGCACAGCGTCCGGGAACAGGTGACAAAAGTGGCACGACAGGGCGCGCGCTGTCGTCGTCCTGAGTGAATTGATGTCTTGGAAGAGAATTTGGAGGGACACGTTCGAGACCTTCAAATTCAGAGGATAATTTTGTTCCTGTTTCTGATATCAAGAGTTCTCTTCGTGATTTCCATGGAGTTTCGGGGTTTTGACAAAACAAAATGGGAGGTTTCCAGCCTTTTAAACAGGATCGTTAAATTTTTAGGCAAAGAGAGAGAGAGAGAGAGAGAGAGAGCGAGATAGATAGATAGACAGATAGAAATAATATCTGTCTCCCTGTCGCTCTGTCTCTCTGTCTCTTTGTCTTTCTGTCTCTCTGTCGCTCTGTCCCGCTGTCTTTCTGTTTTTCTGTCTCTGTGGCTCTCTGTCTCTTTGTCTCTCTGTCTCTTTGTCTCTCTGTCTCTCTGCCTCTCTGTCTATCTGTCTATCTCTATATCTATCTCTATCTCTATCTCCTTCTCTATTTCTATCTCTATATCTATCTCTATATCTATCTCTATCTCTATCTCCATCTCTATTTCTATCTCTATATCTATCTCTATCTCTATCTCTATCACTATCTCTATCTCTATCTCCATCTCGATCTGTATCTATATCTCTGTCTCTATCTCATCTCATCTCGGGCTGTGGTCGAATGTGGCCGGGTCTCCTCGTGGTGGATACGGCCCGTCGTCACGCGACGGGCTGTGATTAGTTGCGGCCACCAGCCGAGCCGGTCCACCTCTGGCCTATCCGACTTTCTGGACAGGCCAGAATTGCCTGTGTGGCGGCCCCTGCCTATGGGACAGTGGCCGGCGACATATTCCGTCCATTGAGCGGCCATGCACATGCGTGTACGCATATTCCTATACACACAGACAAGGATCTGGGGCAATTACATGATAATATACCATTGGCACGGGGCGGGTGTATCTGCACTTTTTCTGTATATGCCCCACGGCTACTGCTGTACTCAGCTGGTCGCCACTGAACATACTGGGTCGATAGCCTGGTGATACATGGCTGTTGCATCAGAGCCTTGGTGGTGGAGCATGAGAGGGGAGGAGTCAAAATTGCTCACCAATTATTGTTTCTCGCGATGACTTGCGGACAAGGTGGGTAGGAGACGTTGCGTTTGGCAGCGTCTTAGAGGAGTTAATTACACTGGAATTACTGTTGTATGTGGTCCAAACCAGAACAGCGGTTCTCTGCAACAGAAAAGAGAGTTGTGTCACATAGTTTCACTCTCGCAGTACCACGATGACGACGGGGTGGCCTGGTGACCGATAGTGTCCCATCCGGTGACCGACAGCCTGGTGACCGACAACAGTTACCCCGTTCGGTGACCGACAGCCTGGTGACCGACAACAGTTACCCCGTCCGGTGACCGACAGTCTGGTGACTAACAGTGACCCCGTCTGGTGACCGACAGTCTGATGACCGACAGTACCCGGTCTGGTGACCAACAGTCTGATGACCGACAGCACCCGGTCTGGTGACCGACAGTCTGATGACCGACAGTACCCGGTCTGGTGACCGGCAGTCTGATGACCGACAGTACCCCGTCTGGTGACCGACAGTCGGGTGACTAACAGTGATCCCGTCCGGTGACCGACAGTCTGATGATCGACAGTACCCGGTCTGGTGACCGACAGTCTGGTGACTAACAGTGATCCCGTCCGGTGACCGACAGTCTGATGACCGACAGTCTGGTGACTAACAGTGATCCCGTCCGGTGACCGACAGTCTGATGACCGACAGTCTGGTGACTAACAGTGACTCCGTCCGGTGTCGGCAGTACCACGACGACGACAGTGACGTGAACGACAGGTCGCTGACGCCGTCGCCGGTACCGCCGGCCGCCGTCGGTCGGCACACCTCGCAGGACGCGGCGCCCGCCAGCCAGGACGACGACGACGACCAGTACCAGGCGGACCGCGAGGGTGAGACGGCCACACCGCTCGGCGGAAAATGTGCCGAAGGGTGTGTACGCGGCAGCTATTGGGAAATGCATTGTGGGCACTGTAGATGTGAAGCGAGGTTTTCACTGGTACCCTCCAGTAAGAATTTGCGTTACGCAAGTGGTTGCTGTCCGAAGAAAGTGGACTTTTCATGTTATGCTTCTCATACCATAGCATGAGTATGGTATGGTTTGTGGGTTGTCATAAATGTACCGAATTATGGTACATTCTGGGCGGGACTGAATGAATGTTTCGGCTGTCAAGTTTAAGCTTACGGTACCATATTTCGCCCTAAAAAAACACACATTGTATCGTGCCGAATGAACAGGCACGAAAATCCGTGGTGGAAAAGTAGGCGGGCTCGTCCGGGATTTGAACCCGGGACCTCGCGCACCCGAAGCGCGAATCATACCCCTAGACCAACGAGCCGATACCTCTCGCCGGTGAAATATCAGTTGTAAAGAAAATACTGATACCTTTGTGAAGGTTATCCTGCAGCATTTCTGCACAGCATCTGTATGGTACATTCTGTACCATACTAATATTCCGTGAGATTGGCTGGTAGTTGACGGAGTGACAATTACACTGGATGGCATGGGCGTAGGAGCGGCCTAAACAGTGTGTGAAGGGAGAGGCCATTTTTTGTCGAAGCCATATAGTAAGTGGTTGCAGACCCAAAAAGGTGTAAATCGTGATCCCCTGCCCCATTCCTTGTTTTAATCCCCGTTTGCCCTTTCCCCGTTTCATGTTAACTGCCCACGTCACAAGAGGGACTTTCCGAGCTGTGCCATCGAGTTCCTCATGACAGTGGGTAATCCAGGAAGACATGGGGCCAACAGTGGTAGGGAACACTCGTTTTTCAGCATAGGCAGTGACGGGACGTATACGAAATTGGACACTCCAAGGAACTTCTGGGGTACCGATGCCAGCTCCCATGCCGACATGAAGAGCCCCTGGGTGATGAGAAGGATCCTTGGACGAACGATATAGATCGTGGCTCGATGAGAGCCCCCAAGTCGACGGAGTGCGCCCACGGGCAGATGCTGGGGGCTGAGCCAATAGGGATGATCACTAGGGCGATTGAGAGGGCCCCTAGCTACCGGAGAGGACACCGGACTTTCAGAGAGGGCCCCGAGCCAATATGAAGGTCCTTGAGCCGACGGAGAGGCCCATCCGTCGGCGGAGGACCGAACAAGCCGATGTGAAGAACTCCTGACCCGACAGATGGGCCCAAGCTGCGGAAGGACCCTCCGTCCTGGAAAAGGGCCACTATCCCTTCACTTTCTCAGCGTGACTTGTTCTGCGATTCACCGCACGTCACTTTGGGACGTCCCTTCGGACGTTCGGCCAACAATTTCATTGGGGGCGGAGAGCACAGTTTGAGGAATACTCAGCGAGAGAAGGGGCACTAAGTCCGCAGGAGAGCACAACTTTAGACGGTTAAATCCTGGGTCCGCCACTGGCTGACGTCCACGCGGTTTCGGAGCCTCGGATGAATTGAGGAGCTGAGCGGTTCCGATGCGTAGTTATTTCCGCTTGGCAAATTTTTATCAATAATTGATCGCATGTATTAATGTAAATTTGTATTTGCGCACGCACACACACACACACACACACATATATTTATATATATATATATGGTGTGTGTGTGTTTGTGTGTATATAGGTATGTATGTATGTATGTTGTCTAGCCATAAGTCATACTGTGTTGAAGAAAATTAGATTAGACATCTTGTGTATTTATTTAATTAAAAAAAAAAAAAAAAAAAAAACAAACAAACAAAAAAAAACAAAACAATTGTTAATAGTTTCTGCTTTTCTTGAGGCACTCAGATAATAAACTGACAGTATAGGAGGTAGCGATTTATAGTGAATGATAGTTAGCTTTTTTGTCGGTTGTTTAGCGAGTTAATTTGAATCTAAATCTAGGCATAAGCTGTAGCGTTTAGGATGGTTTCGACCAGGATGCAGGCACTAGAGGAAGAAATTAGGACCCTTAAGGCAGAGGTTTCCAATCCCAAGGCTGCCCTTGTTGCACAGGGTAGGCAAGATAAAGCAACAAGGGGTCACTCCGTAGCAGGGACATCATATGCCCAGGTGGTCGCAGGCCCCCAGGCAGCTGAGGCTTCCCCTACTGTGGAGGTGTCTGAGATCTCTCAGGAGGGGAGTTTTAATAGTGAACAGAGGAGGGGTAGTTCTGGTAGGTCACAGGAGGGGAAGTGGCATGAGGTCAGGGGGTGGAGGATTTGGAGACGCGAACCTAAGGAAAAGGTTAGTGAGTGGCAGGTGGCAGGTGGTAGGAGCGGGAGGAAGTCTAGCCAACCGCCCCAGCGGGCAGGCATAGTAACAACAAATATGTTCCAGGCATTGGATGACTGCCCACAGGATAACAGTAGTAAGGAGTCAGTGCTGGTCATAGGAGACTCTCGTGTGCGATATTTAGAGCGGGTATTTTGTAAAGGTAGGAGGGACAGGAGGTGCATCACCAGGCCTGGTGCCAAGGTGAAGGACCTGGTACCTGCGGTGGCACAGGTCACCAGTGATCACCAGTTTAACACAGTCATAGTGCATGTAGGGGTAAATAACATAGGTCATACTAGGAGTGAGGAGCTTCTGCGGGAGTACAGGGTAGGAACTTCTGGCCACCCTCAAGGGTACCAATAGAGTCATTATAACAGGAATTTTGCCTAGGGCTAGAGCCTCCCCTGAGTGGAGCTCTAGGGCACTGGCAGCTAACGCCAGGGTAGGAAAGCTCTGCCATGAGCTAGGTTTTACATTTGTAGACGAGTGGAGCAGGTTTTATGCATCGTGGGACCTCTATCAGAGGGATGGCCTGCACTTTTCTGAGAAGGGGGTCCATGTGTTAGCTTGGCAAAGTATACGAGCATGTCCTTCAGGGAAACTAGGAAATGGGGTGGGGAGGGATGAAATTGCATTGCCAACTCAGGAATATTCCAATAGTGTCAGCCAAGGAAATAGAACCTCAAAGTCTGCAAATAGGGACAGCAGCAACTCAAGGGGACAGAGTTATAGTTCATCTAGTGATAAAAGAACTCCTCAATATGAAAAAGTCAAAGGTGGTTATGGAGCACTCGTTAAGTGTATGATGTTTAATGCTCAGAGTATCCGTTCCAAATTTGATGAGTTCAAGTGTTACGTTGCTGAGGAGAAACCGGATTTTGTTTGCATTACGGAAGCATGGGTCAGTGAAGGGTATTTTGGAGATAACTTACAGGACTATGAGATCCAGGGATACAATATGTTTTCGTGCAATAGGGGTCCAGCAATGAAAGGGGGTGGTGTAATGCTCTATATGAATAGCTTATTCAGTTCTCAAAAAGTAGCAGGTGGGGATAAAAATGTGTCTGTGGAGTCCATTTGGCTTGATGTCACTGTGGGAAAAGGCAACAGCAATACTCTTAGGATAGGATCTTTCTACCGATCAGGAACCCTGCCACATTCTCAGCAACTGGAGCTTGACAAGGTGATTTGTGAGGAAATCAGTAGAAACTTTAAGAGGAAGTGCCTTATTCTCGGTGACTTTAATCTAAAAGGTTATGAATATGCTGGTGTTGGTACCCCATCATGCAAAATGTTTAGGAAATGCCTTGAAGAGGACCTGTTCTTACACCAGTTTGTATCGGAACCTACCAGGCATGGTTCATTCTTGGACCTTGTATTCTCGGATTTAAGTGACTTGGTTCAAGACTTGACTGTAGGCGAAACTCTGGGAAAAAGTGACCATAACATAGTTAGATTCAAGGCACATGTAGGGGAAATTATCAAGGATAATTTGGTAAAGGTTCCAAATTTCAACAGAGCAGACTTTAACGGCATGAGAGCGGCTTTAAGTGCCATCAGATGGGAAGAAGAATTCTCCAATTTAAATGCCTGTGAAATGTGGGAAAAGTTCAAATCATACTTAAAGGAAACTCAGATTAGACATGTCCCCCAAAAGCAAAGACGCAAAAGAAGGGTAGGAAAGCCAGCATGGCTTACACCAGACGTGATAAAAGCAATTAAGGCTAAGAAAACTGCATTTAGAGTTTTTAAAGAAGCCTCAAATGTCGTTAATCTAAAGGCGTATCGAAAAGCTAGAGACACTGTGAAGCAAAAAACCAGAGCAGCAAAGCGAGCAAAAGAACTGGATTTAGCTAGAAACTGTAATGGGGACAGTAAAAAGTTCTTTAGTTTCTACAAGCTGAGTAAAGTTTCTAGCACAATTGGTCCACTGGAAGTAAACGGGACTACATTGGGTGAGGATAGTGAGATGGCTGAGGAGCTGAGCAAGCAGTTCAAATCAGTGTTTACATTGGAAGATATGACCAATCTGCCGACCACACACCATAGTTCAGTGACATGGGATCTGACAAATGATGTTGATTTCATTGATAGTGATGTTGTTTACAATCATATCAGGAAAATAAAGCAAAATAAGGCAGCAGGACCTGATGAAATTTATGCTAGGGTGTTGCGGGAAACTGAAAAGGAACTGGCATTTCCACTTAGTACAATATTTTGTAGATCAGTTTCACATAATGAAATTCCAACCGATTGGAAAAGGGCAAATGTAGTTCCTATTTTCAAGAAAGGAGAAAGAGGGAAAGTTGAAAACTATAGGCCAATAAGTCTCACATCCCTAGTATGCAAGGTACTCGAATCAATTATCAAGGATAGAATAGTTAGTTATCTGGAAGGTAGCAGATTGATTCAAAATACTCAACATGGGTTTAGAAAAGGACGATCGTGTCTCACAAACCTCTTGGACTTTTTGAACTTCGCCACAGAACAATTTGATCGGGGAAATCAGGTTGATGTAGCATATCTTGACTTTAGTAAGGCCTTTGACAAGGTACCCCATAAACGGTTAATGATACAGCTTCAGTCCCATGGTATTGCAGGTAGCATCTTAAAATGGATAGAGTTGTGGCTTTCAGATAGACAGCAAAGAGTGATGCTAAATGGTACAAAGTCATCATGGCAAAATGTTCTTAGTGGAGTCCCCCAGGGGTCAGTACTAGGGCCATTACTGTTCATTATATTTGTAAATAACATTGAAAGTGGCCTAAGCAGTAAAGTTTTGAAATTTGCGGATGATTTGAAGGTCTTTAGGGCAATAGCAGGTCAGGATGAGCATATCTCGCTGCAAAAAGACTTAGACGAACTTGTGAAGTGGTCCGAAGAATGGCAAATGAAATTTAACTTTGATAAGTGCAAAATCATGCATGTAGGTAAGCAGCATATGAAGGCTCCATACCTGATGGGTGGCCAAGTGCTATCAGTGACTCAACAGGAGAAGGATTTAGGTGTTATTCTAAACACAAAACTGGGGGCATCAGAACAGACCAAGGAAGCCAGGAAGAAGGTACTGAGAATGCTCGGGGCAATAAATAGGAATGTATCATACAGAAGTGAGGAAGTGATCAGGAAGCTTTACTGTGCATACGTCAGGCCACATTTGGAATACTGCATCCAAGCTTGGTCTCCTAGCTATGAAAAAGATTGTTGGCTTTTGGAGAGTACAAAAGAGGGCTACAAAAATGGTTAATGGCATAAGCAACCTGGCATATGAGGAAAGATTGAAGAAATTGAATATGTTTTCACTTAGATATAGAAGGCTGAGAGGAGATCTCATCGAGGTCTTTAAATTTGTCAATGGTCTGGAGAGGGGATACCTTGGGGAAATGTTTGAATTTAACAGAAATGATGCAATTAGAGGTCATAAATTCAAAATTAAAGTTAACCACAGCAGAACAAGGTTAAGGCAAACTTTCTTCACCAACAGGGTAGTGGAACACTGGAACCAGCTGCCCGAAAACATCGTCAGTAACAGCACATTGAACATCTTTAAAAACAGCATAGACAATCATTATAAGAATATAGGGCTTGCTTTTCAGTATTACAGGGAGGGCTGATTGACAGATTTGGTGGGCAACTGGTTCAGTGTACAGAGTGCAACCAAGAAGGGCCCTTGTGGCTCATAGTTGCACTAATCTTTTATGTCTTTATGTATGTTATGTGTATGTATGTATGTATGTATGCATGTATGTATGCTTGTATGTATGTATGTATGTATGTAGGTTTGTATGTATGTATGTATGAATGCATGTATATCAAAGTTATGTTTCACACGCCATCCTCGGCAGCACAGACTGAACGTGTCCATATGGCCGATGGATGATCCATATGCGTGTGTGGACAGTGATGGAGGCGCAGTGCCAGATGGAGCAGCTGACTGCCGGCTGGGGAGCGGCGCCCGACTGGGGTCAGCTGCCGACCACGCCGGTGCCGCCGGCGCCGTCACTGCCCGGCGTGCAGAACAGCTGGCCGGATTCAGACTGGGCGGGCACGAGGAGCGAAGAGCCCGCCGCCGAGCCGGCCTCCGCCCCCGAGCCGGCCTCCCAGCTGAACGGGCACACCGAGTCGGCGCCGGCCGGCGCCCGCTGCGTGGCACTCTTCACGTACGAGGTAGGCTGGCGTGGCCGGGCGTGATGCGTGCTGTGGCAGTCGGCGGGCCGGTCTGGGCAGAGCTGGCCGCACCAGCATGGTGGTGCAACGGCTGTGAGGTGACGGCAGGCGGACGTTTTTTCGTACAACTTTCCGCACGTTAAGCTCCGTTCAAAACTACATTTGTATGCTAGCAACTCATGTGGTTGCCGTGGCCGTGCGATAGCAATTACATTTCGCTGTTGTCATAGTTTGTAAGCGTAATTAATGTGGAGCAATTGTTGCATCGCATAAAATGTCGGCGGTGGTTCTCGCATTCCAGTAACAAGTGGCATCGATCACTTGTTGCTGTTAGACAAAGTGCATTCTAGGACAATGCTCCAGGGTAATGTTCCAAGACAATGTTCCAGGACAATGCCCCAAGACAATGTTCCAGGGTAATGTTCCAAGATAATGCTCCAGGACAATGTTCCAAGACAGTGTTCCAAGACAATGTTCCAGGACAATGTGCCAGGAACTTGCACCACGTTAGGACCAAGGGAGCCCACCTCCGTAAAAAGTTTGTCTAGTTTCGGGAGAGCTTGCGGCGATAGGGTATTAATATAAATGGCTACAGCAAGCTTGGTTGCGATACAACAGTTCGTGGGTGCATGTACAAGCTCGATGCTCGGATGTGATTGAGACGAGTTATGGATGTGCTGTAAGCGACAGGGTACCAAAGTTTCAGACGCCACTTCTGGAAGCTGAACTTGTGCCTCAGTTGTATGATGGCTTCACATTGGAGAAATACAACGTGTCTCGACTTGAACGGACAGTAATTAAAAGCTAATGTAGTCAATGAAGTAGTTAGTGAAGAATTTCACTTTTGAGCAAGTGTGCAACACATTATATGTGCGCAGCTCCACGCATTTAATTTTTACTTGGAAACCTTTGCGTGCAGCTTTCGTTCAAACCATACATATGTCTCCCGGCGTATCTGTGTTGGAAATTCAAGATTCCAATAGTTTTGCTTCTTAGAGAGGTCGATGCCACCTTCGGAAAGCGGTTTTCGTGTAACATGGCCTAAAAAATCGCCGTGTTTGTGCTAGTGGATGTGCACTTCACATATGTGGCACCTATGTTTGTCGCATCTGAGGATGAGCAACTTTTCACCTTCGTTTAGTGATTGTACTGCTGTCAGCCGTCCAAGATCATGAATTGGGATCTTTGTTCGACCTTACTGCTGTCAGCCGCCCGATGTCAGGATTTGGATTTTTGCCCCACCCCACGGATACCAGTCCTCGAGCTTAACGGTTTTAAGTTGGATGTATCTCTGCGTGATCCACTACTGCTACTCCTTGGAAGGGAAGAGGCCGGTTCTGCCCGACTCCACTACTGCTAGTCCTCTGAGCTCTGCTTGTGACTGCATATTTAACGTTCTCGTTGGTAGCTCGGGACAGCAACCGTAATCAATTCAGGCAGACGGCTGCCGCTCTGTAATATGCACGGCGATCGGGGCGGGCTCGATAACCGGGAGAGACACACAGTAGTACTCTTGATCAGCGGACCCGTGGCTCTGTAATATGCACGGCGAGCGGGGCGGGCCCGATAACCAGGAGACAGACGCAGTGGCACCCCTGGCCAGCGGACCTGTAGCTCTACAGCATGACGGCGAGAGGGACGGGGCCAACAACCGGGAGAAACAGTGGTACTCCTGGCTAGCGCACCAGTGACTCAGCAATGACAATGGCGGCCGTCCCTGTGCAGATCATGATTACGGCGCACGGTAGCGTACGCGCTGATATTCCATCGAGTCTGCCGAGTTGGGCTTCACAGCTATATTGATTTCGCAGCAACGCTTTTAGGGTATTAAGCGGTGTTTCGTTAGTCGATTCACTTTCATCGGGATGCTGTGAAGGTTTTCTTACTCCACCGACAATATAGCAGGTGGTGTCGAAAGTGTATGAATTAGTATGTTTGCAAAGCCATTGTATTTCGTACGTGGTGTATAGAGAGAGCATCCTTGCATTCATGTGTGGTGTAGAAAAATCGATAATATCTCCAATAATTAACAATCAGAGTTAAATGGACTCCTTGTTCAGAGGATGAGAGATACCGCTGCGTCGCGACGCACAGTTGAAATCGTACTCCTTATTTATCCAGATGTGCGTTAAATTTGCTTCGATCGCTGGTCCTGAACGCCCCCCCCCCCCTCACATAACAGGAGGCATTTTCCCACTGTATTGGCGATCGTCTGGTGCGAAGGCAGCAAAGGTTATGCGAGACACTTCCGTGTAGTGCTCTCGATGGCCGACTGTTGCTGTGCCACAGGCGCAGAACCCAGACGAGCTGAGCATCGTCGAGAGCGAGCAGCTGGAGATCACCAACGACGGCGACGGCGACGGCTGGGTGCGCGCCAGAAACTGTCACGGGGACGAGGGGCTCATCCCGCACAATTATGTCGAGGTGAGAGCGGCCGGACGCAACAGATTCGGCCCACCTAGCCGGACTCCTGGGACTCCTCCCGCACAAATATGCCAGGGTAGATCCCGCCGAACTTGTCCTGCGCACCTGCGTCGAGCTGAAACCACTGGACTCATGTGACCCACCAGGTATGACTAGGTCAAGGTAACCGGGCTCATGGGAATCGCCTCTTACAACCACGGCAAGATAAGATCACTGACGTCGTGTTACTCTTCCCGCACACCTGTGTTGAAGTAATGCTACCAAAGTACTAGCACTTAGCACTCACCCTTCATAACCGTGTCGAGATGAGGCCACTGAGGTTATGGCACTCACCCCCCCCCCCCCACAACCATATCGCAATATGGCCACCAAAGTCTTGGCACTCACCCCTCACAACAATGTCGCAGTGAAACCACCAAAATCGTGGCGCTCAGCCATCATAGCGATGTCGAGGTGAGGCTACGAAAGTCGCGTCACTCAGCCATCATAGCTATGCCAAGGTGAGGCCACCAAAGTCTTGGCACTCACCCCTCACAACAATGTCGCAGTGAAACCACCAAAGTCGTGACGCTCAGCCATCATAGTGATGTCGAGGTAAGGCTACTAAAGGCTCGGCACTCAGCCATCATAGCTATGCCAAGGTGAGGCCACCAAAGTCGTGACGCTCAGCCATCATAGTGATGTCGAGGTAAGGCTACTAAAGGCTCGGCACTCAGCCATCATAGCTATGCCAAGGTGAGGCCACCAAAGTCGTGACGCTCAGCCATCATAGTGATGTCGAGGTAAGGCTACTAAAGGCTCGGCACTCACTCATCATAGCGCTGCCGAGCTGAGGCCACCGGACTCGTTACCAGCCTCCAGAGACCACTATCCAGCAGATGGATATGGTGCAAAACCAAGCGGTTCGCTCCACGGTACAGCTAACGATCTAACCGACCAAACAACCGAGGTGTTTTAGTGCTTACCGGACCGGAGGGGCGGGTCCACCTGGGCGGCACGGCCTGGCCCACCCCTGGCGCCTGAGTAATGGTGGCTGTCTGGCTGCTGCAGGTAGGTGTTGGTTAATGAGACCGCTGCCACGGCATGGCTCCAGTGTCGGGTGAAATGTTCACATCCATACAACTACTCGTGGCGAGACCATACAACTACTCGTGGCGAGACCATGCAGGTACTCGTGGCGAAACCATGCAGGTACTCGTGGCAAATCCATGCAGATACTCGCAACACAGCCATGTATGTACTCGTAACACAACCATACAGGTACTCGTGACACAACCATACAGGTATTCGTGACACAACCATACCTGTACTCATGACCCAACTATACAGGTACTCGTGACAAAGCAATACAGGTACTCGTGATGAATCATACAGGTGTAGGATTAACGTGCCTAGTGAGAGCTGACTCCATAGTGGATGACGACGCAGCCCTGTTTCTGATCGTGGGCGTGTAGTGACCATGTCATCTTATCCACTCAGGTGGAAGCCGAGGGGATCAGCTTCAGTTCCGTCGACTACGGCAACGAGTTGCCGACCATCGAGGAGGGTCAGGAGGGGGCGCCCGAGGCTCCGCCCGTGCTGGTGGAGCCGCCCACCACCCTGCCCGTGGCTGACGTCCACCCGCCTGACGGTGGGTGTCGTGTCGGGGGGATGGGGGGGGGGGCGTTCACGAGCGACACGTGTTGCTGAAGCGTAGTCGTGAAGCCGAGCGTGTCACACGACTAGCCAAGGCAGGCTTAGCTCTCGCGGTGGCAGTGAGGGTGGCAGGAGATCGGCCTGAGCGCCCCCAGATTTGTCTGATTCTGACGCACGTCGCCGTTGCAAGGACAGGTTTTCAACATTGCGAAGAAGCCGTCCTGCATGAGTGGAGGTGTTTGAAATTAATGGTGGGGCCTAATGCATGAAGGCGTGCTGACAATTTGGTTCCTGAGGCTCATCCCATAGGGTCCCATGCTAAAACACCAAGAAGTTGGTGGGACCAAGGCAAAGCTGGTGGCGCCCACGTCCCGCAAAGAGATAAGGAATCCACCTCTGCCATCTTGTCATTGTCGCTAGTTGAATCTCGCCATCCGGTAATTCCACTATTACCACCAGTTGTATCCTGTCATAGACGCCAACTGTATCCCGCCATCCCGTCATTGTCGCCGGTTGTATCCCGCCATCCCGCAGTTATTACCAGTTGTATCCCACCACCTCCAATTGTCGTCAGCTATATCCCGTCATTGTCGCCAGTTACATCCCGGCATATCGGCGTTGTGGCCATTCTCCATTGTCGCTAGCTGTATCCTGTCATTGTCGCCAGTTGTAGCGCGCCATATCGGAATTGTGGCCCGGCATATCGGCATTGTGGTCAGTCTCCATTACCGCTAGTTGTACCCCGCCATTGTCGCCAGTTGTAACCCGACATATCGGAATTGTCGCCAGTTGTATCCCGCCATCCCGTGAGTGTTGCCAGTCGCCACTGCCGACAGTTGTGGGTAACGTGCGCACCGTGTTGGTTACGCGCAGGTGCGCACTACTGCCGGCCGCTGTACGACTACGAGGCCACCTGCGACGAGGAGCTCAGCCTGGTCGAGGACCAGATCATCCGCGTCCTGCGCACCGTCGTGCACGACGTGGACGACGGCTGGTGGGAGGGCGAGCTGAACGGCCGCGTCGGCCTGTTCCCCTCGCTGGTGGTCGAGGACTGTCACGCCAACGGTGATCCGCTCACGCCCGAGGTGAGCCGACCTGACCTGACCTGACCTGACCTGACCTGACCTGACCTGATGACGGCCGTCGCAGCAGGAACGCCACCTGCGAGGTAGCGTAATGCTTCGGTTACGGCGTTGAATAGGAATGATCTGCTAAAGCCATTTGGTTTTCCCTGCGGAAAGCAGTGGTACTGCTCTTGGTCGTAGTCACCGGCGTGGACGATGCTGGGGGTTGACTTTCCTTCGGTCCGGATGTGTTTCCAGTTCATCCCCCGGCCCCACCACTGTGACGACCATGTCCGTCTTCTCTACTGCGAATAACTGGTTTTGTGACACTAAACTGTATGCAGTCGGTGGTTGTCATGCACGTAGTTGGGTTGTTGTGGCGTTGGTTTCGTGGCAAGAGGCTGTATGTGGTCGGTTGCCGTCATGTACGAAGTTGGGCTATTGTGGCGTTCGGGTCTCAGTAATCAATCAGTATCATATGGACAAATACTGAAGATGAGCCGTACTCTCCGCCATGAGTGTAGAAACCAGAAAAGCATAGCGGAAAGAGGGAGGGGGCTAATATTTAACGGAGCCGTGACATTTGTGGCAAGTTACGACCAATTGGACATGCTTTCGGCTGCTATTCTTCAGTTTTGAGATAGACGTCATACCGCTGTTAGCGCCGTCCAAGCCAGAGATAAGCAAGCCTCACACACATGCACTTGGAGACTATTTCTGAGCAGTTACGACCACTCTTCACTTGCTTCAAATCAGTTGTTGCACTTGGTGCTGGATATGCACATTCCATCAGTTAGTTGGACATTCTACGGACAATTCGTGCGGATGAGCCACTCAGCAATCCACCTACTCACGAACTGAACCGGTAGCGGCACATGCCACCGGCCTTCGTTGAAATTCGAGTGATGATGACAAAATACATTCCAGCGCGACCTTCCGGGCTCTGCTTGTTTTCGGAGCGGGCCGGCCGCGTCTTCCCGGCTGACGGATCATCAGTAGCGCTGTTGTGTTGTGCCGGCCCAGCTCGCCGCCGCAGTCCGCTCCTCGGGTGCCCAATTTCACGTGGGGTCGCGACCGCGCGGCACCACTCACAGTTCGGCTGTCCGAAGCCGGGCCGCGAGCACGGCTGCTGCTGAATAGGTGGCCGCGGCACGGCGCGGCCACCGCCGGCCGGCCGCTGCCATCGATCATCCGCCCGGCTGTTCGCTTCGGCGCAGGCTGGTTAGAGCGGCCGCCACGTGATGGCATCGGCCACCACGTGATGGTATCGGCCGCCACGTGATGGTGTTGGCCGCCACGTGATGGTATCGGCCACCACGTGATGGTATCGGCCGTCACGTGATGATATCGGCCGCCACGTGATGGTATCGGCCGCCACGTGATGGTATCGGCCACCATGTGATGGTATCGGCCACCACGTGATGGCATCGGCCGCCACGTGATGGTATCAGCCGCCACGTGATGGTATCGGCCGGCACGTGATGGCATCGGCCACCACGTGATGGTATCGGCCGCCACGTGATGGTATCGGCCACCATGTGATGGTATCGGCCACCACGTGATGGCATCGGCCGCCACGTGATGGTATCGGCCGCCACGTGATGGTATCGGCCGCCACGTGATGGTATCGGCCGGCACGTGATGGTATCGGCCGCCACGTGATGGTATCGGCCGGCACGTGATGGTATCGGCCACCACGTGATGGTATCGGCCGCCACGTGATGGTATCGGCCACCACGTGATGCTATCGGCCGTCACGTGATGGTATCGGCCGTCACGTGATAGTATCGGCCAGCACGTGATGGTATCGGCCGCCACGTGATGGTATCGGCCACCACGTGATGCTATCGGCCGTCACGTGATGGTACCAGCCGCCACGTGATGGTATCGGCCGGCACGTGATGGTATCGGCCGCCATGTGATGGTATCGGCCGGCACGTGATGGTATCGGCCACCACGTGATGGTATCGGCCGCCACGTGATGGTATTGGCCGGCACGTGATGGTATCGGCCGCCACGTGATGGTATCGGCCGCCACGTGATGGTATCGGCCGACCACGTGATGGTATCGGCCGACCACCGACGGCGGCCGGCGCCACCTCGTCAGAGATGTTGTCGACCTGACCTCGTCAGGGATGGACTTCCATCCTGACCAACGGCGCCGTACTCGTCAAATGTACAGTACTGTCCCGCTATGGATGTCATGTCCTGACCAGAACCACCTGTAACCTGCCAATGGCAGCATCTGACACACACTGTCCCGTCGAGTGTACGGCGTTCCACCATGACTGACTGGACCGACTGACTGGCGTTCAGTCTGAAGTTTGACTGACGACTGACAGTACAGTACTGTCCCGTTATGGATGTCATGTCCTGACCAGAACCACCTGTAACCTGCCAATGGCAGCACCTGACACACACTGTCCCGTCGAGTGCACGGCGTTCCACCATGACTGACTGGATCGACTGACTGACGTTCAGTCTGAAGTCTGACTGACGACTGACTGAAGTCGAATCGGTTCGGAACTTTTGATTATTGCAGCAAGCAGAGTATCAAAATGGTTTCGAAAGGTACAATCAGAAATATACACAGATAATCGCATAGCGGTTGTGCTCTACTAGAGTGGTTACCCGATGGTGCTTTCCCTGCACCTTTTGTACTTGTCGACACAATGTTGAACAAATATACTCAGGAGTATTTGCTGCTTATGTGTGTGTGTCGGCAGAGCAGCTATGATCGGGCCAGTTCAGGTCACAGCTGCCCGGCTGACACCACTGCGTGTGTCCGACATAGCGGCCATGACCGGGTCATGGCGCAGATGCCCGGTTAGGTCACAGTTGACCGGGTCAGTTCAGAGGTGCCCGGTTGACAACACTGCGTGTGTCGGGCAGAGCGGCCATGACCTGGTCATGTCGCAGATGACCTGGTGGGGTTACATGTGTCCGGCTCACAATACTGCACGTGTCGGACAGTGGCTGTGACCTGGTCAGATCAGGTCACAGGTGGCCGACTGACAACACTGCATGTGTCGGGCAGCGGCTGTGTCCAGATCAGGTCAGGTCACACGTCCCCGGGTCAAGTCACAGATGACCGGGTCAGGCCACAGGTGTCCGGCTGACAACACTGCATGTGTCGGGCAGTGGCCATGACCTGGGCAGGTCAGGTCACAGGTGCTCGGCTGACACCACCGCGTGTGTCGGGCAGCGGCTGTGACCTGGTCAGGCCAGGTCACAGGTGCCTAGCTGACACCACCACGTGTATCGGACAGAGCGGCCATGACCTGGTCGTTAGGGTGTGTCGTGCTAAAACAATTACTTGCGGTTAGCAAAATTATTGTGCCCATATGTCTAAAAACCACAAATATGCTTGAAATTTCGAGGAAAAATAATAAACAAAGTGTGCCCCTGGTCTTATAAGAGTTGGCAGCGTGCTCACCTGTGTCACCTAGTGGGTAAAATGTCAACTTTGAAACTAAGGCCAATATAGAGTTGCATAGCCATATTTTTGGAATCGGCGTAAAACATTACGACTAATGGTGATCACTGCAACTCAATATTGTCTTTATTTATGACAGTGCAGCCGACTTCGCGAGTCTCCACTGGCCCGCACGGTCCGGCGGGACCGTGGACTCCCCCTCGAGAGGGGAGGACACCCGCGACATGACCTAGTAAACGAACAGTTCACCGCATTGATATTCGTATGTTTTTTAAATATGCATTATCTAAAGAGAGCATTTACGGTCATCTACAAAAATATCGAAAATTGTATGATTCGAGCGCTGAAATACCTGTTGACAAATGCCCATCCACGTAACGAATGCACACAGTTGGTCACGAGAGCAATGTGCACACTCACTTGCATCTACTTCCCACTGGACGGTGTGCTACCTACTTACATTTAAAGTCCTTACTGCGCCACAGTGGCAGGGCTTCGCAGTGCTTCAGGGTATTCATAATGTAGCCATGGCGAGCCTCCGCGCCGACTACCATTGTCGAGGCCTCTGTGACTAATTGTACCATTCTATCGACCGATTGTGTGTGAACTGGGTACTGCGGTACTTCCAGGGGATTATCAAGAATGAGGCCGATATCATAGTCCGATAGATGCATGGTCATCGGCGGCTCAGTTTGCATCACGGAGGCCCAATCAATCGAATCCGTATAACATGCGGCCTCCATGTTGATCGTGGGAATACGAAAGGCGTGGACTGTCGCCTTCCCAGTTTCTGAGGAGCTGTTCCGCACATTGCGACACTCCTGAATGCGGTCCACAGCTAGCTGGTGTTTGTCGTGGTCCTCGTCGGCCAGCATCGTCACAAGGATCGCCTCTGGGTGGGACCAGTACCCATTGCGCTGTATCACAGGCTTCACCAACTCGGCCAATTCTCGTCGTAAAGCCTGGAGGAGTTTTGCACTTTCGACTAGATTTGATGGGCCATTTTTACAGTGCCAGTTTCGTTTGATACAGAACCACATGGGGGTGTAATGAAGCATCAGAAACTCAACCAACTGTTTTAGGTAATCTGTGGGATCTTCGATTGATACATGCAACCGTAAGACCCTCGCTGCTAAGGTGAGCCACCTGGAGTGATTCAAAGTTCCGATTTTCCCAGAGGCGATCCGTGCGGAGATGGAGCCAGTCTGCACCCCAAAGGCCAGGTCATAGAAGTGCTTTTGGTCGGAGCTGAGGTCTTTTTGACATGTGACGGAATTTTAGGAACATTACCCTGAATTGTCTGAAATTTTACAACTGGAAGCAGTTCTACAGACCCGCCTACCGCCTTGCCAATGTGACCAGTAAATTACCTGGGTCCAGTGGTCGCGCCATCTAATTTTGAGAACACCTCTCTGAGGTTTAATTCGTTTGCGTGCAATTGGCACACAAACCAATGCACTGGCCGTTTCCGACTGAGTTCAAATAGGCGGCAAACACCACCTTTTTCGGCCAGTGTTGACGCTAGTTCCATCACATCCTACACGCACATATCCGCATCGATCCCACACGCCACTGCACTCAGCTCCAAACACAAATGCTCTGATTTTCCCGACACCAGCGTAAAATGAGCCACGTACTTACTGTTCGGCTCAGACACAACTACCACGTTTTCCTCACGCTCCTTCGACAGCGAACTAACGTACGTGTGATCCTTTCTTTCTTCCGTCAAAATATAGTCCCGTGACATCACTGATTATCAGGTCATCCTTACAGTCCACAGCTGTCTCACTCTGAACACAGTTACGTTCTCTCCACATCTTTTTGTTATCCACCACTGTTGTCACATTGTCCTTGTCGACACGACCAGTATCGACCTGGAATGCGTTAATAAGCGCTGCGCAGGTGCGGTTGGACATGCCATATCTGCCTGCCGCCAACGCTATGTCGGTCAAGTTATCCTTGTTTTGCGATGACGGCAGAGAGACCTCGCTCTCGAACTCAGAAGAGCTGGCTGATGCCATGGAAACGGAGTCCGGCGCTGATGAGCAGCCAGGCTTCGGGGCAGAATCTTCGGAATCTGAGGACGACTCCAGGACTCCATGAGTTGTGGGCTCCGGCAACTCCAGACGGGTAGCACCGTCTCCTCCGACAGGACCGCCGGCCGTTGTCCGAGTAGTGGTTGATTTCGGTGGCGGCTGGCTCTGGTCGCTGTTGTCCCCGGTTTGGGCCCTTCTCTGAATTCGTACACGTTCTCGGTGTCGTCTTCGTTTCGTCTCCTGAACGTCGACTGTGCCCAAGTACATCTTCCGTGGTCCACGTTGGTCGTTCAAAAACCCAATCTCCATAGGCGGCACCTTGTAGTCTCTGGGGCACGCGCAGTTCAGCATACCAGCGCACTTGCATTGGGCGATATCAAACAAACCTTCAAACCACCTGGCCTTATCTTCCAGAGATGCTATCTTGACATCGTTCTTGAGAGTCCTTTTCTTTAATCTGTTTGACGTCGCTTTCTTATGCGACATAAATTTGTCCCGGCACTCTGCTACCATGGCATGGATGCGCCGGAGACCCAACGCCGGGATCCCTTCTCGGATCCACAAATCCCGCAAAGCATTTGCGACCTTGTTGATTGTTGGCAGCTTATCGGTGGTCCTCACTTTCTTATCAAACTGTATTTTACTATGCACTTTTTCGACATACCCTAATACGTCTTTGCGCGTCGGACACATGTTCTTTTTTAGTTCAGCTGGGCATCCCAACCATTTCGCTTGCCGTGTGGTGGACTGGTGACTCGCAGATTTCCGCTCCATACCCAAACGCACTAGCACGTCTCGTCACGCTAATGATCACTGATCCGTCGATACTGATCTGAGTTGCCGCTGACTAGCGTCGGTCGCGACGCCGGTCGGAAACCGACGCTCTGTAATTAATCCAGATACCCAGGCGACAGGGCATGTCTGAACACGAACAACGGGCCATTCAGGGTACAGTGTACAGTTACAGCTGGACGCGAGCGGCGATAACGACACCAGAATATCAATGCAGTGAAGTGCTCGCTGTCAGGGTCGGATACAAGGAGGGGGAGACAAGGGTGTCATCGACACATAAGCACTGATTAATTTATGAGTTTGAAATTGAAAGTGCATCTTAGAAAGAAATTGTTTAAAAATTATAGTTCACCGACTGACAGGCGAAACAACACCAGGCCACTCATACCTATTACATATATGTCCATCTTCTGTCACATGTGCACAACTAATCGTTCATTCACACTCTCAATAATAATGTCATGATGGAGCCGTATGGAGAGGAATTAGGGTGCGTGGCATTGCTTCTTTTCTGTCTTAGAGTTAGGAGTGTATAAGACACCAATGAGCTAAATAACAGCGTATAATATAAAAGTGTATATTACTTTAGTAATGGTATCATAAGAAATACTAATTCAGAAGGCAATGAAACCCTGCATACCAACGAACAAATAAACACATTAGTTACAGTGCGTTTTGAGGGTGATTATAGTGCCACCCCTGGCATACCTATATTTGGCCGCGCCCTCGTGCGTGACGTCCCCGACATCGGGGCTCCCCCCCCCCTTGGAAAATTCCTGGATCCGACCCTGCTCGGTGTATCAGGTCATGTCGCGAGTGTCCTCTCCCACCCCCCCCCCCTAACATCTCCCGGTCTCGGGGACGAGCCCACACGGTCTAGCCAGACCTGCGGCCTGGTGGAACTTCCTAACGGCAGCGCGGACACGGTACGCAAATGCCGCTGCAGGACCCTAAATAATGATTAAGTCGAGTAGCAGTAGTCATCATTAGGCATCATTTTGTACGCTCATTCCAAAAATATGACTATATGACATCCTGTCGGCTTTGGTTTCTGAGCCGATATTATCCCCGCTAGGTGGCTCTTGTGGGCACACGTCCAAACCTTCCAAGTGCCGGAGCACACTTTGTGTATTTTTTTTTTGGTAGAAATTTCAAGTATATTCGGGGTTCTTAGACCCATGGGCACTATAATTTTGCTAACCATAGGCAAAATGAAAGAAAAATGTGCGTTTCGACACAACCTACTGGTCATGTCACAGATGACCAGGTCAGGTCACAGGTGTCCGGCTGCAACCACTGCGTGTGTCGGGCAGCGGCTGTGGCCTGGTCAGGTCAGGTCACATGTGCACGGCTGACACGTCGCGTGTGTCGGGCAGCAGCTGTGGACTGGTCAGGTCAGGTCACATGTGCACGGCTGACACGCCGCGTGTGTCGGTAAGAGTGGCCATGACCAGATCAGGTCAGGTCACATGCGCCCGGGTCAAGTCACGGATGACCGGGCTAGGTCACAGGCGCCCGGCTGACACCACCGCGTGTGTCGGACAGAGCGAGGCGTCCGGGCTGGGCGAGGCGCCGCCCGTGTTCACTCCGCCAGACGTGCCGGGACACCTGCTGCCGCCCGAGATGGTGATCGTCACCCAGCCGACCCCGCAGCCCAGCGAGGATCACGACGATGACGAGCCGCCGCAGCAGGTCACAGGTCAGTGGCGGCACACACTGGTCCGTCTCCCGGCCACACTGGTCGGTCTCCGGGTCACACTGGTCGGTCTCCGGATCACACTGGTCGGTCTCCCGGCCACACTGGCCGGTCTCCAGGCCACACTGGCCGTCTCCGGGTCACACTGGTCGGTCTCTGGGCCACACTGGTCGGTCTCTGGGTCACACTGGCCGGTCTCTGGGCCACACTGGTCGGTCTCTGGGTCACACTGGTCGGTCTCCCGGCCACACCGGTCGGTCTCCCGGCCACACTGGTCGGTCTCCGGGTCATACTGGTCGGTCTCTGGGTCGCATTGTGGTGAATCTTTGGGTCGCAATGTGGTAGGTCTGTCCGAGTCGCATTATATGTATCCGGGCAACACTAGGTGGTCTGTTCTCGGTGTCGGATTACACCACAGTGGGAATGTGGTCGGTAACGGGTTACACTGTATTGGGACTGTGGTCGGTGCCAAGAGCTACACCAACTGATTTGTGGTGGGTAGTGTGATGCACTGTAGTGGGCATATGGTCGGTAACGGATTACACTAGTCGGCATATGGTCGGCAACGGGCTGCACTACAGTGGGTGTGTGGTCGTTAACGGTTTACACTGGTGGGTATATGGCTGATAGCGGGTAAAACTGTAGTGGGTGTGTGATCGGCAACGTATTACACTAGGGAGTATGTGGTCTGCAACAGCTTACACTGTGGTGAGTAGGTGGTTAGTAGTGAGTTGCAATGCAGTGGGTATCTGGTCGTTGCCGAGTTACACTGGTGAGTATGTGGTCCGCTACGGGTTACATTGTAGTGGGTTTGTTTCCGGTCCCGAGTTACACAGTAGTGGCTCTGTTTTCGTTGCCGAGTTACACTGTAGTGGGCACGTGGTCGGTGGCGGGTTACACTCTGGTGGGTGTGTTGTTCATAACTTGGTCACTACCGCAACGTAGGCAATCGATGGTCACTGAACCACACAGCACTGATAGCAGTACGTGTTGAAGAGGCTTGGGTTCGAAATTCACTAGCGGTGATGATTTTCCAAACCCGTTCAAAATTAATGAGCGTAATGTATGGACAATACGACATGGATTCACCGCGAGATCACAAGTGACGGTCAGTGAGGAGGCACGTCCGTTCATTGTCACATAAACTGACAGTGACATGTGAACAACGAGAAAAAACATTGGACACAGCAAAGCGCATCATATGTCCTAGACATTCAGAGGCATCAAATCGTGCGCACATGCCTTTTGCGTAATACCGAACATAGAGCAACGCAGTGAAGTGCAACATACTGCAAGGTGCCGCAGAATGGACAGCACAATATGGCGACAGGGTGACATCCGGACAATTGACCTACTCAACATTGTTGCGTGCAAGACGTGACAACCTTTTCACAGCAGTGTAAGCTAGTCTCCAGAGCCTCTGATGTCCATTAAGCAAGCTAGAGTCTGAAGAGCTTCAGACACAAGCGTGCGCAATGCACATCAAAGGAACAAGGGAAACTAGCTGTAGCTTCTCACCGCGCCGTAGTCAGTAGGTAGTGACGATAGAAGGTAGCGCGACCCTCAGTCGCGGCAGTTTTGGCATGACGGTGGTGTCCTGTTGTGTTTCTCTGAGCAAGTGTTGAGTGTAGTGAGATCCGCATGGCGACAGTTGCCGGGACTTGCACAGCTGGAAGCTAGTTGAATGCTAGTCGAGCACCGTGTATTACGGCTGTCGCTACTGCTCTGCCCGGGCTGCGGTGCCGAAGCTGCTTCTCCGTCTGCCGATGTCAACGTTGTTTGTGGCCACGGAGGTAGTCAAGTAGCTGCCAAGCTACCCGAGCGTAAAATTTGGATTTAAAATGAAGTGTGCTTGCGCGAACGTAGTGCTCTGGCGACAAAATCGAGATGCATCTAAATGAACGTCCTAAAAAAACGCCAAGGAGGTCACGTCTTTGTATGGTGCTTTTAATATGAGATCAACCCGTTCGCAGCTGTCGATGTAGTTCGCAGTTCAGTATTGCGTTAAGTCAAAGTCTGTTGATTTCTTCTACACAGGACTGTCGTTTGATGCCCCGAGGTTGCGGCACAAAGAAGACTCAATTGATTCCTTTCGACGCTAAGCTGGTCCGTATATATTTTGCGGAGTGAACTATGCACGCAACGTGTTTAACCCGCGCTGTCTCTCCGGTCAGATCCTCACACCCCGTCTCGGGGGAGGGGCGGATAGTAACCCCCTCTAAAATACAAAGTAAACGTCGCACGAAAACGAAAGAAGTGTCATCGGAAAGCTCTCGACGAGTAGGGTCCGGATCCACCCCCGAAACATCCCCCCAAAGTGACGTCACCAGGGGGATAGATTTTCACGACTTTTCACGACTTACATTATGTTTTTTGGCTCTGGGGAGTTCATTTTGTGGGATATATGAGAAAAAATTATTTGGAATGAGAAAAGGGCAGCGAAATCGACCAGGGCATACAATTTCCCCTCCCCCCCCCCCCAACAAAAAAAGAAAGAAATTTCAAAAAATTTAGTTTTCAAGGTTTCTTTAATTTTCATTTTCAAATGGGTAGAGCGAACCGAGAAACGTTGGAAGTCAGCATTCCCTAATGAAAAAAAAAATGCTTACTTTAGCCAGAATCTTCTATTTGAACTGTAATTGGCAAATATGCAATATTTATATGTAGTCAAAAACAAAACAAAAATAAAAATTACACCCATACGTTTTGTTGCATTCATAAAGATAAGCAAACGCTGAAAGTTTCATTAAAATAGCTGCATCCGCTAAAGCGTGACGACTGGTTGAACTTTTTTTTGGAGGTGACTTCACTTGACCTTGACTAACTCGTTGACCCGAGATGACCTGATTCGAAATTTTGAAACAGCGTGCCAAATTGATGTAGGAAAATGTATGCCAAATTTGGGCGCGCTGACACGCGTCGTTCGTCCACTATCCGCGAAAAAAAACCTTTTTAATGACCTAACGTGTTGCGTTTTATTGTACCATTGAATTACTTGATGATGAATTAGTGAAATTAGTCGCCACCCAGATATCCACCCATCCGAAACTGTTTTCGTAGTGAGCCTTACTTTGCAATATATGCATACTGCAATATATACATAATCAGCATTTCCATTTCTCCTATCGGGTGAGATGTGACATTGTGTTTTTATTGTTACACTGGTTTGAGCGAACCAGTCATGCATAGTGATGCAAATTCCTCTACTTGGAACTTCTAATTGAAATGTACGACTGACTTTTGAGACTTTTGGTGTGGGTTGATATCCGTTTTAGGACAAATTACTCGAACGCGTTTTTAATCGTAGTAATCCCATTAATGTGCGCGTTTACAGCTCGATTATTCAGCGGGGCCAATTTCGCCCTCCTGGGAGGGGGTCGAACACTTTCCACCCGATTTGCTTGCAAGATAGAACAAACAAATTGTGGCACAAAAGATAGAACACCGTTGTCGCGCGCCACAAGCGTGCGGTGCTGACCGTCCCGGCTAGGGCGTGTAGGGTGCTAGAGCGATTGGCGGCTGCCTCCCGTGTGGCGTCTATGTCTGTGTCGTGTCGTGTCGTGTCGTGCCGTGTTGTGTCGTGGCTCGTGTGCGCATTGTGCCGCGAGCGACGCGCTCCAGTGCCGCGCCTCAGTTCGTTTCGACCTGTGGTGATTTATGTCGTTGTCGGTTTCGTTTTCAGTGGTGTCTTATTCCTATTGCTCGCCCGGTTTTGATTTGGAACTGTCCCAAGAGCAGCAGCTGTCGTATCGCACTAAGGCAGAGGGCGGCAACGCAGCCACAGGTGAGACCACCGACCCCAGTCGCACGCCTCCTCTTCGCCCCCCCCTCTCTCTCTTTATCTCGCCGTGTTTGCCTGGCCGATTTTACGTAGCTATGCTATCGTGCGCTCGATGTCTTCCTGCTTACAGGTGGCTTACACTGCCGTCCATGCGGCTCCGTTTCTTGCGCTTCTCGCGAGGCGTAGGGCACAGGGCTGCCCGATTTCCGACGTGTGCCCAGCGACTAATACGTCAACGCGAATTTGGATAAACCAGTGTGCTTGTGTCTGCCCTATTTCCTGACCGTGTGCGACATCACCCTTGCCTTCGCTACGCTTCGTCCGTCTCCACCACAGTACCCATAACGAGTCATGTAAGTCCCTGTGGGCTGTCACCCAATGTGCTGTTCCCTCCCACCACGCGGGGATGATTGTGCTGCTCCGTGGTTGGATACCCCGCGTTATACCACACTAACCTAACCATACCTCACAACACCTTCGTGACCTCATATAGGTGAGCATACTACGCAGACAGACGCCGACACGCGAACCCCGGTTGTCCCAACATCTACAAACGCTGGTGTACGGCGCTATCTTGTCTCCAACTGACACACGATTATCCGACTGTCCCTGGCTGTTACGCGCCCTGCTCTGCAGCTGTCCCCCTCCCTCTCCCGAGTGCTGCGTCACCCTGTACAGTGTCCCCGGCTGATATACGTCACCCGACGTCACGAACTGATGTACGACCGTGCGGCCCTACTGTCCCGAACGCTACGTGATCCCGCGTAGCGCCCCGGGCTGATGTACGTCATCCGATGTCACGAGCTGATGTACTCTGTTGCCCTGACTGCTACGAGGCCTCGTCTGTCCCTGGCTGATGGGAGGCCGTTGCTCTCCATGACGCCACCTGATAGTATTGCCGTCCTGGACCGATTCACGACTCCTGCTACCGTTCTCGGCAGCTGCACGAACCCTCGTTCCCTCTGTCTGTCCTACGTTGGTGAGCGTCTTCCACGTCTGTCCCAGTCGCCTGCGCGGTCCAGTACTCGTCTGTTGTCCGCACACCTGATCTCCCGCGGTCGTACGCGCCATCTGCACATCCCACCTGTCCTAATCACATTGAAATGGATGCGCTCGTGCGGCCCGACCGAGAGCGACGTGCACGCGTAATGGTGGCTCAATGGCTCGCTGCGGCGGGCGGCGCGGGTCTGCGTGACGCTCGTTATGCAGATGTGGCGGTCCTCCGCCGGCGGCGGATTGGCGGCTCAGCTGTCAGTCGAGTGGATGCTGTGCGGTTTACGGCTGTTATCAGCCACCATACTGTGGCCGATAATTACACCAGTTAGGCTCAACCTGCCTGATTCAATGGGTGTAGCTTCACACTGCAGTCCAAAATGTAGCATATATATGTATGTTGTGTGGTCACCACCCGGCCCAAGGACATGTTTCGGTACTTCTCTGTTCCCTGACTCTCTGTTCCCTGACCTAAAGATGGGTCGAAGAGTAAAATACCGAAACTGATCGTAGCGACATTCAGCACGTTCACTACCACTGCCACCACTGATCATGGTGCAAGCAGCATGTCCTGCTGCTTGTTCTGCTGCTGTGTGCCTATCCTGGTGCACGCAGACATGCCAATTTCCGCTGCTGCGTGACGATCCTTGAGTAGACATGTCCACTTCCAGTGTTGTGTGCGTATCCTGGGGCACGCATACATGTCGGCTTCCGTTGCTGTGTTCCTATACTGGGGAAAGCACCATGTCCATTATCGCTGCTGTGGGGAAAGCAGTATGTCCTGCTATTACCTGCTTCTGGGGAAAGCAGTATGTCCAGTGTGTGTCTATCCTGTGGAAAGCAGTATGTCCGGTACAGTTGCTGCGTACCTATTCTGGGAAAGTGTCCATTTTCACTGTTGTGCGCCTATCCTGTGGAGGTTAGGTATGTAAATAAAACGAAAATAGGTTTTAAATTAGGAATTATGTCCATTACGGCTGCTGCGTGCCTATCCTGGGCCAGGCAGCATGTCGACTGGCGCCGCTATATGACGACGCCCCCGAGGCGGGGAACACGTCGCCGACAACCGCCGTGTGCCGTGGCTGCTGAGCACGCCTGACGCCTGACGCCTGACGCCTGACGCCTGACGCCTGACGCCTGACGCCTGACGCCTGACGCCTGACGCCTGACGCCTGACGCCTGACGCCTGACGCCTGACGCCTGACGCCTGACGCCCGACGCCTGACGCCTGACGCTTGACGCCTGACGCCTGACGCCTGACGCCTGACGCCTGACGCCTGACGCCTGACGCCTGACGCCTGACGCCTGACGCCTGACGCCTGACGCCTGACGCCTGACGCCTGACGCCTGACGCCTGACGCCTGACGCCCGACGCCTGACGCCTGACGCTTGACGCCTGACGCCTGACGCCTGACGCACGACGCCTGACGCCTGACGCCCGACGCCTGACGCCTGACGCCCGACGCCTGACGCCCGACGCTTGACGCCTGACGCTTGACGCCTGACGCCTAACGCCTGACGCCCGACGCCCGACACCTGACGCTTGACGCCTGACGCCTAACGCCTGACGCACGACGCCTGGCGCCTATGACGGCAAGCGCGCCAGACGGAGCGCTCGACCCGTGCACGGCAGTTCGCCACTGTGTGTGTGTATGTTGCGTGTATGTTGTGTGTATGTTGCGCTAAGGTGTGCTCCGTTTTGCACGCTGCGTGTAGGATCGGCGGCGTGTCCTGCCATCGAGACCACCGCCGCTGTTCAGGTGCGCCGGGCCGCCGACACTGGCTGTGTTTGGCGTGAGGGAGGGGAGGGGTCTACTTCGCCTGGTGCTCAGGAACGAAACGAGCTACATCTGGGGAGTTCCGCAGTCGAACGGCAGCATCGAAAATGCATGGAATATTGGCCGAAACGTGCGGTTGCAAATGTCTCAATTAAGAATACCTGGACTACCAGGTCTGCGGTGGCATGCAACAGCTTAGCCGGTTTCTGACATCCTCATAAATAAATGATTAAATAAATATGAAACATAGTTGCCATGTTCACTGCACTGACCATTTGGTTATCGAGGTGGCATGTCGTAATTGTTCAAATCACCCGATGGGATATTTCGCACTACTTCGAATTCTCATACTGAACAAAAATATGGAAATCATAATGTTTTAGTATCTGCACTGATGCATCTAAAGCCAAGAAATGAGATTGGCTAATATATATATATATATATATATATATATATATATATATATATATATATATATATATATATATATATATATACTTCTATCAATATATATATATATATATATATATATATATATATATATATATATATATATATATATATATACTTCTATCAAACACCAGTGGATTCCGGACCGAGCACGGGTTGGAAAGTGGATGATAACCAGAGTAGCTTTAAGGCAATGCGTGTTGGTATCTCTGAACCGCAGGTTCGTGGTCCGCCAAACAAGGTGTCTTGCTGGTTGTCGGTGGAATTGTACTGCGTAATGCGTGCAAAGGCTCTTGATTTATCGCTCATGTTTGCCGAGCTTTATGGAATCTATCAGCCCTTGTGACAGGAATCAGACTGTGTGGCCGTGGTCTAACGTGGTCGTTGGGCAGGACTCGGCAGACCTGAGGTCGCCGGCCGCTGCCGGCTGTGGCCGTGGTCTAACGTGTCCGCTGCGGCAGGACTCGGCTGACCTGGGGTCGTCAGCCGCCGCCGACGGTGCGGCTTCCCAGCCTGCCGTCGACGTCACGCCTGCGCCTGTCGTCTCGGTTGAGGAGGCGCCGTCCCGACCAGAGCCGGGAGGCGGCGCCGGCTGCCGCCGGTCTGGGGGTGGCGCAGATCGTGGTGACGGCGCCGACACCCTGCTCCGAGGTGGCGCCGGACGGCTTCCAGCCGCCGCCGGCCGCGCAGGCCACTGCGCCGACTGAACAGTCGCCGACGGCTGAGGCGACGCAGTCGCCGGGAGAGCCACTGATCATCCACACTCCGGCCACGCCGCCCGACGAGCCGTCCAGTCCGGAGGAGTCGGAGCCGCCGCCGCCGCCGCCGCCCCCGGCCGACGCCGCGGCGGAGAGTCAGCCGTCGTCGGCGCCGGAGCAGGCCGGGGCGTGCAGCGAACCGCCGCTGCCCCCGCCGCCGTCGCCGGCACCGGCGGCGCCAGCCGACGCAGAACTGAAGAGGGAGCCTCCGCCGCCGCCGGCACCAGCCGACAGCGGACTGAACAGGGAGCCTCCGCCGCCACCGGCACCAGCCGAGGGAAGACTGAAGAGGGAGCCTCCGCCGCCGCTGGCACCCTGCAGCGCCGGGCCCGGTGGCAAGCCGCCGCCGTCGCCTACCGAGACGAGTCCCGAGGGTGCACCAGTGCCACCGCCCACCGATACGGCCGCCAGTGACGCCAGCTCCGAGGGCGAGCCGCCTCCGCCGGACGAGCTGGACCCCATCCACCTGGTCAAGCTGGAGACGATGCAGGAGTCGGATGCGTGAGCTGACCGGTCCTGCTCCGGCTTCAGCCGCTGCGGCCCGCTGCCAAACGCTGCCACATGGAAGGGGAAGTGCCACACATGGCGTTTCTTCGCCACTGACCACCACGACATGGGTACACGACATGGCTACGGTGCGACATGTCATATTTCAAGGTGCTGAAGAGCCCTGAACTATATCGGCAGATAATGCGACGTGCATAAAATCCCGTCGGATTATGATCGTTTCACTCTGAAACATTTTGCAGTGTACTCAGAACAAGCAGGCATTCAAATCCGCGCCCAGACTATTACGCTGAGATCTGCAGCATGCTGCCTTTTGTCAGTGACCTTGCTGTTTGAAGCTTATTCAACAATGTATTGGATGCGATTCGAGGCGTACGTCTGTTGCGTGGTCATTCAGATGATCATCTCACCCGATCGCCCGACGATTGTTGCACCAGAAGGCCGACGATTGTTGCACTAGAGGGCCGACGATCTTTGCACCAGAGGGCCGACGATTGTTGCACCAGAGGGCCGACGATTGTTGCACCAGAGGGCCGACGATTGTTGCACCAGACCGCTGACGATTGTCGCACCAGATGCCCAAACATTGTTGCACCAGACGGCCGACGATTGTCGCACCAGATGCCCGAACATTGTCGCACCAGACCGACCGACGACTGTCGCACCAGATGCCCGAACATTGTCGCACCAGATGCCCGAACATTGTCGCACCAGACCGACCGACGACTGTCGCACCTGATCGCCCGGCGCCTGTCGCGTCGGCCGACCGCCGCACCGAAGTTGCCGACGAGCGTGTCGGCCTCGTGCGGTGAGGACGTTGGTGCTATGAGCTCTGGCCAGGGTCGGCGAAGCCGCCTCCCCACTGGTTGTCGCCGCCGGTAGCTGGCGTCCCACCGACACAACCCGCGGCTACCGTGTATGCGTAACCATCGGCGCACTTTTTCGTCGCCTGAGGGCTGCTGGAGCGAGCTTCTGATGTGGTTCAGCGCGCAGTGCTGCCACCTCTGACTACACTATGGTGGTGACAGCTGGTGTGCGGTGGTGTGCGCGTGTGATTGTCCGAACAGTCTAGTTCCCGTCGGCCAATGGACAGCCTCACATTTTCCGGCTTGTTTGTATCGCCAAATCGATCCTGATGCACTCATGTAGTTTTTTTGCTGTCACGTAGCATGTTTTGGCTTTAGAATGTTGGTGCTTTGGCTAAGCTTTAATGGGGTTTTTTATTGTGGGGGGGGGGGGGGGGGGCGGGGGGAATAATAACACAAAAGGGGGGGGGCCCCCCGGGTGGGAAGGGGGTTTGAAAACCCAACCCCCCACCCCCAAATCGGTGCCGCTGCATAGTTTACCGCTAAACAAAGTATCAATTGAACACTGCGAGCCTCAAGTTAAGACTGCAGTACAATGACGCGACTCCAATCCTATAAAGGCGCCAAGACGATAGAACTTTTTGCAAAGTCCGAAAATGCTGTTGCAGTTCACACGTTCTTCAGTGATTACTTTGCGACTAATATGCATCATTTTCAGCCATTAATTCGAAATAAGATATTAGGTATATTTACTCTTCATTTATCACGACACTTCTAGCGCATCTGTTCCCGCTAAGTACACTTTCTTGTAGTCGATTTTTGCAGGGGAAGGAGTGCAATATACGAGGTTAGCGTATGCAAATGTGCATCAGAGTCGACTTGGGGATTGATGTATATCAATGGAGGCGTAGAAGCAGCGATCATTCAGCTTGTGATTACGCGCGTGTACTGTGTATATGTGGGTGGAGTAGCGGGGCATCAAACGCCCGTGTCAGACTAGCACGCTCACTTTCGACTTGTTTAGCGGTAGAGCGTGTAAGGTGCGTAATTATGGTCTGATGCGATTATATTGGGTTTTTACTAGCGACAGATCTGTTCGTGCTTATGGTCGGACTAGTCCATGTTGGATCAGGCATATACGTACATAGCTGCGTACTCTACATACATATGCGACGCGTTCGACGATGCCAATGTGTCATCCTGTGAATATAACCCGTGCTGTGCGACTGTGACCGGGTCAGCCGAGTGTGCAGTGACGCGACTGGTGGCTGCTGCTCGTGGCGACCCCACCGCGCCGACGTGGTCAGTCTCTCCAGACGCCGTCACGTGTATGACCCTGCGCTGTCGGGCCGGAGGGTCGCCCGCCGGAGGGTGCTGCGTGCTGTGACTGGTGACAATGGTGCGTGCCTTTGTCGCGTGCCGCGGCGGTCGCGACGGCCGCGACGGTCGCGACGCACGCGCGGCCGCCGCCGTCGGCGCGTCTGCCGACGGCGGCCGTGGTGCCGCCGCGACGGCCTCCGTGGCCTTGGTCGGACAGTCGTGGCGCGCGTTAGAGACCCGGTCGCGTCGCCGCTGGCGGCTCTCCCCTCGGCGTCCGACTCGGCCGGCAGTGCCGCGCCGCCGCCGCCGGTTCAATGTTGTCCGTTCGTGCGGTCGAGAATACACCCTTTCGACGGTCGTGTGTGTGGCGCGGCGGTCGTCCGCGCCGGGCGTCGGCTGCCGCCACGGCGGCGGCCTGCCGTCGTCGGCGGTGACCGCCTGTGCGCTCCGCAGCCATCAGTCGGTCGGGGTGGAGACTGCCGGGCGGCACAGTCTGGGCCGCAGTTCTGTTTGTTGGGCTGTGCTGGTGCGGCGGCTATATGCTGCATGTTCAGAGACAAGATGCTGTGAGTTGTCAAGTGCTTAAAGCACGTTTCCTCATGTGTGACCAAACGTAATTTGGCTTCATCGTAACTTGGCCTTTTTCAACTTCGTGACGAATAGCATGGTGGATGTGTAAGCTAGCAAACACTACTTGAAAGGTATTGCGAGCCAGGGATGTAGCTTTGTATGCTTTTGGGATGGCGCTCCCCCGATGTTAACTGTTCACGTGGCTAGCATGGCTAGCATGATCAGGGCATCGATCGGCTGAGTCGAGCCTGTTAACTGGCATAGTCTGTGAACCCCATTCCAGCCCGTCTTCCTCTCTCGATTCAATCTGCATTACAATTTACAAACACCATAAACTCACAACGCGCTCAATCCGCCTCCGATTATCGCGCCCCGCATGCGTGGCGATCGTATCGGAATATTACACAGCGGTCTTGCCGCCCGGCCGCATACCGGGGCGGCGGAGGTGCGAACTGACCGCCAGCTGATTGTGTGGCGCAGGTGGGTGGCCGCACAGCGCCGCTCGCCTCCACCGCGCCACTTCAAGATCGAGAGATAGCGGCCGGTAAATAAGTCACCGGTCACTATCTCGTTTGATAGGCAATTGATTGAGGCAGTGCGCGGATAATTGGTGTGGAGGGTCGGTGGGCACTGCTGTGGGGATGCGATCGGCGATCCCCGCCGTCCCAGCTCGGCAGGGTGCTCTACAGTGATTTGTGAGGCTAGTTGGTCGGGGCTGGCGCTTATGTAATCATTGGATGGGCTGTAAAGCTAGCCGATACAATGTTTTGGTGTCGGCGAAGATCGACGATGGGAGTTTTACAATCTCTGGTGGGGTGCAAGCTATTTGGGTGTGATTGCAGCTTTTTGTCGCATTTCTCTTGGCTTTATATGCACATTTCACGTCTCACTATGAAAACATCTGGTCGCTCGATATGGTTGATTATCCTGTGTTTCGAAGCACCAAATTATTGCGCTAAATTCTCGTTTAGATTGACGAGTCTTGATTATTGTTCGATGCACGTTTTTAGCCATTATATGCTTTTAGCTAAGGATGAGTGTCATTTTGCACATTCTTTTAAGGGACGCTTGCCGCTTCAGTGTTAAATTGTGCTTACTCAAAATTGAGCGGAACAAATTCAAAGCGTCCTCCTCTTTGCGCCCATCGGCGTATTTTCGCATGAGCAGAGCAAGAAAAAAGTTACAATGCTCAGATTCAGCTTCAACTGTTCATAAATAAACACCGTTTGTCCATCTCGTCGTACTCATAAACCGACACTCAAAGTATGCGCGGATCCAGAGGAGAGACTGCGGAGGTGCCCCCTTTTTAAGTACTTGGTTATCAGGGTTTAGCTCGCTACACCCTTTCAGGAATACGACTGCAACTTGCTAAACGTTCCCGACAGCATAGACAACAATTATGAAAACAACTATCTCCGGACTTCCATGGAGGCAATTATAATCCAACCAGAAATAATACTCGGGAGGAGCGTACTTGCGACCCGTTTCACCCGCCCCTTTAAAGTCCTAGATCCGCCCATGCGCATCATAACGACTAAAACCAAATTTGTTTGGTTGTAAGCCAACTGATTTGATGGTAATATGCATTACGGACATGGCTGAAGAATGCCAACATCACAGGACAGGAATTATAGCCGTAACATGCACTAGTTTCTTCGGCAGTAGCACCAGTGCTCCAGCGGTATCGCCAGGTGCTCCACACTAGCACAAGTGGTCCCGTAATTATCACTATTTGCACACTTAGCAACAAACGTCTTCTCCAGATCAGCAGACATTACAGCAGACATTAAGAAAAGCATACATTACAGCAGCAGCTTTATTGGGAATATTCCACTGACGTTTGATACACGCAATCCTCTTTTTTACTTTGCTTGTTTCCTGTAGGTGCACTGTGGCCAGGATGCGGTGTGTGCCTACCTACAGCAGGTAGTCGACACAAGCGCGTACAAACAACTCACCCTGTCCCTAGCGGCACCTGCAAATTGGTAAAATTAACTACTTGCTTCCAGTCGGTGGCCGACGAAAGAGCCTTCTCGCTGCCATCAGAGGTGTACTGCGGTAAAATACTTCTACTGGACCGCGGCTTACTATCGCACCATTCAAAAGCATCGAATTTGTCGAATTAAACTTCAGATATCCTTGTGGTATTATCGAAGTATGACCCATGAGTGCCGCATGCATTTCATCCAGCACGGCGGAAATTCTCCGAAGCGATTGATGGAGCTCAACGCATGAAGGAAATGGCAGAGCCGAACTCAGCTGCGGGACCCCACTCCATATACACTGTAAACAATGATTAGCACCCCTTGGGTGCTACTTCAGATGTCAAATTCCAGCACCACAGGCCTGCTTGAATTAAGCACCTTTCTAGAGTTGGCATCCATCGAAAAATTTCGAGTACTAAATAGAAGCATAGTAGCACCTTTTCATCGGGCTTAATTTAGGAAAAAGGGGTTTTAAAAAAATAAAAAAAAGGGGGCTTGAGATAATTAACACAAGGGAGCTTTTTCTCACGCCAAAAACCAGCACCTCTGGGGTACGGTTCTTCTATTAAAATAGAGTCGTATGTTGACACCCGAAATCATTCGGAGGGCACACGTCAGCTTTGAGGGACTTCAGCCCTCCCTAAAATATGTAAAATCCACCCCTTCCTTCCAGCCCCACATACCTACATTCAAGGAAGGAAACATGAATATTCTCTTTGGAGGAAAATCCTCGCTGAAATTGCGCACGAACGATTGCTACCCGTCTCTTACATGCAGGCACACCCTCATGGATAGTGAAGTTTTCCGAAGTCTTTCGAGAATTGCATGTGGTGTTATGCTGTTTGCATGACTTTGTAGTTTCGGGAGGGGGTAGGTGCTCAGCTACTTTTAGGTGATGCTGAAATACAGCCTCATTCTAACAATCAAGCCACACGCATGGTTATCTATGCAAAACAGGTAACCTACTGTTTGACATGGATGCACGTCCATCACCTCTGGATCTGGCCCCTCTTTTCTTAATGGCAACGCAAGGTAAGCACATATATATACATATATATATATATATATATATATATATATATATATATATATATGTATATATATATATATATGTATATATATATATATATATATATATATATATTCTTATATTATATATATATATATATACCTATACATTGATATATACATATACCTGTGTGTGTGTGTGCGTATGTGCCACACGTGTGTACACTACGCGATACACTTCATGATCACTTGGGCGGGGCAGTGTTGTCGGCGGCCATTAACACCTGATCCCGTTCCGGGAGACGGCACACCAGCCCGGTCTGTTGCGCGCCGCTCTGGGCGGGGCAGTGGTGTCGGCAGCCATTAGCGCCTGGTCTCGTTACGGCAGTGTCGGCCCGCCCCGGCCGAGTCGGCGCGGACGCCTAACGCGCCGCTAGCGCCGCCTCTCGGTGACAGGCTCCGATAACTGGCGCTGACTTACGCGCCGCGCCGAGGTCTGTTGGCCGCCGGTGGCCGGCGGTCCAGCCGGCCCCCACGGCAGATGCCGACTGGGTCTGGGTCTGACCAGGCAGGCGTAGTCGTACATGAGCCATAGCACCTGCAGGAAGTGGGTGGATAGGTATGTCTGGTGTGATTCGTTGGTCGCATTAACACAAATGTACCAAGTTTCATCTCACTGATGCGTAGGGGCAGCCTTAAGTGATGATCACCAATTTGACTGCGGCACGTTTACCACTAATCAAGTCGCAGATAAATGAGAATTTCAAGTTTCACTGAGGGAACTTCAGCTTTTCGAAGAAGCTGAAGAATGATACTTTTCAGTCGATGTTCTCGTGATGATACGGAATGCGTTGTTGTCCATCGAGATCAACAGACTGTCTGCACAGTTTGTTTTACAACATACTGGGAGGAGAGCGTGCCAAGCATCTAGGCGATTCCACACTGCAGAAAATTAATTGCACATATATATGTGTGTGTGTGTGTGCGTGTGTGTGTGTGTAAGTATGTGTGTATGTATATGCATGCATGCTTGTGTTTATCAGATTAGTCATACCGATGAAGATGAAGAGTAAGAAACAGCTCTATTGCTGTTGGTGCTAAGTCTGTTTGGCTAGCTCTGGCTATTTCGAGATCACTGGACAACGAGATAAAAGGAAAAAAGATACTCGTACAGAGATAAAAATAAAGACAAAAATAACGGATTCGGTGTATGGCGGAGCAGGACAACAACAGGACACCGACAACACAACAACAGCAGGACAACAACAGCCACACCGCCGGCTACTGCACTGCTGTAGCCGGCGGTGTGGCTGTTGTTGCTTTGGCGAGAGATTCAGATGGTGGTGATCAGTTTTTCAGGTAAACGCAGTGTGAATATGCATGTCCGAGCGGCAGAAACCATTACGGAGTGGGCCTGATTTAGGCACGTGCCGTTAATGGCCTGTTTGTCAGGTAAACAGAGGTCAACGGTCGGAGAAATGCCGAATTTGGAAGGTTCAGACCAGTAAAGCGTGTTGCCAGCAGGGTAGCAGGGATGCAGCCACTGACAGCTTTGATGGCTATATTAAGCTGACTACTAGTTCTGGTGCGTTCTCATTTGTGGTGGTCATTCTGTGTGATTAAGCTTCAAGACTTTGGTACCATTGCACTACTTTCGGCTTTATTTTGTCTGGACTGGTAGGCCCACATTTCCGATATTTGTTTGTTCGTTTGTTTATTCGGTAGTTCTCGAAGCACTTTATGCACGATGACGGCTAATGGCGTCGCCAACACTGTTTCGCCGGTGGGCCGCGAGATTAGGAAATGTCCCGAGTGATGCGAGTTACATTTCTGATGTCCTGAGCACTTTACTGCACTCAGCCACCGGGTTAGCAGGGTACCTCGTGCTCAGATACACTGGGGAACCTCAGTGCTCGTAACTAACGTCCAGCGGGCTGTCTGGTACATACCGCGAACCAATACTTAAGCTGATTCCGAGTTCTTCATATATGACGATAATTGAACCCCACGCATCGTCTCATGAACATTGCTCTGTCCGACAATTGTTGGGCGCTCTTCGTCTGATGGTTGCTATGGACGCTCATACCTCGTGTCCTCTTATATCCTTCTCGTTTTTTGTGTTTGTTTATTGGGTGGTTCACGACGCACTTTACGCACATTCGCGGGTAATGACGCCGCCCACACTGTTTCGCCGGCGGGCCGCGGGATTGGGAAATGTCATGAGCGGCGCTAGTGTCGAACCCGGGACCCTTGGTACCCATAGCCCGACACCTGAACCACTCGGCCATCCCCGCCCAGTTATCCTTCTCGGTGAATTATTGTCGTCTTATTGATAGATTCCCTTATAGCAAAATATCTGCCTGATAATATGGAAACCTGCAGAGTTGTTCCCCAACCGGCGAGGGACAGTCTCATGGTTAGATTATCCAGCCGATCTCATAAGATGTGGCCAGTGCCTGCGTTCTTCAATGATTGTGTTAGATCGTATCCGGCCTGACAATGGCTAGGTCTGCTGTTGCCGCTGGTAGGACATCAGTTGGGTCTGGATGTCCGTTACCGGACAATGGCTAGGTCCAAACGCTGCTGGTCGGACATCAGTTGGGACTGGCTGTCCCTCACGTGACAATGTTTGTGTCTGGTCACGCCTCGTCTCTGTGTGCCTGGGTGCGATCCTTCCAGACATTGGCTGTCGACGAGCCTCCCCTGGCCAACCGTGGTGAGTCCATTCGCTTGTCATCTGATAATGCACCATGACCCACCTCTTGCAACGGAACATATCTGTTTAATCGTGACGTAGTCTATCATGCATGCACAAAGCCCGTATTATTTGTATAGGGCTGTGTGGGCTGGGAATCGGCCAGCATCCGCGTGTTGGAGCCTGTCCGCTGGTGATGCCGCTGGTGCTGCCGCCTTTCGGCGTGATCGGTAGTCGGTCTGGCGATGGAGGGGCGGCGCCAGCGCTGCTGGAGAAGAGATGCCTTAGTCCGGCGGAAGGGATTGACGCCGTTCAGTCGTCGTGCAGCAGTTGGCCGCGGAGCTGCCCCTGCCGGAGCTGTGCTGTGTCCGACTGGTTGGTCTGCTGGCCTGTGCCCCGTCCGGTTGATAGGCCGCCACTCGCCGGCGCCCCTGCCGAGTACATCACCAGATCTCCAGCACCAGGTGCAGGTACGTGTCACTTGTCGGCTTCCGGTTGCGCCCGGCTGTTTCTCGCTGCCTGTCGATTTGCCGCTGTCTATCCGACAATACGTGCTGATCTTACCTGGTGGTCGGACCAGGTAAGGTCCCCACAAGTCCCCACGAGCGTCTGCACGGATTTGTGCCGGTCCTGCCGTCGTCTCTACCTCGGCCGCCTGGTGACGTCTCTGTGAAGGCGGAGAGTGTCGGCAGTCATGCGGCTGCCTGCCGTTACGCTGGTGTCGCTGGCCGGGCTAGCATGCGCCGTCGCCAACGCCGACGCCGACGCCGACATCATGGCCGACGACTACGCCGACTACTACGACGACTACAGCTTCGCCGGCGCGTTCGACTACCTGAACGAGCAGGACGTGGCGCCGGCCAGCCACGGCATCACGGTGCCGTTCGGCGGCGAGCACGCGGTCGACCCGGCCACCGAGCTGGCGCTGTGGGTGTCGGCCGGCGACCGGTGCCGCGTGCGCGTCGTCCGCTCGCCGCTGGACCGGCTGCCCGGCCGGCTGGAGCCGGACGAGTTCGACTGCCAGTTCGAGCGCGGCCAGCTGGTGTACACGCACTACGGCGCGCGCCGGCCCGAGCACGACCGCGTCACGCTGCTAGTGCGCTACGACTCGGCCGAGGACACGACCATCATGCCGCTGACGCTGGACGTGCGCGTCGACTTCGCGGCGCCGACGGTGGTGCGCGAGATCCTGCCGCTGCTGGTGGACCGGCCGGGCGGCCTGTCGCCGCCGCTCGGGCCGCAGCACGTGAAGCTGGCCGTCGGCGAGGGCGAGAGCTGCCGGCTGGCGCTGGCGCCGCAGCTGGCGCTTCCGCGCTACGGCACGCTCACCACGCAGCTGGGCGCGCAGCGCAGCTGGCCGTGCGACGCGCTGGCGGCGGCCGCGCTGCGCTACCGCCACGCCGGGCCGACGGCGCCCGACCTCGACCGCATCGCCATGGTGGTGGAGCTGCGCGACGCCAGCGGCGCGCTGCTGCGCCGCCAGCACTTTCAGGTGCCGGTGCGCATCGCCGGCGGCCGGCGCAACACGCCGCCGCGGCTGGCGGCCGGCGCGTCGCTGACGCTCGACGTGCGCCAGCTGTCGCCGACGCCGCTGCGGCCGCAGGCGCTGGCCGCCGCCGACGCCGAGACGCCCGCCGACCAGCTGGTGTTCAACGTGACGGCGCCTCTCGCCTACGACGCCGGCCGGCTCTTCTCGTCCGACGACCCGGACGCGCCGCTCACGTCGTTCTCGCAGCGCGACCTGGCCGAGCTGAAGGTGAGCTACCAGCCGCCGGCGGCGGCGGGGCGCGCCGCCCGCCGGCGCGTCTTCCGGCTGGGCGTGCGCGCGCTGGACGCCGACTGGCTGGCGTCGGCCGAGCTGACGCTCAGCATCGTCGTGCACCGGATCAGCACGCTGTCGCCGGTGGTGACGCGCAACGCCGGCCTCTCGCTGTTCGAGGGCCAGAGCCGGCACCTGCTGAGCGCCGCGCACCTGCAGATCGCCGACGCCGACAACCTGGCCGAGGTGGTGGTGCACGTGGTGGGCGGCCTGCGCCACGGCCGCCTGCTGCTGCTGGGCGCCGCCGTCGACCGCTTCTCGCCTGCCGACCTGGACGCCGGCCTGCTGGTGTACCAGCACGACGGCAGCGACACGACCAGCGACAACGTGCTGCTGCGCGCCACCGACGGCGCCAGCGACGTGCTGTTCGTGCTGCCGATCACCGTGTTCCCCGTGGACGACCAGCCGCCCGTGGTCACCGTCAACACGGGCGTCACCGTGCACCGCAGCCAGGAGGTGCCGCTCACCGGCCGCCTGCTGGCCGCCGCTGACGTCGACAGCCCTGCCGGCCGGCTGGTGTTCCAGCTGGACGCGCCCGGCGAGGAGGGCGTGTTCGTGCTGAAGCGCGCCGACAAGCCGGACGGCCAGCACTGGCGGCTGGTGGACGGCGTGTACGAGCGGCCGGTGGCCGAGTGGAGCCAGGCGGACGTGGTGGCCGGCCGCGTGTTCTACCGGCACACGGGCGGCCGGCGCCGGCGCGTTCATGTCGAGCAAGTGGCGTTCACCGTGCGCGACGCGGCGTCGCCGCCGAACCGCGGCCGCCGCCAGCTGTTCACCGTCACCGTGCTGCCCGTGGACGACGAGCCGCCGGCGCTGCAGCCGGGCGCCTCGCTCTCACTGGTGGTGGACGAGGCGCGACTGACGCCGCTCGCGCGCGCCTCGCTCCACTACACGGACGACGACTCGCCGCCCGAGCGTGTCACGTTCGTGGTGACGCGCGAGGTGCGCGAGGTGGACGGCGCGCTGCCGCCGCTCGCCGGCCCGCCCGGCCACCTGGTCCTGACCGAGCGGCCCGGCGCGCCGCTCGCCAACTTCACGCAGGCGCAGGTGAGCCACGGCAAGGTGGCGTTCCTGCCGACCGCCGGCGAGCTGGGCGTGCTGCCGCGCGTGCTGCAGTTCGCCTTCAGCGTGGCCGACGCGCAGGGCAACACGCTGCGCGACCAGGTGTTCACCGTGTTCCTGACGCCCGTCGACGACCGGCCGCCGCGCGTGACGAGCGTCGGTCTGCGCGTGCGCGAGGCTGGCGTCGGCGTGCTCACCACCGACCTGCTGGATGCCACCGACCCGGACACGGCCGCCGACCAGCTGACGTTCGTGCTGACGACGCCGCCGGCGCACGGCGTGCTCAGCGTCGACGGGCGCAACCTGAGCGCCGGCGATCGCTTCTGGAGGGCGAGCGTCGCGGCCGGCCGCGTGCTGTACCTGCACGACGGCTCCGACGGCGCCGACGACCGCCTGCGTCTGGCCGTGACCGACGGCCGGCAGACCGTGTCGGCCGTGTTTCCGATCGCCATCGACCCGGTGGACGACGAGCCGCCGCGTCTGCTGATGTCCGGCCGTCGACAGCTGCCGCTGGCGGTGGACGAGGGCGGCGCGGTGCCGCTGCCCGCCGCGCTGCTGCCCGCTGCCGACCCGGACTCGGAGCGCGCGCGGCTGACCTTCCTGGTGGCCGACGCACCGACGGAGGGCGCCGTCAGCCTGGACGGCCGGCCGACGGACCGGTTCACGCTGCCGCAGCTGGAAAGCGGCCGCGTCACCTACCGCCACACGGGCGGCGAGATCGGCCCGCGGCCGCGGGTCGACGCCTTCCGCCTAACGCTGTCCGACATGTCCGGCGCGGCCGGCAACAGTGTCGACGGCGTCTCGTTCCGCGTCACCGTGCAGCCGGTCGACAACCAGCCGCCGGTGGCGACGGCGCCCGCCGCCGGCCTGTACGTGGACGAGGGCGCCTGGGCGCCGTTCACGACCGCCGCCTTCGCCGTCACGGACGCGGACACTGACGTCGAGCTGCTGGAGTGCATGGTGACGCAGCCGCCGCGTGTCGGCTACCTGGAGAGCACCGCGCCGGCGGCCGGCTCGCAGGTGGCGCGGCGCGGCGCCGTCACCGCCTTCTCGGCAGTCGAGCTGGCTTCCGGCGCTGTGCGCTACGTGCAGAGCGTGCACCAGGGCGTCGAGCCGCGCGCCGACAACGTCACGCTCGTCTGCTCGGACGGCGCGGCGCGCTCTGCGCCGGCCACCGTGCTCGTGCGCGTACGGCCCGTCAACGACGAGCGGCCGCGCGCGCTGCTGCGCCAGCTGGTGGTGCTCGAGGGCGGCGACCTGGCCGTCGACGCTGGCCTGCTGTCGGCCGTCGACGCCGACGAACCGGCCGACGCGCTGACGTTCCACGTGACGGCGCCGCCGCGCCACGGCCGCCTGCTGCTGCGCGGCCAACCGGCGCGCGCCTTCGACGTGGCCGAGCTGCACGGCCAGATGGCGCTCGTGTACTCGCACGACGACTCGGAAACCGAGCGGGACGCGTTCCAGTTCCGGCTCGAGGACGGACGCGCCGACCACGCCGTGGTCGGCAACGTCAGCATCCAGGTGGTGCCCGTCGACGACGAGGTGCCCACACTCGTCGTCAACGGCGGGCTGCACGTGCGGCGCGGCGGCGCCACGCCGCTCTCCGGCGCCCGCCTGCGAGCGGCCGACGTCGACTCGCCCACCGAGCAACTGCGCTTCATCCTGCGCGCGGCGCCTCGGCACGGCCAGCTGCTGCTGGCCGGCGACGGCGACGAGGCCCCGGCCGACCTCTCTCGGCCGGCGACGGCTTCACGCAGACTCAGCTGGACACCGGCCGGCTCAGCTACGCGCACGCCGGCGGCGACGGCGGCGACGACGGCTTCCGCTTCGACGTCAGCGACGGCACCAACGTGCTGATGGACCGGCACGTGCTGGTGTCGGTGGACGGCGGCGACAGCGAGTACCCGCGCGCGTTGAGCGTCGGCCTGAGGCTGCTCGAGGGCGGCACGGCCGTGCTCACCACCGACCAGCTGAGCAGCACCGACCTGGACAGCGACGACGCGCGCCTGCGCTACCGGCTGACGCGGCCGCCGGCGCGCGGCCACCTCGAGCTGGCCGCGGCGCCCGGCCGGCCGCTGGTCGAGTTCACGCAGCTGCAGCTGGCCGGCGGCCACGTGCGCTACGTGCACCACCGGCAGGACGAGGAGCGCGCCGACAGCTTCGAGTTCGACGTCAGCGACGGCGTGCACTCGGTGACGCGCACGTTCCGCATCTCGCTGCTGGCCGTCGACAACCGGCACCCGGTGCTGTTCAGGGAGGCGGTGCTCGTGCAGGAGGGCGGCGAGCGCGTCATCACGCCGTTCGAGCTGAAGCTGGTCGACGGCGACACGCCGCCCGACCGGCTGCTCTTCACCGTGGTGGAGCCGCCGCGCTTCGGCCAGCTGCTGTTCAACCACAGCCGGCGGGCGCGCCGCTTCAGCCAGCGCGACCTGAACGCCAACCTGATCTCGTACCGCCACGACGGCGCCGAGCGCGCCGCCGCCGACGACCGCTTCAGCTTCGTCGTGTCCGACGGCGCCGACGGCACGTACTACGTGTACCCGAACACGACGCACGGCACGCGCGAGCCGGCGCAGCTGCGCATCACCGTGGTGGCCGTCGACGACGAGCCGCCGGACCGGCGGCGCTCGCGAGCCGTCACCTCGCTGGGCCGGCTGCCGGCTGGTGGCGTCGGCGCCGTGCTCGGACCGGAGCAGCTCAGCTTCAGCGACGCCGACTCGGCCGAGGACCAGCTGCTGCTGCAGGTGACCGCCGCACCGGAGGCCGGCCGACTGGTGGATCTGCTCACCAACCGCACCGTCACCAACTTCACGCAAGGTGAGCGAACGCCGCAGCCCGGACGACCCCGAGGAGGCTTATGTCGTCAACTTGTCAAATGTTCGTTTGTATTAATTGTTATCAACGGGATTATATTGGGAAATGGTGCTCAGTCTCCCTCAAAGTATTTTGACATCTTGCAGTATATGCAGAAACGTTGTTGCACCAACGGGATGGACATGGGAACCATGGTTCCTACCGAAACATTTGAAACCATGATGACAAGGTTGTTCTTATGCCATTGTAATGGGAAATCGGAGGGGAAATCGTGCCTTTGGGAGCGCAACCATTCTTTGGTTAGACTATTCAACTTTGAGATTTCACTGAAGACAGCATGCCTTTATTTAATTATCGTTGCAAATATGTCTTCCTTCCAAAATAACGCGTTTCTATTTGTCAATTTATCCCTTTGCTGTCACTAAAATAACAGCTGTACTCTTCAACACTAAGATTGACATTCGAGGTATAATTTTGCACTGGCACTGTAAGAACACCCTCCCACCCGCATCCACTCCCGAGACTCACATTGTTTCCATCCCACGAAACCGTGAATTATTTCAGACCGACTACTTGAGAAAGTGCGCTGGCGGCTGAAATGCACGCATTTGTGCCCACTATGACTGGGGTATGTTTGTCCTTCGAAACGAGCGAGCGCATCGGGTGATCACCGGGCGTGTGCGGGCATCCACACGAACTGGAAACACCGGGTTAAAATGGGTCATCACTGCTTTTCATATCTGGATATTAAGGTACGCATGAGAATCGTTTATCCCTCCGTACCTCACTCCCTCCTTAAAGTGTAAATTACTTGGTATGTTTGTTGTTATAGCTCGCAAAAGCGAGCACTAACAACAAGCATGAAGAGTAAGTCAGCCTCATTTTGACTCAATTCCTCTGTGTGTCTCGTATTTGTCACGCCATTTATTGTCACGAATTGACCACTTAATCGCAATATCAGCCATGACTCTCTGTAGGTAAATAATCTCAGCATCAAAATGACGTCCGACAATGGATGAAGAATAGTATATTGTAGTAAATGTTGTATGTTATTTTGTTGAATATTACATGTATATTGTACAGCGGCTCCAGGATGCCAATTTCCATGTCGGATAAATTAACAACATTTCGGTGTTGATGATCGTCTCATGTCTATCACGCTTTTCATCACGCCTGATATCGCTATTAAATCCATGCCTGTAAATGCCGCGCTGTACAACCGGAAAACGCGCGCAGAGGGAACTACTGATTACGGCGCAGTATTCTGAGCCGTTTACGCTCGAGCGGTCGTCCAGGCAATCGGTTCTGATCTCGGCTGCTCCCGGCGCCTGCCACCGCCGGATGATACCATCTCGGCGATACACCTGGGGCGTCATAGAATCGAGTGAGAACGCTTATCGGTAATGGTCGGTGCTCACTGCCGGTCCCCTGCAGCCCAAGTGGGAACGTTGCCTGGGCACGGCCACACAGGTGCACTGTACAGAGTGCCACATATGTGTACACTGCCATACAGGTGCACTGTACAGAGTACCACACAGGTGCACTGCACAGACTGCCACACAGACATGCGCCGCCAACCCCACCAAACCATTTGTCAGGGAGAGCCTGACATCTCCACACCGACACACACACACACACACACACACACACACACACACACACACACACACACACACACACACACACACACACACACACACACACACACACACACACACACACACACACACACACACACACACACACCACACACACACACACACACACACACACACACACACACACACACACACACACACACACACACACACACACACACACACACACACACACACACACACACACACACACACACACACACACACACACACACACACACACACACACACACACACACACACACACACACACACACACACACACACACACACACACACACACACACACACACACACACACACACACACACACACACACATTGTCCGACAGCGCCGGCCAGTCGCTGGCACAACATTGACACAGTCACCGGTCGGAGCGCACTGGGCCAAGGTGTGCCGGGTTGCCACAGAGATCACCTCATCACGCATCATCACCGGTAATTACACACCGCGTCTCCACCCAGCCGTCCGACATCGCTGCGAATTAGCCGACAGGCCGGCAGGGTGTTGGGAAGCGTCTCCTCAGTGCGGGGGATGCGTGGTGCCGACACGGCTCAGCGCGACTGTGCTGCGCAACAGCGGGCGGCCACTCCCACTCCGTCTGCTGGTTTGCTCGTTCCCACGTTCGGCAACGCTGACGTTTGGACGAGGTTTGACATGGTCGATCGAGAGTTAGTGTCGCTGTCGAGGAGCGGACCGGCCACATCTGTGGTCAGAGTTCCGTTTGTGGTCAGAGTTCCGTTTGTGGTCGAAGTTCCGTCTGTGGTCTGAGTTCCGTCTGTAGTCGGAGTTCCGCCTGTGGCCGGAGTTCCAGTTAGTGTCTCTGCCGGACAGCGCACCAGCTCCGTTTGCGGTCGGAGTTCCGTCTGTGGTCGGAGTTCCGTCCGTGATCGGAGTTCCATCCGTGGTCGGAGTTCCATCTGTGACTGGGATCCCCGTTAGTGTCTCCGCCAGGCGGCAGATCAGCTGCGGCCGCGGCTGCCCCGCCATGCGCTCTGGCTCGGTTGTTTGGCTGCGCCGGCGGGAGGATGCGGGCCATACCGTGCCACGCCGCCGCTTCCCACCGCCACCTGCATTCATTAGACCTCTCACTGGCTGATCTGTCATGTGCGAGCCGGGCGGTAGTCACCGAACACCCCTCCGCCTCCCACTCGGGTGCAGACGGTCTCGGAGAGCGGGACATCACTGCCTCACATGCAACAGTGTGAACACAATCGCTGACTTCCAATAGCATGTACATGCAGGATGTTCGTAGTGAAATTCCAGGCAGTTGTTTTTGGTAATGTTGTTGTCAATCAGATATGTTCGCATGTCCGTGATTATGTATTATAGACAACATATAACCTCTCACAGAAATAATCTACCGATCTTAGTTAATCGAATTTCCGCATATTTAAGCCCTTCTTTTTTCTTTTTCTTTTTCATGTCGACTCCTGTTTCGTATGCAGCAGCCTATCCTATTTCGCAACACGTACTGTTACACTATTGGGCTTTCCTATCACCAGCTATTCAAAAGTTAGGACAGCCAGCTTAGGAATGCCTCAGGATGCCAATACACATGTCATTTGTCTCCATACCTACAGTTCACTATAACTAATTGCACCCTTTTATTTGTCTTTTTTGCAGATAGGTCACCACCAGATATTAGTAGAAGTAGCCCCAGGAGCACCTCATCTAGGTAGCAAGCTAGTAACGCCAAGGAACTCCTGGGGCCACAAAGTGAAAAGTGTTATGAGGGGAAAAGTGTACATGCATGTGCACTATCACACAAACCTGCATGTGCACACACATGAAACATGCCCACCTAAACTTACTTCACATACATAAACACATGCACTGACACATCTATACAAATATACATAAATACACATACTAGCATGCACATACATAAATATACACGCATATGCATCCAGGCACATCCATGCACAAACATGCACACAACAGCAAGTGTGTGTATTTAACCGGGTATGATGAAATGAAATGAAATGGAATGAACCGATGAAATGAGTGTGAATTTAGCCGAAACAATTAATTTCAGATTTATTTGCGGATGCTTGACTGGCTAGATGCCGCTTGCATCATTTACTGTGCTGCTTTAGCCAGCAGTGATAGTTTTGATTGGAATTCTCAACTCGATATGTCTAAATGTACCGATTAAATGTTCGGCCTCTTTCTCCTGAACCGAATGGACCACGGGGACTGGGACCATTTTCCCCTCACACACACATAGCTGAAGGTAGAAGCGTCTCGACTACTGCGATAGCAGCACCAAGTATGCAGCCACAGCATGGACCTCCTATACATTTACAATGCTTACCCTTTTTGCATCACCACCCTTCTTCTTCAGGAAGAGGACTTCAAAAGCTTACATCAAATAGTTGCTGATTTTCTACCCACGACAAGAGACAGACTCGGGCGCCGACTCTGAGTGATAACCCAGACCAGCCACTTAATGCACCTGCCGCGGTCTTGCCCACGCCGAGAGACGGACTCGGATGGCGACTCTGCATGACTGGCCCGGCCAGCCACCTGACTACACATTTCAAGTCTCACTCTGGTGCCGCTGGCGCGACGCTTAGTTTTCTCGAGGAATGGGTAGCAGGGAATTATGATTATCGATAGAAAAAGCGACACTATCGACTTTGGCTGGGGCGGGGAGATAGAGGTGTAGAGAGAGAAAAGAGGATATTTAGGTCCAGTTTTAAATGCAATGGCTGCTATGAAATTTCCCAAATCCTACCACGTTCAGCTTAGAAGAATGCTACATATAAACGGCTAAAAACACTTGTAAATGCGACAAAACTTACTCCCTGGTTTTTCGTAAGCGACAATTCCCAATATACAATGAGCTTTGTTGCGCTACCGACTCCGTCTCCTGCCGGCTTGCCATGATATCGGGCAGGAGCGGAGGTTTCGGTCTTGCACGCCGACGCCCGCACGGTGTTCAAGATGTCTCGGGAGCGTGCCGGACCACACCGCGCTGGAGGTTCCGGTGGTACCCTACCACCCCACCGGACCACCCACCACTGGTCAACACTCAGACGCGCGCGCGCGCGCGCACCGCGGCGCCGACGCCTCTCGGCCGAATCATCAATTGTGGCCGGGTGCGAATCGATCACCTGTCTCAACGCCGCTGCCGAACAAACAATGAGCGGCCAATTAGGCACGGTCGGCCGTGGCGCCCGCCGCGAGTTGCCGGCGTACCTGGACATTCCAGGCATACTGACGCCGTGTCGGCGCCCGCAGGACAGCTGAGGAAGCGACAGGTGGCCTACGTGCTGGCCCAGGGTGCTGACTCGTCCACCTCTCGCGACAGCTTCGTGTACTCCGTGCGAGATCAAGGTGAGACCGCACCGACGAGGGTATCGATCCAGGGATGGTAAAACATTGCCAGGATGGCCGGTACATGCCATTATGTGATAAATATGTGGTATGGTTATGGGTATTCAAGGCTCATTGTGTTCGTGCGTAAATGTCACAAGTTTCGAATGATTACTCGAATAACTGCTGGGCGCTGGCAGCATCGTGGTTTCTAGTCTATTTTGGGGTATCCTTAATGTGATTCTAGTGGGAGGGGAGGGGAGGACAGGACCCGTGTTACCCCAAATGAATGAATGGCATTAATTTTTGGGTGGGTGAGATGCCTGAGGTGCACATACAATCGCCGTATGGATCGCGTTTGCTTCCGAAATTGTCAGCGAAGGGCACCATTCTGAGAATACTCGACACCTCTGGAAGAGGAGAGGTCTGAATGCACCCCTCCATTTTTAAGTCTGTATCTATCAGTTACACTCCTCCAGGAAAATGTTCACCATCATGTGCGAGTGTCCCCCTTCCTCCCCGATGTAATATATGCATCTGACTGCGGTTATACAGCTCACCAGCAGCAAGTTCGGGCAACCAGAATAATCAGAATACTAAAGGCACCGCCCATATCCCGTATGTGGGTTGCTTCCCTGAAAATGTAGTTGCTATAGAGAACCTGGCGGTAGCTGCATTAACCCGCGCCGTCTTTCCGGTCAAATCCTCCCACCCCCTTCTCGGGGGAGGGGGGGCGGTTGAAGACCCCCTCTAAAATCTTAACTAAGCGTCGCACGATAACGAAAGCGGTGTCATCGGAAAGCGCTCGATGAGTAGGGTCCGGGTCCACCCTCTAAAACAATTTTCACTCAAAAGTGACGTCATCAGGGGGCTATATTTTCACGACTTTTCACGACTTGCATTATGTTTTTGACTCATTTTGGGGTTATATGAAAAAGAACAAATTTTATTTGGAATCAGAAAAGGACAGCGAAATCAACCAGGGCTATAATTTGTTTTGGCCCCCCAAAAATACAAATTGTATTTTTTGGAAATTTAAATATTTTAAGTTTTCAAGTTTTCTTAAATTTTCCTTCTCCAATTGGTATAGCAGACCGAGAAACGTTGTTGGAAGTCAACTTGCCCTAATAAAAAATGTTTTAGCCAGAATCCTGTATTTGAACTACAATTTGGCAAATACGCAAAATTTATATGTAATCAAAAACGAAAAAAAAATGAAAAATTCCACTCATACGTGTCATTGCATCCGTAAAGATAAGCAAACACTGAAAGTTCCATTAAAATATCTGTATCCGTTAAAGCGTGACGACTGGTTGAACTTTGACCTCACTTGACCTTGACTAACTCGTTGACCCTAGATGACCTGACCTAAAAATTTTGAATCAGCATGTCAAATTGCTGTGGGAAAAGGTATGCCAAATTTGGGCGCGCTGCCGCGCGCCGTACGTCCGCTATCCGCGAAATACCTGAGGGGTAGGGGGCGGTTGAAGACCCCCCCCCCCCGAGACGGGACGGGTTAATGAGAAACAAATGTGACATAACGGAGATCAAAGGTAGCAAACAACCTTCACCATGTGTTTATATGCGATGCAAATGGTCCACTGTTGACCGGATGTTGTTAGAAATCAGCAATGCTTCGCAGTTCTTTTGAAACTTTCGCTTGAATGGTTGGCTCGTTTTGAATGGTTGGCTGAATCACTATTTTCACTTGAGGTAGGATGGCATTGAACAAAATATTTAATTAATGTCTCCGTAGATTTAATTCATCTAGCTCGCCACCATTTTTTGCTCCCACGGATGAAATGTTGTCACTTGCTCCTTCATGGGTCATGTTCGGTACTCCTGCGGTCTCAGCCAACCCGCTACGTTCTCAGCGATCCAACAACACTCCAACACCTGTAGCCTCACTACACAGCGTAGTGCATCATGTATCATCGACCAACTACACAGCGCGCACAAATGCCATTCGAGCCGTGCCACCATTACCATCGGCTGCTGTACTTACGCGCGGTACGTGCTGCGACGTCCGACTCCCTACGGCGGCCGCTGTGGGCCGGCTCGTGCCGAACATCCATCAGCAGGTCAGCACGTGGAGCGGCCGCCGCCGGATCCGTCACCACGTGTGGCGCGTGCGACGCCGCGCCGTCCGTCACTGCGACACATTGTGATGTAGAATTTTCGAATTCCTTCGGAGAAGCTTAACCCGTCCCGTCTCGGAAGGCCTTCAACCATGAACTCCGCGCAGCAGCGCGCCCAAATTTGGCATACCTTTTTCCACATGAATTTGGCATGCTGTTTCAAAATTTTGAAGTCAGGTCATCAAGTGTCAACGAGTTAGTCAAGGTCAAGTGAGGTCAGCTCCAAAAGAAGTTCAACTAGTCGTCACGCTTTAACGGATACAGATATTTTAATGAAACTGTCAGCGTTTGCTTATCTTTAGGGATGCAACAAAACGTACGAGTGGAATTTATCATTTTTTTCGTTTTTGACTACATATAAACTTTGCATATTTGCAAATTGCAGTTGAAATAGAAGATTCTGGCTAAAGTAAGCATTTTTTATTAGGGCAAGTTCACTTCCAACGACGTTTAAAAAAATATATTTTTGGGGGGCCAAAAAAAATATATGGCCCTGGTAAATTCCGCTGTCCTTTCCTCATTCCAAATAAATTTTGTTTTTTATATATCCCCAAAATTAACTCCCCAGAGACAAAGACGTAAGTCGTGAAAAGGCGTGAAATTATAGCCCCCTGGTGACGACACATTTGGGGGAAAATTATTTTCGGGGTGGATCCCGACCCTACTTGCCGAGCGCTTTCCGATGACACCTCTTTCGTTTTGGTGCAACGCTTAATTTGGATTTTAGATGGGGCTTACTCTCTGCCCCTCCCCCGAGACGGGGTGCGAGGATCTGACCGGAGAGACGGCGCGGGTTAACCTATCAGCGGAAGAGCAGTGGGACAGGGTGCCAGAGCAGCTGTCAGGGCGCTGCATGTTAATTGAGCAGCAGTAATAAGGGATGCAATGTCACCAGCGTATCCATTACTCGCCGACATATGGTGGCATCTTCCTCAACACTCATACGTCCGGCGGTCCGCGCCAACTTAGCATGTCTGGGGGGGGGCAGATGTCAGCTCCCCTAAGATCTCTAGAGCTGTGCTAGCTAGCGACAAACGGAGGAACGGCGTTGGATTGTTGGTGACAGGCTCCATCGAAAGTGTTTTGGTCACTTTTCGCTCAGGCCAATATTCAGGTCACTGGGCCATCATAAGTCAAATTCGACCAGATCAGGTGGGACTCTCAGATATCCACACACATCTCAGGACCTGTAACAGATAGAAACAAACGGCGAACGCTATTTGACAGTCCTTGAAATGTGCTATCGACAATAGGCGGTGTGATTTAAGGTCAGGTCAACCGAAACTATGACCTCTGGTCACGTTCATGAAGTAGCCTGATGAGGGCATGTGATGTTTCAATCGAGTTAAAAGCTATGCTCAATGTTACCGCTGACATTTTTGTATGCTTGTATCGCCATTGTGCTTGGCGATACAAGCACAATGACGATAATTTCAGCATTCTAGCTCAATGCAGTGCGATATAATGCACAGAAATGTTTAGTGATCTCAGGTGACCTCAGATGACCTTGGTGAGGTCACTGAGAAAAATGTCAGCGGTAACATTGAGCATAGCTTTTAACTACATGCCACAACCGTTGTGAGATCATTCCGAGAGCAAATATGTAACCGGGAAACATTTGTATATTTTACCATAGCCCTATAATGGGGAAGCTATGGTAACGACCTGACCTAAGGTCAATGCTACGAAAAACCGATATACATATTATGGTCCCTGATGAGCTCATGACGCATTATAAGTTTGAAATCAATCGCCCAATTATTGTGGAAGTTATGCCACCTAGAACTCCGAGTGTAGTTGGGTCACTTCGCCTGACCTGGTAACCTGCCCTAAGATGACCCAGGGTTAAAATTTATGAAGATATGCGGAAAGGACCAATGAGCAGCCATGCACGGTTTGGCCTTGCTAACCCGATTAGTATGGTGGCAAATTAGGAAAAACTGCAGGGAGCAGGTATCTGCCCCCCCCCTCCCCCGGACGTGCGCGGGTTAACACGCGCCCTGGAGGGCCTCTGAAAATTACGCGCACTGGAGGGGGCGGATTCCGCCCCCTCCTCGGCTCCTATCAAAGCTGAAGCAACGAAATTGGCAGGGTGGATGGTTACGGTAGTGAACTCTGTCTTGTGCAAATTCCACGACCTTAGGTCAATATCTTCGAGGTCAAATAAGGTCAAAATTCCCAACCATTTCTGGTTTTGCGTGGCTTGGCTTGTCATTGTTATGGATCGCCGTGATTGTGTTTAATTGCTCCAAAATAGATATAACTGATGTTTTGGTCATTACTAATGATGCATTACAGATGTTAGACCCGGAATTTGACCTCAGGTCACCTATGTAACAGCACTTTGTCAGGTCATTACCTGCTGCAGTTGCCGAAACCGGGCTGCCCGCCCGACTACTCCGACAACAATGACAAACAGTAGTTTTCAGGATGTGTAGGGAGTAACGTGCAAGGTGACATGAATCGCATGACAGTCATTTGCATCTATGACAACATTCCAGTTGACCAAGTTTGATTCCATTAACCTGCCATGAACTTGACCCGACTTGACCTCGGTGACCTAACATGACTTTGAAGCTATAAAGCATCACAATATACATCAAACATGTCGCTAGTGTTGCCAAGAACATTTCCTTTTGCCAATATACAGGAAGTGCATCAGCTCAGATTTTTGTGGTGCGGCGCTCATATATATCCTTTAATTTAACGACCTCTAACTCTAAAAATGTTCGGCCGATTTTCGCTTATCTTGCTTTAAACGACTCGCCGATCATTTCTAAGCAGGTACGTAAACAGTGGCGTATATCTTCTGGTAAAATTTGGAGTTATGTGCGAATAACCGGAGGGATGGGCGGATTTCGCCCCCTCCCCCCCTCCTACAAGGCACGTGTTAATGAGCATGCTGAGCGTGAATAATAACGGTACTCGCCATCTTCACACGTAACACTCAGCCATAGAGTTCATTTGCGATAACATACTTTTACTCAAAGGGCACCATTCCTCCAACTCATTTATCCGTAAGCCCACCCCTCCATCGACGTTATCCAGTGTGTGAAAGTGTGGTGTGTTTGATGCACAATGTCATCAACCAATCAGAAGCTAACTCACTGCCGTGACAAATACCAAAGTCAGGACAAAATATACCACTAGTGAAGTTTGTTTGTGCTTCGCATGCATTCACCGCTATCATTAAGTGCGCATCATGGATGGTGGAATGTGATGTTAACGAATAACAAATGCATCGCTTGCATGCGATTCTTTTTGCATTTTCTTCTGCTTATCGGACTTTACCAAGGTTAAAATCGGATGCAAACTAGTGAGCATTCCTTCGAGTGGCCATGTCAGGGACCTGCTGTGTCCCATTTTCGGCCGCTCTGCTGACTGTTGCATCTGACCTGACCTAGTCGGTGGCCTGCGATGTGCCGTGACCCACGATATCAGCCTGAACGTGCCGTGGACAATGGACATGCTCGGTGTCAGTAACCGCGTGGCTGGCTTTCAGCGGGCAACCAGGTCAGTGACCTGGTTTTCAGTCTGACCTGGTCGTGGATATCGTTTGGTGCGGCGCACTACCAGGTCAACGAGACGGCCTCTCACCTGCAAGTGCATCTCAACAGGACCGGCTACCTCGACGAGACCTCGTTTGTTTGTGAGTGACAGGTGGACTAGGTGTGCATAACCAGCATTTGCTGACCTTGAGCTGCAACGGACAGCCCACCAGCACAGAATCGAGAACTAGCTACTACTTACTATCGGTACAAATGTAAATAAACCACCAACTGCATCACAGAACACTACGCGATTCCCAAAATATGTATATATATACATATATGTATGTGTGTGTGTGTGTGTGTGGATGTGTATGCATAATTATTTATTTCCTTCCTTATATATTTATCGCTTTCATTATTCCTGGCGTACGTCGTAAGTATTGCGGCACAGTCTACCTAGCCAGACAGTATGTCGGTGATCAGCGCTTGCCCCGTCGCCTTCTCAGCGATGACGGTGGAGAACGGCACTGCCTTGGCCGGCGTGGACTTCCACAGCTCTCACGCGGCCCAAGTGCAGTTCTCGCCCGGCCAGAGCAGCGCCGTCTGGCGTCTGCGCCTGCACGACGACTCTCAGTACGAGACCAACGAAACGCTGCTGCTGCGCCTGGACCGGCCGGTAGAGGCGCTGCTGTCGTCCCCGGCCGAAGCCCGTGTGGTTATCGTCGACCCGGAGGACGGTGAGCTTCGACGCGGAACGAGCGGCGCATGTGCGTGTGGTGGGATTGTTTTCGTCTGTCCTTTCCAACGATGACCGACAAGCTGTGAGCGGAAAGACGCCTTCGCGGAGTCTGAACTGTGCGTTCTGCATGTTCTCGTGCTGCAGTTAAATCGGTTTCCTCTCTCTCTCCCTCCTCAATTTAGCGTGGAAGCACGCTGATGTACAAAGAGGATGGACATCTTAGGCTTCTCTTGGCGTATCTCACGTTTGTCTTGCTGAATCTGAGCAGCCTCACTGCGACTGTCTGCTAGCTGGGGGACATCGTACCGCGGTCTGGATTTCTTGTTCTATGCATCCATCATTTGAGACAAACGGATTGAGCTGACGACACAAAGTGCGGGCTGTATTAGAATGGTTTGTCATTGGGAAGCCATGGAAGCGTATCGTTATTAGTGAAACGAGTGTTGCGTTAGTTCCCTAACACAAAAGTTGGCAATAATGCTGGATGATTATTATTTCCAGACTGTCTCTCTGACTGCCTGTCTGCTTATCTGTATGTCTGTCTGCCTGCCTGCCGACCTGTGTATCTGTCTCTCTGTCTGTCCGTTTCCGTTGTTACTCTGACGTTCCCCGTCGGCGCCGTCGGCAGAGTCGGTGGTGTTCTTCCCCGTTAACGAGTACCGTGTGGAGGAGAACGTCGGCCAGCTGAACGTCACGGTAGAGAGGGCCGGGGATCTCAGCCAACAGCTGACCGTGCTCTGTGTCACCACAAACGGTGAGGAGTCGCAGCCAACAGTTGACTTGTGTTCTGTGTCACCGTCAGCAAGAGGCGCACCCAATGGGGCTACCCCCCCCCCTACACACACACACACACACACAAATACGCTAGATCAAACAAGAAATTTGAAGATTTTCAGCACACAAGACCGAAGAAGCGAGTCGAAAGCATTCTCTGTTTCCTGGCAGTATCTTTGTTTTGTTTGGGCCCTCTTATGAAAATATTGGCTGCGCCCATGTCATCAACGGTAAGAGACCAAGTTCAAAAGTACCAAAAGCCGAGTGAATTTGCAACAACAGCGAGGGGTCTCCTTTAACTCATCCAACACCCTAACACAGCTCTCCAGCACTTGCTGGCGAGACCGCAGGGTCCACACAGAACGTGCTGTTTATCATCCGCCGGCCAACACGGCGTTCCACTGTGCTCCGACAGTGACGAGCGCCTCGGTGCTACCTCCTGCTGACATGGCCTGCGGTCAACGACCGTGGTGCGCGACCAACCCTGCTCGTGTCGCCCGGTCGAGGCAGGCGCTCGTTTGTGCACTCTAAGTGGCAGAAAGCAAGCTCGCGCGGCATCGAACACTCACCTGACTGACCGCTTCCAGAAAGCGGCTCCGAAACAGTGCGGACGGCACCGATTAGCAGATTGCATAGAGTACGCCGTGAACCACCCAATAGAAAATAAATCCAGAGATCCGGAGGTCACAGCTCAGCATAACCAACGCGTGCCATATTTTCCGAACAGCGCCGTACTTCTACTTCGGCCAACCGACGCTAGATGTCGACGAAAGCCGGCTGCACCGCATTCGATGGGCGAGCTGACTGACGCGCTGTCCGCAGCCGCCGCCGGCCGCCGGTCTGACGTCACGTCTGACGTCATGGCGCGCGGGACGGTCGACGGTGCGGTGGTGTCGCGCTCCGACTACCGGTCGCGGTCGGCGGGCGCCGCCGGCAGCTGGGTGTCGCTGCCGGCGGGCCGCGCCGCCGCCGTCTGCCCGGTCCGGCTCATCGACGACGCGCTGTTCGAGCCGGACGAGGTGTTCTGGCTGGAGCTGCGCCAGGTGCGCGGCGGCCGGCTCGCCGAGCACGGCCACCGCGCCGCTCGGGTCACCATCTTCAGCGACGACGACGACGGTGAGAGTCGCGTTCGTCTGGTGGGGCTGAAAAACGGCCGGGGAGGCTTTTTTCATGCTAACTGGCATGCTAACTTCCTACCCAGGTCTTTCCCATTCAGTCGTTGTGCCCCTTTGCCCTGTCCCTCCAATTTATCCATTTATCCCACTATTATCGGTAAATGTGCCTTTATTCCCTAGCATGGTGGATGTTTTTTTTAGCATATTTCCCTATTCAGTGGTTATTTGCAAAAAATGCCCTGAAGGCGGCCCAACCATCAGCTGGAGATATATAGTTTCTTGGACTCGCTTAAATGGCTTGGACATCATTGCTTAATTATTGGCTTGATGCATACGTATGAGTTTCCTACGCTGGTCAAGGCCATGTCTCTGTGTGACGTTTCATGCAAACGCATTTTAATGCAACCACTTTTTCCACCGGCTGACCAAGCCCGGAGGTCACAGCTCAGCATAACCAACGCGTGCCATATTTTCCGAACAGCGCCGTACTTCTACTTCGGCCAACCGACGCTAGATGTCGATGAAAGCGTCGGCGTGGTGTCGGTCAGCGTGCACCGGGCAGGAGCGGACCTGAGCGGGTCTTCTGCTATCACGATCAGCTCCAGACCGGGACAGCCGCCGCAGGCATCCGGTGGGTGTACCATCATGATCGTCAAGGTTAGGTCATCAGAAGCGGGACCTCCTCTTACAGTCCGCGCCCCACGTGGAACTGTTTCACACGTGTCGCATCTAATCATCCTACGCCGCCCCACGCTTATCTAATGCATACTGCAGTGGCGTCGCCACGAAATTCTTCCAGGGGGCAAGGTCGAAAGGGGGCCTCCTGCTCCCCGAAAGGGGGCCTCCATTGTGTTAACCCGCACACGTTCAGGGGGCAGATATCTGCCCCCTCCGGTTTTTCCTCATTTGCCGCGAACTAATAAGGCTAGCAAGGCCAAACCTCGCATAGTTGTTCATTGGTCTTTTTCGCATATCCTCATATATTTTTAATCCTGGGTCGTCTCAGGTCAGGTCACCAGGTCAGGCGAAGTGACCCAACTGCACTCGAAGTTCTAGGTGGCATAACTTCCACAATAGTTGGGCGATTGATTTCAAACTTATAGCATGTCATGATCTCATCAGGGACCATAATATGTATATCGGTTTTTTTTCGTAGCATTGACCTTAGGTCAGGTCGCTGCCATAGCTTCCCCATTGTAGGGCTATGGTAAAATATACAAATGTTTCCTAGTTACATATTTGTGCTCGGAATGATCTCACAACCGTTGTGGCATGTAGATGGAACCTATGCTCAATGCTACCGCTGACATTTTTGCTCAGTGACATCACCAAGGTCTCTGAGGTCACCTGAGATCACTACACATTTATGCGCATTGCATCGCAATGCATTGAGCTAGAAGGCTGGAATTACCGTCATTGTGCTTGTATCGTCAAGACGTGTCGAGTGATACCGTATATAACCTCCCTAGACCTTGACCTGAGATCATGCCTTCATGACCTTGACCTGAGTTTCGGTTGGCCTGACCTTAAATTACACCGCCTATTGTCGGTAGCGCATTCCAAGGACTGTCGAATAGCGTTCACCATTTGTTTCCATCTGTTATAGTTCCTGAGATATGTGTCAATATCTGAGTCCCACCTGATCTGGTCGAATTTGACCTATGATGGCCCAGTGACCTGAATGTTGACCTGGGCGAAAAAATTATCGAAACACTTTCGATAGAGCCCGTCACCAGCTATCCAACGCCGTTTTCCGTTTGTCGCTAGCTAGCATAGTTCCAGAGATCTTAGGGGGCAGACATCTGCCCCCCCCCCCGGACATGCGAAGTTGGCGCGGACCGCCGGACGTCCGAGTGTTAAGGCCTCCTATTGTTCTTAGGCTCTTGATAAGATAAGTGGGTCAAATAGTACCTCCTTTTGATCGTATCGACGAGATGAGTCGATTGAAAACACGAAGTATTGCTATAAAATCAATAGTTAAGAAAATATCGGCTATCCTATGTCCTTTAATACACCAGCATATGTAAATTTTGGGGCATATTCTGAGGTTTAAACAAGTAAACATCATGATACAGCCGTTATTTCTGAACTTAGTCATTTGAAGGCTTCAGCATCACTCACTGGGCGTAGAAACATGGGCAAAGCTTCATATTTATTCGCTGTTTGAACTACATAGCAGCATGGTTGAGGGAGGCTTCTTTATAAGCATGTGCATCACATACAAAATAATTTCCTATTTGTTGCATGTTGAGACATTCAGATAGCCTTTCCACATAACGTTCAGACGAAAATCAGATACGTTGGTGACAAAAATTATTACAATTCGCCGTGATCATCATGAGACCATCGATGTATATATTTTTTCCAAAGGGACACATGTCAGACAGCAATCAATGAACATTGGTATATCTTAGGCAAACATCGCGCGAAGGTGCGGAGCACAACTGACTGGACGGCATAGAGCACCCCGGTTCTATCTTTCATGGAACTCACAGTCGTTTTAGCACATTCTCCGCGTCCCTCTTAGTTGTTAGCACGGGCAAATGTTGCCGGTGCATGTAGCCAGCCCGGATGAAGCCGTCCCTCCTCTCTTTCCCGTACACGGTTTTTGCAGCTAGCGACACCTGTTTCACGCATCGTTCAACTGCCTGACCGTGACGGGAAACTGTGGAACTGACGTTGGCATGTCCACATCGCCATCAAGTTCGGAGCTTGGCGTGTGACACGTAGGGCCGGTTCGAAGGCGCCGTCCCAGGATATCAACTCCTGTAGACTCTCTGTGGTCTCATTTAGTCTCGGAGTTCTCCAGTGCTGGGTCTCCACGCTCATTTTTGCCGCGGATGCACCTGATAACAGCGAACTAGCGCTCTGCTCTGTCATCGCTACAGAGAAGTGTCTGGAGCACCATTTCGCTGTGAGCATACCAGGCACTGGAGTGGAGGTACGGCATCACGATGCTCACGACTTCCCCATGCTGCAGGCGAGTGAGCTGCAGCTGGGGCAGCACATGCCGCGGCCCTTCTAGCTAGTTGTGCTGCACCTTCGCGCGAAACCACATCGGATAATAAACCCCCACAATGAATTCAGCGATACGTCGGAGGTTTTTGCATGCAGTGTCTCCCAGGCCATGATTTGACACGTACACCGTACGTGTCAGATCATGGCCTATATAGTGCATAGCATGCTGCTATGTAGTTCAAACAGTGAATCAATATGAAGCTATGTGTATATTCCTATGCTCAGTGAGTGATGCTGAAATCTTGAAATGTGCAGCAGTGCAGAAACCGCGGATGTATCATTATTTTTACTTGTTTAAACCTCAGAGTTCCTTGTATGCCTCAAAATGGACATTTGGTGGTGTATTAGAAGACATAAGATGGCCGATATTTTCTTAGCTTTCGATTTTTCGACGATACTGCTTTGTTTGAATCGACTCAGCTCGTCGAGACGATCAAAAAGAGGTACTATTTAGCCCACTTATCTCGATTGTTTCTCACAGCTAACATGGCGCCGAATGCCGAAAACAGTCTTTTTTAAAACGCATTTTGAGAAAAAATGCCGATTGCCCGGCGATCGAATTTTTATGCCAAATTCTTAAGCACATATCAAGGCAAAATAAAAACATTAGCCGTTTTTGATAACATCACTTTGATGATTCTTGACACATGGTAATATATATATACATATATTATTATATATATATATATTATATATATATATATATATATATATTTTTTTATATACATATATGTATGCATAATGTATGAAGCCAATGGAAAATACGATATATAAGAAGCCACTTGTCCCCAACGGCGATACTTCTAGGATGGGTAAGGTCACGTTGGCGTCAAGATAGCTTGTTGCATGGTCGGTTTCATTCGAAGGTTCTTAGTTCTCGTCAGACACAGGACTTGACGCATTTCCGCTGGAAGTTTGGCTGCTGGAGTCACTTAACTGAACCGGCGATACCTCTTGCATTAAAATATTTTTTAGGATCCTTAAGCTACCTCATACTTGGTATTGTACGCTTCAGAGGCGCCGACGAAACAAAGCTTACTGAATAGCTAGCCAAATTAGGCGCCTTTTTTCGCATAGGTCATCCAATATTTGTTACAGAAAGTGATATTAGGCATCTAATATAACATTATTTGTATTTGTCCATAGGAAAGATAAATGGTGAGGCTTCTGTTTTATATAAATAAATATATCAATATCGTTGTTGTATCAATCTGATGGTCACCACGGGTTATTTTACACGAGATCACGGGGTCATATTTACAAAATGTCCACAAAACCAAAAACTGAACCCAGGAATCGAAAGATGAGCTCATTGCGATTCCAACGATATATAGTTGTATAATTGATGTTTACATTACATCAAGATATCGGCACTCGAAGTTTGACCCTCAGTGTGAACTTGGAAAAGCGCCGGAGTCTATAATTCATGAATCGCTGCTCCGATTGAGCTGAAGCGATCAGCAATCGTTTCAGGGCCTCAGATAACCTGTATTCCAATTTTCATAAAAATCCAAGACATTAGGGTGTTAATATTGGAAATTCGTGTTCGAGATATGGTGGACTGCACCAGCCTTAAATATGCATAACTGGAGCTCCCTCCCCTGGAAGCTCTCAAGGCACACAGGGACCATGATAACGCACAAGGGTTTGAAAAGTAGCTGGTATCGATTTTGTGGCTTCGGTGCGATGCTTCTGGGTCTCAGTGCGACTTATTGCGCCCAGGCGCGTGGTTCCGGGGGTCCATCGCCATTTTCCTGGGCTCAACGCGATATTTGTGGATTTTTCTTGTAAAAAAAGTTCGAATCCTGGTATGATTTATCGACCCCTGGCGCCATGTTTTTTTATCTCACCTCGATTTTTCGAGATCCGGTATGTTTTTCGATGTCATACTCAATTTGTGCACGCATCTGGTAACATGTTCAGTGCTCCAGAGCCATTTTCCTGCCTCGCACATATATTTTGCGGAAGCATCCTTATTTTGGAGGGCTCCAGCTTGATATTTTGTCGGATACCGATTCAGTTTTTGTGGTCACACTGTGCTTACGTATGGCCCCTAGGCGCCAATTTTATTTTAGTCTCGACGGGACTACAGATGGGAGTTGTGGATCCTGATCGCGATATTTTAGAGAACGGTTCGAGATTGTGGGACGCGTTGTACTTACTTGTTGCCCCAACGCGGTTTTGACGGTTCCTATTGCATGTTTTCGGGCCTCGGAGTGAGTTTTCCGGGTCCAGCCGCATTTATTTGGAGACCCCTGCGCGAATTCTGATGGACCGACGCGAATTTTGATGGCCCCATCGCGACTTTTGGAGCCCCGACACGATTCTTGGGAGCTTATCCCTCTCGGCATGGAGGGGACGTTTTCCCCTTTGATATGCCACTGCGGCCTCTGAAGGAGTATGTTTTGTCCCAGAGTGACACTCCGCTTAATAATTGATTTTTGGAGCAGCTGCAACTTTTGGGGACCCGGCACGACCTACTGGGCTTCCAGTGTGATTTTCACGAGCTGCACCGCGACGTTTTTTGTAATTCAATGCGATATTTTGGGTCCCGACGTCATTTGCTTGGGCCCCTAGCGCGAGCTTTAGCGGCCTCGATACCTCTTGGTGGTACAATACGTTTTGGGAGCTTTTGGCGCCATTGTTGGGGCCCAGGGTGATTATCCATGTCCGGATTGTTTTTCGTTGCTCCGGCTTCATTTGTTTTGGGCCCAATGAGACAGTTGTGGAACGGTACGACCCGTCGTGCCCCTGGAGTGATTTTCATGGTCCGGCCGTGAATCTTTGGTACCCCCAGGCTCAACGTGATTTTCAGGGGCCTCGGTCGGATCTTTTGGGGCCCATATCGTGATTTTCAAGTACCCCGGCACGACTTCTATTATTTCTTAGGGGCTTCTTCTTGCAAATTATAGGCAACATGTAGCGTCTCGTCTCACTTCCTGGAGTCTCTTCGCCGGTTTTCAATGTCTCCTTGTGAGTCATACCCTCCCTCCATATTCAATAGTCCACCTTTCTCGTCTTGAAGAATCTCCTCCTACATCCTGGAGCCACTTTACCATGACATGGGACATCGTCTCATGTTCCATGGGCATTATCTGCCAAATTAGGGGCCTCCTGCCACGCCTCATGGGCCTCCCCATCTATCCTGGCAAAGCCTTACCCGTCTTGAGGAGATCTTCAATTTTGGAAACGTCGCATCCTTCCATACGTGCTACCACTGCCATCTTAAGGCCTCCTCTCATTTCCTTGGAACTCTTTCCGGTCTTCGGGGCCTCATTCGGTTCTGGACACCTACTCCTTCTTGACGAACTCCTCTCGAGTCCGGCAGGGACCTCATTTCTCTTCTAGAGTCCTTATTTTGTCATATTAGCGGCCTCCTCTCATGTATTGGGGACCTTCTGCTTTGCGTGTTGATTCGAACTTTTTCCATCTTAAGGCTGGTCCCTTATCTCCTGGCGAACTCCTCTTCTCTCCCAGGTGCCTCCTCTTCAAAATTGAAGCAACGTTTCCTACCTCAGTGGCTCTGTTATTTCCCGAGGACCATCTTCGCCGTCTTCGAGCCTTCTTTTTCGCCTGGGAGCCATCTCTCCTATCCAATGGCCTTTCTCTCCTATTTTAGGGGCCTCCTCGTTCATCATGGGGTTTCATTTCCAATCTTGTGTCGTCCTCTTCCGAATTAGGTGCCTCCAGCCATGTCTCTGGATCATCCTTTTATATCATGGTGGAACCTCACCCGTTTTGGTGCCACATTTTGCGTCTCAGAAACCTTATATCATATCCGCTGGCTTTCTTTTCCGTCTTAGGGCCTCCTCTCATGTTCTGGGGCTCCCTTCCCGTATTGCAGTTATGGGGGACTCCGTGCCAAATGTTGGCACTTTCTTGATTTCTGGGGCCTCCTATACTCTCCTAGATAACTCCTTTTCAAATTAAGGGCCTCCTTTCAAGTCTTGGAGGTCTCACATCATCTGTGTTTGGAGCCCTGTTATCCTCTTAGCATGGAGCGTTTTCGTCCTAGTCTTATATCTTCTCTTCTTGTGTCATTCTCTTCCAAAATGTGGGCCTCATCTGGCTGGCCTCAGTGGTCTTCTCTCATTCCCGCGGAGACCTTCTTACCCATCTTGGGGCCCCTCTTGCGTCCGAAGAAATCTCTCCTATCATGTTTGTTTTATTTATATTGTAGGGGGCCTCCTCTTCCATCTTGGGGGCCTTGTTTTCCAAATGAAGAATATCTTGCCACCCATCGGAAGCCTTCTAGTCTATCCTGGGTGGCTTCTTGCCCTTCTCGGTGGTATCCTTTTCGTCCTGAGGGCCCCCTTTTCGTCTGGCCTCCCTGTCGTCCTGGGAGCATACCTTCGTCCCGGGGGCCTCCTCCAAATCTCTGTTATGCATCTCTTATAGGGACCTGCTTATATTTCCTGGGGGCTTCGTTGTCAGTCTTGGGGCCTCCTTGACAGCATCATCTTCTGTCTCGTCGGACTCCTTGCTCACTTCTTTCTTGTGCATTTCCGGATAGGGGCCTCCTCAAATTTCAAGGGGCGACGCCTCCCCCTCACATTCTCACGGCATGGGGAACGATTGCCCCCGCAGCTCCCCATTCTGGTGGCGACACCCTTGCTCCAAAACTTCATCTCATATTCACTGGATTTCTTTTCTGTCTTAGGGCCTCCTCTCATTTTCTTGGGCCTCCCTTCCCGTAGTGGGGGCTCCTTTGCAATCATGGGGGCCTCCGTGCCAATTGTTGGCACTCTTTTTATTTCTGGGGCCTCCTCCCCTCTCCTAGGTGACTTTTTTTTCAAATGATGAGCCTCCTCTTGGAGGCCCCTATTTTGGACAATCTCCTTTCCGTCCTGGGTACCTCCTTTTTGTCCTAAGGCCGTCTTGTCGTCCTGTGGTCTCCTTTTCGTCATGAGGCTCTCCTTTTCGTTTTGGGGCCTCCCTTTCGTTCTGGGGGCCTCATTTTCGTCCTGGGGGCTTCTTTTTGTCCTGGGAGCCTCCTTTTCGTCTTGGGGGCCTCCTTTTCGTCCTGGGGGGCGGGCTTCTCCAAATATCTGTTCTCCGTCTCTTATAGGGACCTGATGATATTTCCCAACGGGCCTCGTTGTCAGTATCTTGGCCTCCTTGACAGCAAGATCTTCTGTCCCGTCGGCCTCCTTGCTCACCTTTTTCCTATACATTCCCGGATAGTGACCTCAAATTTCAGGGGGCGGCGACAACCCCCCCTCCCAGTCCCACGGCAGGGGGCGATTCCCAGCTGCCATCCCCCCCGCCCCCCAGTGGTGACGCCCCCTGCCTAATGATCCATACATCTGCTCTTCTCTCTCCATCTTCATCATCTCCGGTCTCGAAATGCCCAAAGCTGGCCAATCCCCTCAATCCGAGCACCAGGCCTAGTTCACTGTCCTGAAGTCCTGCGATGTTGTTGGTGGCTGTAATTGCTGGATCATTTCAACACGGCGCACGTGTGTTGACACGCCGTCTGTGGCCGCATCCGTACATGCAAACGTTTGGTGCCCTGACTCGCTTCAGGCTACATGAAGACGACGTATGTTCCAATAAGTTGCCACCACTAATCTGCAACGAATCTACGAACTAAGTGAATTTGCATTAAACAAAATGGCAATGAACTATATACCGAACTGCCCTTAAGCTTCCCCCTCTCCTTCTCTTCCTCCCCTCTCTCTCTCTCTCTCTCTCTCTCTCTCGCCCTCCCCTCCCCCCCTCTCTCTACATCTCACCCTCTATTCCTCTCCGTCTCCCTCTCCTCCCCGATAGCCGTACAGGAGGAGCAGTGCCAGAGCAGCTCCGCTCCAGCTGGCCACCTGGTCAGATAGCCCACCCGCCCACAGCCGGCTCCGACTACCGGGCCGTGGGCACCACCCTGCTGTTCGCGCCCGGCCAGACTCGGGCGGCGCTGAACGTCACCGTGCTGGACGACCGCGGCCTGCCGCGGCTCGAGGGCCCCGAGCACCTGCAGCTGCTGCTGCGGCTACCCATCAACGGCACCGTGCGGCCGCCGCACGTGCTCAACGTCACCATCGACGACTCCGTATCCGACTGTGAGTGCGGTCCGCGGGCGCTGCTGTCGTCCTGGAGACTCCGTGCGACCCACAGTGTCGCCTCTGGTACGGACCATCTACGGCAGTTGGGATCACGAGTGTCGACTGTGGCACACCGTCTGTCTGATTGTATAGGCAGTGTTTGAGACGCATATGATGCGATCTTGAGCGTCATCTTGAGCGTGGCACTGCGTGTGGCTACGTGTGACGGTGTGCCATCTGGGAGGACACTGGGTGTGAACGCGAGTGCCTTTTGTGGCACTCTGTGTGTGGTAATCAGCATTGTTTAGGGTACCTGGCGTGGTAGCGTGAGTGCCACCGGGTAGTCTCAGTGTCTGTTGGTGAGTGTGCGCGTGATTCATCTCAGGCACGTTGCGTCATCGTGCGTGTTGTTTGTGGCTGTCCGTGTTGTCTGTGGCACTCAAGCGCTGGTCGTGAGTGCCGTTTGTGGCAATGCGTTCGTAGTCGTCAGTTGAACTGGACGCGTTGTTGCCTCAGTGCCTGCGCACGAGTTCTCCCTGGCTGCCTACGAGGGCTACGAAGAAGACGACCAGGTGATTGCCTACGTGGTGCGTCGCGGTGACGTCACTATGACGTCATCGGTGCGCTGCTACACTCGACAGGGCACTGCGGCAGCCGGCCGCGACTTTGACGAGCGACCCGACACCAACGCCAGTCGTCTGGTGTTCGCCTCAGGTCAGTTATGGTACCGGATACCGACTCGTCGCAGTTGCCATCTTCCACTTCTCTCTCTTATCAGTGCCTGTGTCCCGTGCCTGGACTTCGTGTTTGTGGTGTTTTTTTTTCCTTTTTTAGTGAGTTGTTATATTTTGTTCGCATTGCGATCATTTTGTCATCAATGCAGAACAATATCTCCTCAATTTCATCAAGTACGTGAGCGTAGCAAGCTATTGGATGATACGGTTGCTTTGTTCAATATGGCCCGGCCCACTCGCAATGCCGTCCCCAGAGCACGTAAGCTGGTCGCAGTTTAGAAGCCGATCGGAGAAGGTCGGTTGGTAGGAGACTGCGTACCATGTCCACGCAGGCCGACACAGATCAACACTGTTGTCGGAGAGAAGGCGAGCATTCGCTTCTCTGGAGTTGTGCATAGGTGCTTTTTCTACTCAGAGGGGTGCCATCTGCTGCAAAATTCGCTGAGCGGGAAGAGGGAGGGATGCACTCGAGCATCCTGAAGGGACAGCTTGTCTAGTGGGAGGGGCGCCACGTCTCCATCGGGGTTAGGGGCATATGCCAGTGGCAGATGCTCCTCTCCCCGATATATGCCAGGACTACTGGATCGGCCAGTCCTGAATGTGACCGTGACAGTCGGCAGTAAATATGGCTGATTCGGTCCGACATGTCTCCGCTGGTCGTGTTGATCGAGGGTGACGTCAACATCGCCGGCTGAATATCTGGCAGCTGGCGCTGGAGCAGGCTGGTGACGCTACCAACCATTGGTCTTTCCCCGATGTCACCAGTGCCCTGTGGCGATGGTCGTAGATGTGCACTGGAGGCGGCCTGCACATCATCAAGTGCGCGTGACGCGGCATCCCCGACCGGCTCGCTCGAGCCTGGCTCGAACTCTCAGTCACGCTGTTCACGTGACCGCCACGTGACGCGCTGGCGTGTGCGCTGCATGCCACAGATGGCACGCGAAACCAATCTCTAGATTGGTGGCGCGATCTCTAGGTCTGGCTGCAAAGGATCCTGGTAGGCGGCGTGATAACGACTGAGCTAGCGGCTGAAACAACAAAATGCCATCAGTGTCAATATTTCCACAAGAAAAACATTGGGGAGGGGGGCGAAGTATACTAGACCATCCCCCCCCTCCCCCAACCAAAAACTCATCGGATTTCGCCCACTATATTTTCAGATCTCAATCATTCTGATATTTATTTCACGATGCATATGTTTATGCTTTTTCAGCATCTTCGCCAACGGGAAAATCGTCCAGTAGCAGGTGACTTCATAAGCAAAGAAGCAGTGAACAGTACATGTCAATACAAACTATGAGTCATAGCATGCTACTTATCATACAGTGGATTCGGGTACATCGTCATCGTCAACGTTATCGTCATTGTCATCGTCATCTTCAACGTCGCCGTCGCTCTTCCCTCACTCCACACACCAACAAACACACAACGCTGAAATAAAGTATTTATGCGCCGATTTGCAGGCACATCGAGCATCGGCATCGGTATCGGCCTTTATTTTGTTGTTTTTTGCACAATTTTCAATTTTGCAGCAAAGGGTGGAGAGTCAGTACACTATCTGAACCTAATCTGTTAATTTACAGTACAAAATATGCTGGTTAACATCAACCAAGTTTTCTATACAGCATGGTGTTTTCTTCATTCTTCTTTTTTTTTTCCTTTACCTTTCTTATGAGCATAAAAACAGCATGGATTATTGGGGGGCCCAAATCAACATTGGTGGGGCCATGGCTCCCACAAAAGGATACAAATCGACGCCCCTGGTCATCAGCACACATCGTGTCAGTCACGTGCGACACAGCTGGCGGTCATGTAACGCGTGGCTCTCCCTCATGCTGGCACTCAGCCGCGGCAGGCATCAGCACACAAAGTGTCAGCCGCGTAGTGCTTACACAGCTACCGGCTACCAGCTAGTGTGCAGGCTTATCTGATTTGCGCTGCTCGAATTAAATTAGCTGGCTATCACCATCACAGTACTGCCGTTCCGCATCGATAGCCCCTGAGTAGAGGGGACGAATAGTCTAGGGGCAAGTTGCACATCTCACAATCGCAGGATTATGGGTTCGAGTCTCACCTGTCTCTACTCTTCGCACGCGACTAATAGGCGTGAGATATTGGTGGCTTTACATGACTCAACGGTCGACTTGCCGCAAAACCAATAGCCACCCCTGAGTAGAGGTCGTATTTCAGGTGTCATTGGTGGCGCAACCTGGATTTCCTAGGGGGTGGGGGGGCGACGGAATAGGATAGTATAAAATATTAAATAGGACGAAAATGTAGGGCTTTGCGTGGAGGAAATCTCTTAATTTGTTGTTTCATTTGGTTTATTTTTGGGTGCTAAGGTGGGGGAGGTCCGGTCCCCCTTGGCTGCGCCCCTGGGTGACATAGTAGACGATAGTGCCTTGCACTCCTGCGTCCAACAATTGGGGGATTATCAAGTCGGTATCGGTATCAAGTCGATAATCAAGGGACTTTCACTCCTGCTTCCAAGGGATTATCAAGTCGGACGGCAGATTACACCAATGTGTTGCCCTGAATCGGGGATTCCCCCGGGGAAGCTTGCAGATTTCCGTGCTGTGGCTGGGGAGGATGGGTCCAGAGGAAGACAAATTGAATGGATGTTACGTCAGCCTGGTGGTGTGTTTGTCACGGCGATCGTTGTGGGCGTCGGATGTGGGTAGTTCCCCGAGCGAGAGGACGCGGGAGTGAGCCGAACAATAACCGCCATGCGCTACCGGCCAGGACAGCTGGACAGCCTCGCCTCCCGCCGCGTGAGCCGGGTTTCCAGTCGCCTCTCGCACCAACAACGCCCCCGTGTCGCCCGCAGGCGAGCTGGAGAAGGCGTGCCCGGTGATCCTTGTCAACGACTACGCGCACGAGCGGCCGGAGACATTCCAGCTCGTGCTGGGTGACGCCACTGCAGGCTCGGTCGCCGGCCGGCTCGGCGCACGCAGCATCGCTGACGTCACCATCCGGGACACAGCTGACCGTGAGTCACCCCACTTCCACCCCATCCCCATCGCACTGCAACCGTCGAAAAAGCAAGCGCGTGTGCGGAAACGTAGCGCATGCTGTGTTGCATATCCGATGGGAATGTACTGGGGAGGGCGACACCGCCACTTGGAGATGGAACATCTGACAGCTGGTAAACACAGCTCCTGGGAGATGCATCTTGGATTCATTGGCAGGTGTGACACGGCCACTGGAAGGTGTGATACAGCACCTGAGGGAAGGGATGACACTGCCACTGGAAGGTGTGGCGCACCTACTGTGAGGTGACACAACTACTGGAAGGCATGACGCAGCCCCTGGAAGGCGTCACGCAACCTCTGGGAGATATGATACAGCCCCTGGGAGGTGCGACGCATTCTCGGAAGATGTAGCAGTCCCCGGAAGGTGTAACACAGTCCATGGAAGGTGTAACATAGTCCCTGAAGGTGTAGCACAGTCTCTGGGATACATAACACAGTCCCTGGGAGGTGTGTGACAGTTCTGAGAGATGTGGCACAACTGGAAGGTGTGACACCACCCCCGGAAGGTGTAACACAGTCCTCGGAAGGCGTAACACAGGCCCTGGGAGGTGTGACACAGACCTCGGAAGGCATAACACAGTCCTCGGAAGGTGCAACAAAGTCGTGGGAAGGCGTAACACAGTCCCCGGAAGGTGCAACACATTCCTCGGAGGGCGTAACACAGTCCCTGGGAGGTGTGTGACACAGACCTGGAAGATGTGACGGCCGTTTGGAGGTGCACCCTCCCACAGGGGAGGGCGTGTGACTAATCTATTCGGTATCGCTGGCTCGCTGTGTTGTAACACTGCCGGCGGGCTGATAATCGACCGGACGCCGCCGACCCCCCCCCCCACCTCCCACAAGTACCTTGCAGTGTGTTGGTACATACAAACGGCTGTGTGCAGCGCCCTCCATCTGTCCAGTGAGCACACACTGTTATCTGCCGCCCGTTCAAAATCTGGCGTGTATGGCGTTCGGATGTCACGTGTCAGACGTGTCATGCGTCAGTGTCAGGCGTCAGTGTCATGCGTCAGTGTCAGGCGTAGGCGTCGTGTAGGCGTGTGTATGCGTGTGTGGGTGTGTAGGCGTCAGTGTAGGTGTCAGTGTCAGGTGTCAGTGCCACGTGTAGTGTATGCGTCAGTGTCGGTGTCAGTGCCATGGGTCAGTGTCAGGCGTCAGTGTCAGGCGTCAGTGTCAGGCGTCAGTGTCAGGCGTGTGTCATGGTGTGTCAGGCGTAGTGTAGGTGTCAGTGACAGGTGGTGTCATGGGTGTGTCGATGCCAGTGTGGCGTAGTGTCAGGCGTGTGTAGGCGTGTGTCGGGCGTCAGTGTCAAGTCTCAGTGTCAGGCGTCAGTGTCAGACGTGTCAGGCGTCAGTGTCAGGCGTCAGTGTCAGGCGTCAGTGTCAGGTGTCAGTGTCAGGCGTCAGTGTCAGGCGTCAGTGTCAGGTGTCAGTGTCAGGTGTCAGTGTCACGTGTCAGTGTCAGGTGTCAGTGTCAGGTGTCAGTGCCAGGGGTCAGTGTCAGGCGTCAGTGCCAGGCGTCAGTGTCAGGCGTCAGTGTCAGGTGTCAGTGTCAGGTGTCAGTGTCACGTGTCAGTGTCAGGTGTCAGTGTCAGGTGTCAGTGCCAGGGGTCAGTGTCAGGCGTCAGTGTCAGGCGTCAGTGTCAGGCGTCAGTGTCAGGTGTCAGTGTCAGGTGTCAGTGTCAGGTGTCAGTGTCAGGTGTCAGTGCCAGGTGTCAGTGTCAGGCGTCAGTGTCAGGCGCCAGTGGCAGGCGTCAGTGTCAGGCGTCCACCGTCGGCTGATGGCGTGATGTCGGTGGCAGGTGGCGGTATGCGAGAGCTGCCAGTGGTACGTCAGCGTTATTTCAGCAGTATGTGAGCGGTATATGAGCGCTGTGTGAGCGATATGTCGGCAAGATGTTGTCGCATGCAGCGCTCTGTGAGCGATATTTGAGCATCAGTGCGCATCTGTATGTGAGCGTAATGTGAGTTGTGAGATCATGTTTAGTTGTGCGCCAAGGGCTCTGAAGTACTCAGGAAAAGCGGATCGAGTGAATGTCCCTAGCACATTCGCACACGGCGTTTTTTTTTTTGTACTGTACCTGTTAGCAATTGGTTACCATGACACCACATGCACGGAGTTTTACCACCTCCTGCATTGGCAACTTTCTCCAGGGGTCCGGTGAGCACCAGGACCCAACCGGCCGTCCCGGTCGGTGCCGTCCCAACGATCCGGAAGATGTGTGCGTGTGTGCCCGGAGCTGTTGTTGGGGCCGTGCCGGCTGAGATAGCGGCCGGCCACGTGACCTGGACAGTGGTGTGACCCGCTGGTGGCGCGTCTGTGCCGCAGAGCCGCTCATCAAGTTCGAGACGGGCCGGCTGCGGGTGACGGAGCCCCGCTCCGCCGACGAGCCGGTGGCCGTGCGAGTGGCCGTGGTGCGGCTGGGCGACCTGAGCATGACCTCGGTCACCCGGCTCTACACCAGAGACGGCTCGGCACGCGCCGGCTCAGACTACCACGGCGTCTCCAAAGGTCAGGTTTATGCCGACGCAGACGTGTATATACATATGCTTAATGCAAACATGAACTTATGTAAAACATCACCAGTATATCATTGCAGCTTAATCCAGTTGTTGCTATCGCGAGGAGCATAAGTTGGCGTTGTCCGACGGTATATATAGTGTGAGCGGGTGTCGCACTCCTGAGCCGTCTGATGGCTGTCTCGCCCGGCGTCACGACACAGTCGGGGACAGCCTCGTGACCAGGTCGGTCAGGCCACAGGCTCTGTCGCAGCGGAGGGGGAGCCATGGTCAGAGCGCCGGTCGTCACAGCACAGCGCCACACGTGGCGGGCGATGTTGGGACGCGGGTGCCATTCGGCCACCGCAGCCGCCGCCGATAAATTATTCGGGTGGTGAGAATGCACAAAAGAAATGCGTATATGGTCACGTGTTTGACAAGCCCGACCCATTGACGTGCTGCATGCATAAATATTTTTGATGACGCTGACGACGCACACCTGGCACCCCTGGATGCTGAAAATACCCAAATATATATTTTGGGACGTTGAGAAAATCCGACCCAGCACGCCCGCAAGTATATGGAAAATGGTCTAGACACCGCCCCTATCCAACATTTTGAAGAACAATATTAGCTTTACGGTACTGCATGGAAGCAATCCTATTCAAAACGGGCTCCGCGTGCCCAGTTGCGACTGCTTTTTCCGGCTTTTACAAATGGCACCAGAAGCTCCCCCAGTAACTTCTGCCAGTCCGCGCACAACGCATGCGGTTTATTCGGCTACTGGCTCGCGAACCGAGGTCGATGACCTCCAGTGTCTGAGGGACCTCATTCGTGACGTACAATACGCATTTACGTGCTGTGCAGTATTTATTTCCGGCTAGGTGTTGGTGCCGCGGGCCGGAGGCCGACCCCTGACGCGCGTGCAACAGGGACTGACCGCCAGCGACACCAAAGGCCCCATGAGGACGAGCATTTGTTGGTATCTGGAGTCGTAACGATGAATCCAGGACCAGAACACGTCCAGGACCTACCAACCTGTGTCCGCCCGGACACGTCCAGGACCTACCAACCTGTGGCCACCCGAACATGTCCAGGACCTACCGACCTGTCCGCCCCGACACGTCCAGGACCTACTGACCTGTAGTCGCCCGGACACGTCCTGGTGCTACAGACCATTGTCCGCCCGGACACGTCTAGGTCCTACGGACCATTGTCCGCCCGGACAAACGCAGACCCTGTGTTGTACAGTACATTCACGGTATCTATCTATCAACAGTGCTTCCACGACCCAGTGTGACCGGAGACTGGACGCAGGTCCTATAACTGGCCGACTGTGTATTCACAAGCGAACGGCTGGTGTTTTTTATTCAGACTCGATGTTTATTATACGGACTAAAGAACGAAGGCAGTGACATACATAACAGCATAACGCACAACACGCTACGGCCATAAACGGCGTATCACAAGTCGCAGAAGCCACGCTTATCAAAACGGGCGCATCCGTCGCAGGAAAAAAATCAGCAGCGGTGCGCATGTGGATAAAGTGTGGGGAGGAGCTAACGAATGCGTCTGGTTTCCGTGTTCCCGTGGCAGGGGACAGTGTTTGTCTTTGTGTTGTTACCACAGGAGTGAAGGGCTGGGTTTTTGGCAGCGCGATAAGTAGGATAGACATGATTCTGGTGTCTGGATGAAAAGCAATGAGGCTAGGCGGTAAGACAAATAGGCAGGTTTTCCATAACTGTGAGCAAATCCATTCTTGACGCAAAACCCGCCACACTAGACAGGACTCGGGTTGGGGGGAGGGGGACTAGCGTGAGGCGAAAAAGCCACTCGATAACCAGAGCCGGATTCGGGTCGACGCGGGAGAACCCCGCGACGTAGAGGAGCCGGGCGCCTATCGGACCCGGACCTGGCCCAACACGGGAGCCGCGCGGGGTCGAAAATCCAGCCGAGAGTCGGCATGGCGGACGGTCGGATCGACGCGGGCACACTAGAGCGTCGCGCAGCGCCCGACTAGTTGCCGGCCAGCCTGTTGAACACGGCCTTGGTGGGACCCTGCGAGAGCACCACGCCGCGGCCGTTGTTGTCGGCCACGGTGCCGTCGGCGCGCAGGAACACCAGCATCGGGATGCCGGACACGCCGAACAGGCTGCTCAGCTGCTGGCCGACGGCGCTGCCGTGCGGCACGGCCAGCCACTCGCCGTGTGCCTCGGCCATGTAGGACTTCATGTCGGCCGGCGTGCGGTCCGACGACACGAACACCACCTCGATCTCGCAGCCCAGCTCCTTCAGCTCGTCGTAGAAGTCGCGCAGCACAGGCGTGAACTGGCGGCAGGGCGGGCACCAGTGCGCCGAGAAGTACACGCCCACCACCTTGACGCCGGCCAGTGCCGTGGCACCAGACACCTGCTCGCCGGAGGCCTTCTGCAGCTGGGCGGTCTTCAGCACGTCCATCGCGGTGTGGTCTGGGTGTTCGCGATAGTCGGTAGGCACAACTGTATGAATATTGAAGTGGGTCATTGTGGGTCATTATCAACAGGACCATTTTTATACAATTTCATTGTCACATTTGGTGTCGGGAAGAACGCGTGCGGAATAAATTATAGATTTCTCAGAACATAAAATTGAATGCACAAACATATAGCACCATAAGTAAAGACAAATGAGACACTCGTTCCTGATTGTTTCTAATCGTTTGCTCTGGTGTAGTAAGATAACCAATCTCGCACGAGTTCTTGTCCAAACGCAATGTGACGACCTGATTGTTCAAATTTACACCATTGACAATGGCTCAAGGTCGAAATATATTCATTCATTTTTGTTCAAGTTTTGTATTCATATATCTGAGATATCATGAGCGTAAGTATAATTGTTTACGTAATCATAACATTAAACACGAGCAAAACAGCACTAAGCCTGGTAAAGCCCACGGAACCAGATTGCGACTGATGCAAAGCGTTCACGAAGACACTAGTCCACGCTGACGAGCAGGCAAAGTGAGATCGAAGAATATCCTTTTCGATCAAACTGTCGAAGATCTGAACATATACACAGATTTATCACAGACGTGGCATCGACCACAGCTACCTTAACACCTATGAACCAACGAATCGAAACATATTTGTGTCCACTTTTTATGTGATCTATTTCATATGTTCATATTCTCTGTTTTACTAAATTCATAGAATATTCCGCACGCGTTCCTGCCCGAACGAAACGCTACAACTATATTTATCAAACGACACTTTATAATGACCCATTGTCGAAATATATTCATGTATTTTGTTCAAGTTGTGTTCACACACATGGAATAGCATGAACGTAAGGATATTCATAGAATATTTATAACCAGATCCTGACGCAGCGGCTTGCGCACAAAAGCGTGCTTCTGGATATTTTCCTCGGTACAGTACCAGGGTATTTGTCTTGCTCTGCTAGCCGGGAAAATTGATGACTTCCTCATGCGCGCTCTGCTAAATACCCCGCGGTCATCCGATTGTGTACCTCCTGATCTCGAGCACCCAGTAAAGGCCGAACCGGTGCATTTCCCCCAGTGTGCAGGTGCACTCCTTTCACTGGACCAGTGAAGGGAGTGCACCTGTACGCACTACGGCTTCTCTCCGTAGTGCGTACAAGTATGGCGCGTGGTGAAGGAGGCCGTTCGACGTGTCCGAGCCATGGGCACAATACGACCGAAGCCCAACTGCCTCGACAACTTGCTGAGTCACGATGACGTAGGTCGATACGGTTGGCAACATGGTCGGGGCCGGGTCGGCAAGACATGGCTACGGGCAGCAGAGAGGGCAAGGACTTTCCCATGTGATGCGACGTTCAAATTCGAATTCATAGGTGGGGCGGAGGGAACACTGAATAGAGCACGACCTTCAAACAACCTTAAATGTGTGAGATTATGCCCACTAGTGCATGCTTAAACGTAGGTAGATTTACCCACCCCTGGATGGGCTCAATCGCCTCAAATGTTCCTCAGAGCCTGCAATGCGCTATGGGTATTTCGGTCAGTCTCACGGGCACTGCTCAATGACAAGCCAGTGTGGATGCATCAAACGTTCGCCAACTATACCAGTTTGCAAGACCGAACACCACAAACTGGGGAGCCAACCAAGGCAGACGACCACCGGAATTGGATTAACCTATCAAATTCCCGCCTCTGGTCGCCCGCCGGTTTCCCACGATGCGACCTGGTGGTTGGGCGCCCCGCTTACGTTCACATCTCTAAAGCCAGAATACGGCAGCTCACCTGAGTTGGCGTCACGTCTGTGAGGACGGTTCGATCACGACCGGGGAGAATGCCGCACTGTAAAATAGCAGCGCCGTTGCTCAATATACTCTAACCACACCCACTGGAACGCGGATTCCGCTGCGCACCCTCTGCGTCAGAGCCCGCGACGTTTCTAGACCAACCCCGCCTCCCGCCGACTGTGACACGTTTCCGAGGAATCCACGCGCAGGCGCAGGAGAGTGGCGCCGCACCAAGGTCATCAGAGGTGCGCGTGGAGCGGCGAAACCGCCCCGCATTCATCGTGCGCTGCCGTGGTCAGAGTTGTCATCGCTACCGGATCGCAATGGGAAAGGTCTTGGGTTCGAAGCCGCCCTGACCGATAACTTTTAGGGGGGCCCGCATTAGGCTGGCGTAAAAGTTAGTGTCATTTATTAGCTTCATAAATATGAAAGAGTAAAACTTGAGTCAATGAAATTGGTCCATTGCGGTCGCACCAATCCCGCAGAACGACTTGCCATGGGTGTCGGTTTAGCGCAGTTTGGGGATTCACCCTCTCCCAACTTTGCATGGCCTACATTAAGTTCAATTTATAGCATGGACGTTCCCCCAACCAACTACGTTGCTCCAATTTCCTCCTCCGATGATGTCCAAAAATTGACGCACCTGCCTGTGCTCCCTTCAGGCTCCGGTAAACGGAGTAGGAGGAGGGTACGTAACATGCCCCCAACTTGGTGACTATTGGCCAGCTGGGATGATAGGTGACAAACACTATAGCTGCAGACCTTAGTCGTTAATTGCGTGGCCGAGGTGTATCAAGTAGTGAATTGAGATAGTACTGAGTGTCACCAATGCAAAGCCAAATATTTCCCCCTTCATTGATTTATTTTTAATAGGTCAATTTTTTTCATTAAAAAGTAAAAGATTGTCAATAAAAAAACAGTTCAATAGCGTTTCGAACACAAATGTCATCTGAAATGAGACTGGTGTGCAAAATCACCCCGGTATTATTTAACAAATGCTTGTATTTTATGCGCCTGGGGTACGATATTTACATTGCCTGTGACGTTTCAGAACATATATTAGCGAGATGACCCGATATTGATTGAAATCTTGGAATACTATTGGATGGCATACGTTGCTATGGCTGATATGTCGGCTGGCCATCAATATCTATTAGTTACTAGATTATAGTTGAAAAAGACCCTTGATGCAGGGGAGATTGGGAGGGACTGTTAAGTCTCGTTCACATGGTAACTTCATCCAAGGTACTCGCTGGCATTTTCATTTTACTCGATTATTTGTTCAAATACTCATGCTCCAGTTTTAAGCATCGTATTCGATTTTCGCACGGTAAGTGATTCAGGATGCATCTAAGAACTGTTCGTGACCCTACTTTGTCCTGCCTTCCTGCCTTCCTGTGTTCCTCATAATCTTATTAGACTTGACCTTCATTTCTTGACACGATACGCCCTCATCCGTTGTGTGTGGGGGAAAGCAGTGAGTCGGAAAGTTAAAAGATATATTTTGAATGGTTTTGGACTTAGTAGGTTTCTCAGAAAGGAAGAAACTCGGGGTCAGATTTATCATGTACAAAGGTTAACAACTGATTAGCTACAGCCATTGCCGTCACCACAGATTCTGGGCAGGTCGTGACGAAGAGCGAGGTGGGGTTAGGTCAATTCTTGCCATAGAACGCCGTAAGGGTAATGTAAAACTCCACGGATTAGAGAAGTCACCCCTGGCCCCCGTTTTGGAGACGCCCACGTCTACAGCGTTTGAAGTCCTAATTTATTAACTCGGAATAGGACTTGCCCTTTTCGTTTGATTGCTGCCACTTCCATCCCATGCTTCCTTTGATGAATTTGCAATCTGCTTCCGCATACTCTGAGCAGATGTCTTATAACTGGGCTTCCCTTACCCTCACGAGTAACCATGTGGTTCCGTGAGTTACGTTTGTTGGTCACGTCATGTCACGTAACCTGAGTGTTCCGGGCCCGAGTAATTTCCGGCCCAATGAGAGTTCCCAGATGATGAGCAGAACGTTTCCGTATGGAGTAGCAGCGTTTATATACACGCATAATGAGTCAAATTTGGGCAAAAGTTTGGTCAATTTTGAATAGAACGATTTTTTTGCAAAGCGCTTGCATCATAATTTGAGGAATTACTTCAGAAATCAGACTCCTTTATATTCTGGTGCATGTAACCCGTAGGTATTCCAAATTTGAATGTTCTGTGCTGGACTGTAGACATGAATCATATTTACTTGTGCCTGTGAATCCTCTACATGCTCCAAGGTTGGATGCAGTCAGAAATGTGTCTCCACAGACTGCCAAGAGCTCGGATTTGCTGCCGCTATGCAAGTCCCTGACGCACCGGCATTGCGCTCGACTCTGTGTGCAACACTGAGAGTCCCATAGTCCACCTGCTGCCCTCGCTAGTCCAACGTCCCTAATGGCGCCCTGGAGTCCCACAGCCCGCCTCCTGCCCTCGCTCGCCTAACGTCCGTGATGCACACTGTGATAGCTCCAGGGAAAAACTGGCGATAAATCGTAGCGGACAAAGTATATTAGGTACCGGGGCGATTTTGGTCTTAGTCGAAAGAGCTGAAAATTTGGATCATATACGAAAGATGTATTGTCTTACATATTGCCTAGCCCAGGAATGTCAGAGGTTGTACCTGCTAGAGGGAAGGGAGCATTCCGCTCCACTCATTTTGCTTCCGCGAAATATCTCGGGAACCGATTGATATAGATAGCTAAAATTGTGCACACACCTACATGAGTATCTAGTGTACTTTGTATTAAAATATCGACGTCCAGTCATCCATGATGACATCATGATGACGTCATAAGTGAAGTCCGTTTGGCTCCTATAATTGATGATTATTAGTGAGCGTTTGTTATGCGGATATTCTGCAGTGTAAATGTGACCTTATGATTGCAGCGCAGATCTTGTCCTAAGTGGCTGAAATTACGTCAAAATACATCACTAAGATATGCACTCCGGTTGGCTCACTTCAGAGCTTCTGAGAACCCCGTGAATCTTGCTGTGCCGATTCGGTGATGACCCCACCTGTCGCAACACGAAAGCTGCGTCCTGCATGCCCTCAGCACGAGCACTTTTCCCAGCAACCTCCACGAGCTGCAGATAACTGTGCTGTTGAGTAACTCTTGAGGATGCCCGACGCTGAGAACGGGCGCTGAGGTGATCGTAGATTCTAGTTGGGCGCCCTCGCGCTCTCTTCACGGTCTCGTCATCAAGGCCGGTCTTGGCTTCATCATCACTCACGTGATCACTACGCTTCAGGGACACGGAGAACACCTCGTCTCCCGAAAGAATAGTCGCGAACTGACTTCCGAATTCGTTCTGGGCTCTCATGCACTTAACCCACTTCCCTTTTAAGTTCTTGGCGATAAGTCGGTCGCCTTTCTCAAGTCCACAATCGATGATCCACTTCGGAGGCATCCCTGAGGGATTTTCTCCATGATCAACTGCAAACTATAATTAAAAGCATGAGCATAATAGTTCCCACGCCCAGACGTTTTTGCACTGGTTAACAAGTCCACCAATTCCTTTGCCAACGAGCAGCTCCGTGTTCACTGTACGCAAAATCCAACCACAATGACCTGAAGCTTACAAGCAATGACATCTTCCCTGCCGTGACCTATCTCGACTTAGTCGTCTCGTCAGTAAGAGGACCTTTTGGCATAGCAACCACTGGATCAGGTTACCCGGTCAAGACACCCCGCGAGCCGACGAGTCGCGGCGTCCGGTTCGGGCTTCCCCGTGCCTCCCGGGCTGACCACCGCACCGCACCGCGGCCTGTCGGGATACAATTGATCACTATCGGTGTTAGAGCAGCTAGGTGCAGTTGAAACTTGCGGCACATATAGCCAAAGGATCGCTGATTTCATTGGGATTGGTCTCTGGCTATGCGTTGTTCTGCGTATTTTTAAACCTTACTTGAACTTCGAGGTACTACGAAGTTGAACGACCATTGCAATTGCTGATTGTTTGACAACAAATAGCATGTTGTTAATTGGTGTATGTCTTTTTGAATTGCTTAACGCAATGAGAATGTTCTCAGCTATAATTTCATATCTCACTTGTCCAGGTTTTCAGAATGCAGTTTACCTTTATCAATCGTCAAACTGCGACAACATTTGTGCACGTGTGCGTCGTTTTTTCCACACGCAATGCTGTCCATGGGATTCATTGACTTATTTTCATATCAAATCTTGCGAAAATGTTTATAAAAACTGTGACTTCATCTGCCTCAATCATTTGCTGATACAATGGCGCCAGAAAAACGGCATGAAGGAATAGTCCAGAAATGTATTTATGGCCAGTTTTTCCCTTGAGATATCACACTGTGCAGTGGCGCCCTGGAGTCCCGCAGCCCATCTCCTGCATTGGCTCGCCCAGCGTCCCTAATGGTGCCCTGTGGTGATACGCATGGGACCCCGATGTCATTCAGCCCACCCTCGCTGACGAAGGTACGTCTGCGTGCCGCAGAGCTGGAGTTTACCGCCAACATCTCCCGACTGACGGTGCCCGTGGATATCCTGTACGACGAGGACCGCGAGCACAGGGAGGCATTCACCATCCACCTGACTGTTGACCAACGAGGGATCGCCCACGTCTCCCAGGACAAGGCCGTCGTCTATGTAGAGGTGAGTATCGTGCTACATTTTACAATATACATAGTTGCAGTCAGGAGGGATGTTTCCCGCACGTTTCGTGGAGCCTGAGACCCACCATCTTTGCTTTGTCTCCACCAATGTTTTGCTCTCTTAGCATGGGGCTCTACGGGGAGGGTTCCGTCAGCCAAATTGACAGCACTCAATGCCTGCATGTATTGGTCCCTGCCAATAATTGCAAAGCGTGTCCACTCATCGCTGCAGTGCCTGTGGACGTAGACGTGGTGCCAACACCTTCGTCTAGTGTATATGAGTGCCGGACCGGTAAGCGTGGGAACGGTACGCGCAGCATCGATCTCTACCCAGCGCTACACTGAGGTTTCACCACACTCTTTGCTTAGTGGCTTTGTCGCTATCACCTGGTGTTTGGCCCTTTCCTTGTGGACGGCTTCCGTTCCCCGCTGCGTCCCTCTATGCCCTGCTCCCCACGCCTGTGTCTGACCAATTCCCTGGTCCCACGGACCTGTGCCCGGACCGCTGGCCTCCAGGTCAGGTGCTGCCAGTGGTCGCCGACTGTGTTGTTGTTCCACGGCTGTGTGGTGATCAGATTGGCGGATCCATGCTGTATTGTGATTAGATTGCGGATCCGCGCTGTATGGTGATCAGATTCGCAGATTCGTGTTGTGTAGCCTTGTATCGGTGATTTCGTGTTGTGCGGTTGTCAACTTGGTGACTTCGTGTCGTGTGGTCATTGAAACTGTTACCTCGTGTTGTGTGGTCAGTATGCTGGTGACTTCGTGTTGTGTGGTCATTTGATCTGTGACCTCGTGTTGCATGGTCAACACGCTGGCGACTTTGTGTTGTGTGGTCAGTATATGTGGCATCATGTTGTGTGGTAATTCTATATGACCTCATGTTGTGTGGTCATTAGATCGGTGGGCTTGTGTTATGTGGTCTTTAGATCGGTGGTGTTGTGTTGTGTGGTCATTAAACCTGTGACCTCGTGTTGTGTGGTCAGCATGCTGGTGATTTTGTGTTGTGTGGTCATTGGATCGGTGGTGTTGTTTTGTGTGATCATTAGATCGGTGGTGTTGTGTGGTCATTAGATCGGTGGTGTTGTGTTGTGTGATCACTAGATCCGTGACCTCGTGTTGCGTGTGCAGGAGGTGGAGATAGCAGCGGACGTGACGTTCCCGGCGCCGCCCTTGGTCGTGTCGCTGCAGCACTACGACAACGTCTCGGCCGCACCTGCCACGCTGCTCGCCGGCTATCCAGTCATCTGTGTCACGGTGAGAAGCACTGCTGACTGCTGCTGTCGCGGTGACAGCCACTGCTGACTGATGCCGCTATGGTGAGAGCCACTGCTGACTGATGCTGTCGCGGTGAGAGCCACTGCTGACTGATGCTGTCGCGGTGAGAGCCACTGCTGACTGATGCTGTCGCGGTGAGAACTACAATGCTGACTGATGCCGCTATGGTGAGAGTCACTGCTGACTGCTGCCGCTATGGTGAGAGTCACTGCTGACTGCTGCTGTCGCGGTGAGACAGGGTTCAAGAAGTGAGCCTTCATTAGGTGTGCGAGGTTAAAAAGGTTGCAGAAGGATGTCGAACGTCACCATTCATTGTCATCCACAACACCATTTAAGCTCTAGTGCACTCCATCAGAAAACAACAAGACACTACTGTCGGCATTTTCGTTGTGTTTAGTTGTATTTGTGAAGCATATCGCATTGTGGGCGGTCACAATATCTTTAATTGTGTTGTGAGATGTGGATGATTCACTCAGTCTGCACGTATACGTATTTAAGAACAGCGGCACTGCCAGGATCTTCATATGGTGGGGGACGACCAACAAAATATAACAAAGAACATTTTCAGCGCGCGAAGCGTTCTGAAACATTTTGATTTTGCGCCATGAACATCACAAAATATCTTGTTCGCCATAGTGTATATTTGGTCGCTAGGGGAGGGCGGACCCCCGGACCATTGGCTGTGCCTCTGCCTAAGAAACAGGATGTCAGGAGTTTGTGAGCCAGGCTGTCAATTCAGTGTTCGATACGTGGAGCGTTCCACCAGTTTCCACGAAAATGTAGCCGCTGCGATCAGTCACTGCTGCTGACCGTCTGCACCACTATTTGAGCCGCAGCCGCCTGCACCAACTGCCACCGCAGTGGCCGCAGTGACCGCAACGATGGCACTGAGCATCTGTGCGGTCAAGGTCACGACTCATCCGCCGTGCCTCGGAGCACAGTGCGTCGTGGTGCATAGCTCCCATCGCCTGAGCCGCGTCCTGTTTGCCTGTCGTGTCACGACCAGAAATAAACGTCTGCCCCGGGTTGACCTGAGGCGCATTTGTTGGCGACACGGTCGTTGCTTTCGTCCTTGCCTCGTTGGTGTTTCTAGATGTGGTTTGGGTCCTGTCAGCCGGTTTCGCCCGTTGCGAGGTGAATTGTTGAAGGAAGGTGCGATGACGAGTGTAGAGAAAATGGCAGTGTGTCAATTGGATATGGCATGAGGTGGAATGGGAGGGAAGGTGATAGTAAGGATATTGCCTGTGCCTGGTGGCACGCCTGCTAGAGTTAGTAACCTTTATCGGGAGGATATGCCTATTGTTATGTTGTCCGAGTAAAACTGCAATGACAGACAGTTCGGGCTGCCTTGCGACGTGGGTACCAGATGGTGCACAAATCTTGAAATGACGTCACAAATTGGACTATGGCGCGCTGGCCATTGGATGGCACAGGGATAGTTTGATATCAGCGCCAGACACAAATGTGTCTGAGATGACGCGTGCCTACTGTTCGGTACCGAGGATCGCATAAAGTACCTACACTATTGAACATGCTAATGGATGTAGTCACGCTGAACAGCCGTCAGCCCATATCGCATATTCGTCAAGAACTGCAAGCAATCACTGCGGACCTTTTCAACAAACATACTCGAAACAGTAGGATGCTGACAAAAAGAGATGAGCCGAAAAAGTACAAAATCAAGATCCTTTTCTGGAGCATTTGCCCTGGTTTGGGCAACACTTGTTTAGCGTTATAGCTGCGAATGCTGACTACCCTCCCTCCCTCTCTTTTTCCTCCCTGTCTGTCCGTTTACGGACACCGCGGCAGATGTTGTTCGCGCTCCATGCGTCACCAACAGGCCCGGCCGGCCGGCCACGACTGACCTGCCACCTGTCGGCAGGCGTGCGACCCAGCCCACCCGGAACACCAGCGGATGCTGGCGCTGTGCGCGCGCGAGGGTGTTGACAACAGCAGAACTGCGTACCGGTGGCTAGTGGCAGCTCCAGCGCCCGCTGGACGACCTCCGCGACCCCTGCGGCAGCTCAACACGGCAGTGTTCTTTGCCAGGTGGGCGGCGATGCCTTCCGTGAATGGCTCGCAGACATAGCCTGGATGCATAATAACCCTCTTTGGAAACCCCAATGTATCGCTTCGTGGTCACATATAGACTTGTCCCTCTTTCTCTGTCTTCAGACGTTTCTTACGTGCCCGACTATGTTGGCAAAGCTGCCGGTGCCGTCGTCGCCATCTTGGCGCCATGCTATCAAAGTCTGCGCTGACAGGCGGAATCGGGTCTACGCGAAATCACATCCGCTTGGGGCATATCTGCAGGCTTCCCGAACGATAACATAACGGTTTTCCCGACGCGTCGCTTTCCTCATTGGTTTTGCCTCTGCAGCTGTGCTAGTGTTGATGTGACACGTCCGTGTTCGATTGCGATATGATAATCTCATTGTGAACACGAGTTACTTATGTGAGAGATATTCGCCTTCTCATGTTGTGAGAAATTTTGCGGAGTGCTAGCTAAAATTATAGGATGCGCACTACAGAAAAGCTGCTATCAATAGGGTGTGTAGAGTTCTTCTTAGCCCTCACTGAGAGCGTCCGGGTGACCTGGTCCCAAACTGATTGTTTTCCTCTGGCTGGCTACAGTGCTGGAGCCGAGACTGAGGGCGGGGACAGGATGACTTGACCTGACCCGTCACTGACCGCTCACCTCTGGCCGGCTATAGCGCCGAGCTCAGAGGCCGAGGCCGGGGGCAGGGTGACTCTGTCCTGACCCGTCACTGACCGCTCACCTCTAGCCGGCTCCAGTGCTTAGGCCAGAGGCCGAGGCCGGGGACAGGGTGACCTGACCTGACCCGTCACTGACCACTCACCTTTGGCCGGCTACAGTCCCGAGGCCGGGGACAGGGTGACTTGACCTGACCCGTCACTGACCGCTCGCCTCTGGCCGGCTATAGCGCCGAGCTCAGAGGCCGAGGCCGGGGGCAGGGTGACCTGACCTGGCCTGACCCGGAGTCACCTTTGGCCGGCTACAGTGTCGAGGCCGGGGACAGGGTGACCTGACCTGGCCTGACCCGGAGTCACCTTTGGCCGGCTACAGTGTCGAGGCCGGGGACAGGGTGACTCTGACCTGACCCGTCACTGAGCGCTCGTCTTTGGCCGGCTCCAGTGCCGAGGCCAGAGGCGAGGGCTGGCAGGCCTGACCTGGTCCATGACTGACCTGCCCTCTGCAGTACGGAGGAGCTGACCCTGGACGCCGTGTACCTGCCGGTCGGAGGTCGGGTACGGTGTGCCGCGCGGGCCGCAGACGCCGCCGGCCGGCCCGGTGCCGAGCTGCTCTCCCAGCCCGTCTCCGTGGACGCCACCAGAGGTCTCTGCCGGCCGCGGCACGCAGCGCTGCTCGACGCCGAACCGTTCACGGCCAAGCTGAAGTACACGGGTGAGTGGTGTGGTCTGCACAGGTGTCGCCGAACGTGACTGCGCTACACTGGTGAGTGGTGTCGCCGAACGTAGCTGCGGTGCACGGGTGGGTGGTGCTGTGTAACCGAGTGGAAGCGTGAGACACCACTGTGGGAAGGCAATGGCCTAGTGAGTAGCGTGCCTGACTAGTAGCCGTAAGATATTAGGTTCAAAAAGCATTGTCTGCGTGGGATTGCGACCCCGCCGTGATCATTTATAAAGCGTGTCGAGTCGCGACGTTACCCCGCTAGGCGCAGTTGCGACGCTACCTGGCCAAGCGCAATCGCGTGCATTGTAAAGAAGCCCAACGTTCTTCGAGGAAACACCGCCGTGTCAGTGCGAACAAAACTGGCGGCGGACAATGCTGGAGCAGATTTCCAGCCGCATACATACCCCCCCGCCCCACAGACACATATAAACATGTATATATACACGTATATGTGCATCTGTGTGCATGTACCTATGTATGTGTGTGTATTATATTGGCTGGATTAAGTCGGCAACGGTGAGGCTGCTGCAGCCCAGCCGGTCTCACCGGGAGCTCAGGTCTCCAGATTGACCAGCGTTGCTCGACTGCAGGCGGCGGCGAGCACGACGGCGGCCAGCAGGTGCTGGTGACGGTGCTGATCCCACACCGGGACGGCCTGCTGCCTGTGCTGTCCACCCGCCCGCTGGCCAACTTCGACCTGACGCTGAGCAGCCGCGGCGCGCGCGTCGGCAACCACCGCTGCTCCAACCTGCTCGACGTCGGTGAGGTGCGCACGCGACACGGCTTCGTCACCAACGCCACCGGTGGCGGCGGCGACGGCGGCGGCGGCGACGTCGGCGGCGGCGGCCACCAGCGCGTGGCCGCGCACCAGTGGGACCGGCGGCTGCGCGCGGCCAGCACGCTGCGCTTCTACCGCAGCCTCGACTGGCAGGGCTGCGTGTGGCGGTTCGCGGCGCTGTACGACATGTCCGAACTGGTGGCCGCGTGCGGCGGCAAGATCGAGGCCGAGCGCGCCGGCGACGGTCTGGTGCAGAGCTTCGTGTCGCTCACCGTGCCGATGTACGTGAGCTACGTGTTCCTGGCGCCAGACGCGCCCGACGGCTGGCGACACAGCGACATGGTGACACAGCTGAGGTGGGTACCAGTCGTGACAGGGTCTGGCGACATGGTGACACAGCTGAGGTGGGTACCAGTCGTGACAGGGTCTGGCGACATGGTGACATAGCTGAGGTGGGTAGCTGTCGCGACAGGGTCTGGCGACATGGTGACATAGCTGAGGTGGGTAACTGTCGCGACAGGGTCTGGCGACATGGTGACATAGCTGAGGTGGGTAGCTGTCGCGACAGGGTCTGGCGACATGGTGACATAGCTGAGGTGGGTAGCTGTCGCGACAGGGTCTGGCGACATGGTGACACAGCTGAGGTGGGTAGCTGTCGCGACAGGGTCTGGCGACATGGTGACACAGCTGAGGTGGGTACCAGTCGTGACAGAGTCTGGCGACATGGTGACACAGCTGAGGTGGGTACCAGTCGTGACAGAGTCTGGCGACATGGTGACACAGCTGAGGTGGGTACCAGTCGCGACAGGGTCTGGCGACATGGCGACATAGCTGAGGTGGGTAGCTGTCGCGACAGGGTCTGGCGACATGGTGACACAACTGAGGTTGGTAACAGTCGTGACAGGTTCTGGCGACATAGTGGCACAGCTGAGGTTAGTAGCCGCCTGTTGTGGCAGACGCTGGCGATATGGTGACACGGCTGATGTGGGTGACCGCCTTACCTGATGTTGACGGCTCAGCGGTGCTCTGCACAGCTCATGTAGCACAATTGCCAACAGCGTGATGAATCTCGACTGGCCGGTTCTTGTCTGTCTTATTTTCTCACCAAAAACAAAACAGTGTTCTTGCGTGTCGCCACGTGAAGTACCGTCCCTACAATGGGAGGAACCCCCGTTCCCGCCTGGACACCCCCGCCTCGTGGTACCGGCCCTCGACGGAAGTCGCACTGATATCGCCTGAGACCACATCCCTGCGGCAGTAGACGGATGGGCGCCCGTCTATGGCGCGCTACTAGTACCGGGGTGCGCTTTATTGTTCTCAGCCATAGTGCACGAGATGGTATCAGAAATCCTTCTGAGATGTTTTTCTTAGCATGCGCCGAGTCTGCTCATCGACTCTGTCGTACCACTGATGTACATGCATAATCTATTTAGCTGGTAAATTGCAACCTCTTTAGCGCATGACCGCTGTATTGCACGATGAAAATGTTCTCGATTGTTTGGTATGGAAACGCCACCGTCACAAGAAATTCTTCTGATTTTTTAATGGTTTGCATAGCTGTATTTTATCTTGTTATTATTCATTCATCCCTGTTTTGAAACGCTTGGTGGGAATGCTACGAAGCTACACAGCCGTGGAAGTTGGTTTGCTGTTCGTCTCCTGCCCTCCGATGTGTCGGCCACGGTCATCATGGGCTGGTGTGTCATCATCTGTGACACCGCACCGTTCCTCCGCGGTCCCGACCCTGAAGAGAATGTAGAGCCTTGTGTTACCTCACCACTCATTTAGCTGCTGGATCACAAGGCGTCGCCAACTTCTCGTGCCGTTTGGTCACCGGTGGACTCGGTAGTTCCGCCGGTGCACCGGCGGAACTATCACACCACTGAACTATCACGAATCACACCACCGCGGTGGTGTGATTCGCGCCCACCATCTTACGAGCGAGAGTCCAACGCCCTACCGATTGAGCTACCGCGACCACACCGGTGCCGACCACGTCCTGCACCAGTGCGCCTGACTCTGCGCCTGGCCCTGCGCCTGGCTCTGCGCCGCCTCCGCCTGGCCCTGCGCCTGACTCTGCGCCTGGCCCTGCGCCTGGCCCTGCGCCTGGCTCTGCCCCTGGCTCTGCGCCTGGCCCTGCGCCTGGCTCTGCGCCTGGCTCTGCGCCTGGCTCTGCGCCTGCCTCTGCGCCGCCCCCGCCTGAGCGCTCCCTCGCGCTGGCAGGCTGGTGTTCGCCTACGACACGTCCGCGCTGTGGTCGGAGGGGATCGGCCCGCCGCGCCTGTCGCCCGTGCAGGGCCACCTCTACCCGACCGGCATGCGGCTCAGACCTGACGGCCGCCTGGCGGTCAGCTTCCGCACCGAGGCCGGCTTCCGGGGCATGTTCGTGCCGGACCATGCCTTGAGGTGAGAGCGGGGCCCGGCCACGTTACGGTGAGGAAAGAGTAGGACTCAATGTGTCGTGTTCAGGTGAGAGCTGGACCCGGTCGCGTCACGGTGGGGAAGGAGCAGGGCTCCAGGTGGCGTGGTCCGGTGAAAGCTGGGCCCGACGACGTCATGATGGGGCAGGAGCAGGGCTCCAGGTGGCGTGGTCAGGTGAAAGCTGGGCCCGAAGACGTCATGGTGGGGCAGGAGCAGGGCTCCAAGTGGCGTGTCCAGGTGAGAGCTGGGCCCGACGACGTCATGGTGAGGCAAGAGCTGGATGAGGTTTGCCAAAAGAACGAGCAAGAGCCGTGTCACTATGGCAAAGCAAGAGCAGGGCATGTGTCGTGGTACGCAGAGCCATTATGCGATTGGAGTGGGTAAACGCTGAAGTGGAAGTAGCGGCATGATGAGATAATGGCGAGGACGTTGTGAGATGGGAGCGGTGGCATGATGATATGAGAGCGGTGGCATGATGAGCTGAGAGTGATGGCAGGAGGAGGTAATGGCGAGGACGTTGTGAGATGAGAGCGGCGTCAAGGTAAGGTGAGAGCGAGGACATGATGAGATAATGATGGTTGGGTCGTGGCAAAGTGAGAAAGGTGTGACAATGAGGTGAAGAACAAAGAACGAAACCCGGCAACAGTGTGATGAGATGTGATCGTGGACGTAATGAGGAAGGACCGGATCACATCCACAATGCGAGAGGTCAGCAGGAAGGCTCGATAAGGTGCGGACGGAACGCGACCACGTGGTGAAATGTGACCATGCTACGGCCGTGCAACGACAACTGGCCACAATCTGAACTACTGGGTGAGCTCAATAGCGTTCGAAGTGTTTACAACATGAATCATATTATTTGTCGTTGAATGTGCAATCAGAATCCCTGTTGGATATGGTAAGCTGCTGGGTGACATGCTGCCTTCACATCTGTTATTGGCTGGAACAGTGGCATCCCGTGCGGGATACCACTGTAAGGCGGTGTCCGCAGCATAACCAGTCATTGGTGAATATGCGAGGTGTACGTATTGACAGGCTTGTCTGTATTCACACAGCGGCGCTAAGTCGGCGGTAACCAGCCGACAGCACCCGGGCATGCAGTTCACTCTGAGTCTGGAGCACTCAGAGCCTACATTCGAGCAGCCCACCCAGCAGTGGGAGTTTGTCTCCAACTTCGCTGTAAGTCAGCTGCCCAGATGGATGCTGCATGCCCGATGCCAGTTGTTGCATCAGTGTCGGTGCGTGGAATGCACGCGGCATTTGCTTCGTGTCTTGGTGTGGGGAGTCCAGTTTGAGGCAAAATGATTGGCTGCTGCTTTGCAGTATGTGAATTGGTGTGACCCACGACTTGGTTAAACGCGGACTGCCACGTTAGGTGGCGGGTGTGCATCAATGATTACTGGTTATGAGTGTGACAACTAAAATCAAGCGGTTCTACGAGTTTTGGATAATTTGTATTCGTTCATGAGCAGGCAAATGTCAGCGGGTTGCGTTTGGCAGATAGATACGCCATTCTGACAGGTGCTTCCACTGGACTGGCGGCTCTCTGTGCGGCCCGAGTCCTTGGTCTTTGTTACGTGTTCTGTCCTGCATCTTTTTCCACGTCTGCATCTGCATCTACATCTACATATATCACACTCCCGGACGCTGGATCCTGGCCCTATCCGTGTCCCTGTGATGGGACCGATTGATCCTATGTCCTGTCTGACGACTCATCTCCTGTGGTGTGCGGCAGGCGCGGGACTACTCGGGCAACTTCTCCGTCAGCCTGATCCCCTGTCTGACGACTCACCTCCTGTGGTGTGCGGCAGGCGCGGGACTACTCGGGCAACTTCTCCGTCAGCCTGATCCCCTGTCTGACGACTCACCTCCTGTGGTGTGCGGCAGGCGCGGGACTACTCGGGCAACTTCTCCGTCAGCCTGATCCCCTGTCTGGCTGAAGAGGATGTTGCCTACTCATCTCCGCCACGGTGCAGTCCCATGCCGCCGGCCGAGTTCGACCTGGTTGTCAGGTAAGTTAGATCGTCGTGCTCCATTGATACCCGGTATGTTCTGCTGTTTATATCCCGACGGCTATATACTAGGTCAACTATTATAGGGTTGCCTGGTACGCTATGTGATGTGCATCATATGTTCTACACATTATGCTCCACATAATACATTTTGCATATAATATGCTTGTTATGCATTGTATTGTAACTGATAGTGCTTCTGCGTCGCTATTATTACCGTATTTAGTTCACATTTGGCCGCAGTATACCTTCACCTTGGTTCATCTTCATTGCTCAAAGTAGTTCGGATACTTAGCTAACGCTATGAAGTGTGCATAACATGAGGCAGCTTCAGCACGGCTCTGTCAAACATATTATTACCATATCAAATTTGTACGCCTTGCGGTGCCGAAACATCTCACTCACAGGCATGTCCGCCAATTGGCGTGTAGATGCTACTGAATCGTGTGTCGATAATTATTGTGTATGCAATGTGATGGGTCGCAGCCCCTGTCTATGAGATGATTCCAACATGTCTGTGCTTAGCTGTGCCCACCTAATCTGCTATCTAGAATATGTTTTGTTCTTGGAGTTCTTCGTGCCCAATTTACAGAAAAGACTAGCAGAATAATTGGGTATAACAATCAATGATGCCCATCTGTATTCAGCATACATTGCTATGTTCCATTTGGTTGGTTTACGAATTTACAACTTATGAAATATATCGTATCACCGTTATGCGACTCATGCAAGTGTTCTCAAGCTAAATGATAACCCATTCTGTGCTTTATCGATGCAATGCCATCTACGCGAAATTCGGTGGCACTTCATCTCCTCTTGTACAACCAAACGACGTTTTCACCTTCACTCACATGCAGATAATCCCACTGAGATAGCATCCCTGAGCACGCCTTTGTCGCAGGTTTCAGCAGGTCAGTGACCCGGTGCCGGCCGAGTTCTCGCTAAACACTCAGTTCCACGTGCTGAAGAAGCGGCAGGCGTGGCTGTCGGACACCTTCGACGAGCATGATGACGTGTCGTTCGCTCCGGGTTCGTATTGATCGTCAATTCTGACTGAGCTCACTGGTGACCTAGTGAGCTCGCCTCCGCTCTGTCCTTCGGCTCTGCAACCACACGCGCGTGATCGCTCACTCACTACCTCGTTCTCCCTTCTTTCGCCCTAGTTACCCCCCCTTCTCTCTTTTTCTCTGTTTCTCTCTTTCCACATCTCCCTCTCCCAATATCCCTCTCTCATGGCACGGGTATGTTAGTTAAAACGTAACGGGGCTGGGGCTGACTGGATGCCCCATCAATCTCAACCGAAGAGGGGTGGAGATTATGCTTCATTACAACATTCAGGCTGTCAGCTTTATATGTTCAAACCTTTAGTTTTTATCCAGCCACTTCAAAGAAAGCACATCCGAGATATCTGATACCAGCTTGGTGTGTGGATGCCGTGTTCGAAACAACGCTAAAGTTGAAGAACGAACGACTGGTGGTTGTGTCGCGTGACAGGCACTCTATAATACAGATGTGAATATATAATCTAACACAGCTTACGTCTCGCTCAGAACTATCCAAATCATCGGCGCTGTGCATGTCGTATATCGTCCCTCCTCTGTCGTATAACGTTCCTCCTCTGTCGTATAACGTCCCTCCTCTGTCTTATATCGCCCTTCCTCTGTCGTATATCGTCCCTCCTCTGTCGTATATCGTCCCTCCTCTGTTGTATATCGTCCCTCCTCTGTTGTGTATCGTCCCTCCTATGTTGTATATCGTCCTTCCTCTGTTGTGTATCGTCCCTGCTCTGTCGTATAATGTCCTCCTCTGTCGTATAACTCCTCTGTCGTATATGCCCCTCCTTTGTCGTATGCCGTCTCTCCTCTGTTGTATATCGTCCCTCCTCTGTTGTGTATCGTCCCTCCTATGTTGTATATCGTCCTTCCTCTGTTGTATATCGTCCTTCCTCTGTTGTATATCGTCCCTCCTGTGTTGTATATCGTCCTCTCTGTTGATATCGTCCTTCTATGTTGTATATCGTCCCTCCTCTGTTGTATATCTTCTCTCCTCTGTTGTATATCGTCCCTCTTCTGTCGTATATCGTCCCTCCTCTGTCGTATAACGTCCCTCCTCTGTCGTATAACGTCCCTCCTCTGTCGTATGTCGTCCCTCCTCTGTCTTATATCGCCCCTCCTCTGTCGTATATCGTCCCTCCTCTGTTGTATATCGTCCCTCCTCTGTTGCATATCGTCCCTCCTCTGTTGCATATCGTCCCTCCTATGTTGTATATCGTCTCTCCTCTTTCGTATAACGTCCCTCCTCTGTCGTATATCGTCCCCGCGCTGTCGTATATCGCCCCTCATCTGTCGTATAACGTCCTCCTCTGTCCTATATCGCCCCTCCTCGGTCTTATATCGTCCCTCCTCTGTTGTATATCGTCCCTCCTCTGTTGTATATCGTCCCTCCTCTGTTGTATATCGTCCCTCCTCTGTTGTATATCGTCCCTCCTCTGTTGTATATCGTCCCTCCTCTGTTGTATATCGTCCCTCCTCTGTCGTATATCGTCCCGACAGTAGCGTTGTCACGTGACCGTACCGCCGGACAGGTGAGCGCGTGCTGGGCCGCATCATGGTGGACCCGGTGCAGTACCTGGGCGGCTCGTTCCACCTCTCCATTGACAAGTGCTACCTGTGCGTCGGTTCGGCCGGCTACGTGCCCAAGTTTCGGCCGACCTCCGAAGAGTACGGCTGCGTGGTGCAGTCTGACAATCTGCTGCACCACTTCAAGATACTGGTGAGTGAATCACGCATCACTGCAGGATACTGGTGAGTGAATCACGCACCACTGTAGGATACTGGTGAGTGAATCACGCACCACTGTAGGATACTGGTGAGGGGATCACGCACCATTTCAAAATCTGGTATGTGGACGATGTAGTACTTGAACATATTGGTCAATGGATCGCATGGTACTAGAGATATGCTGGAGAGATCACGCATATATATATATATATATATATATATATATGCAACCAAAAATGAAACTCGTTTTCGGTGGAATGACGTGAAGAAAACTAAGTGTACTGCTAGAATATGACGTCAGGTGAATATGCATTTCAAAATAGAGCTAGATTAGTTCGGAGTTTACACATGGTGCATGTAGTGTGCGTTGTTCTACAGCTCAGCATGCATTTATTCATAGCGATCTGAATTTATGTTAGCAGCTGCGCTCCAACAGGCAATATCTCAATCGCATAACTGTGCGGACATGTTCGCTTGAAAATAACATGTAGTCCTGATAAATGTGCGAGGTAGACCTCACCGCCGGCGGACTGTCGCCTCAGTGTTGGCGTGTGTTGCAGGATCTGGACAGTGGACTAACGCCTCAGTGTTGGCTTGTGTTGCAGGATCTGGACAGTGGACTAACGCATCAGTGTTGGCTTGTGCCGCAGGATCGGGACAGTGAACTGACGCCTCAGTGTTGGCGTGTGTTGCAGGATCTGGACAGTGGACTAACGCCTCAGTGTTGGCTTGTGTTGCAGGACCGGGACAGTGAACTGACGCCTCAGTGTTGGCTTGTACCGCAGGACCGGGACAGTGGACTGGCGCCTCAGTGTTGGCTTGTGGTGTATGACCGGGACAGTGGACTGGCGTCTCAGTGTTGGCTTGTGGCGCAGGACCGGGACAGTGGACTGGCGTCTCAGTGTTGGCTTGTACCGTAGGATCGGGACAGTGGACTGGCGCCTCAGTATTGGCTTGTAGCGCAGGACCGGGACAGTGGACTGGCGCCTCAGTGTTGGCTTGTGGTGTATGACCGGGACAGTGAACTGACGCCTCAGTGTTGGCTTGTGCCGCGGTACCGGGACAGTGAACTGACGTCTCAGTGTTGGCTTGTGCCGCAGGACCGGGACAGTGGACTGGCGCCTCAGTATTGGCTTGTGGTGTAGGACCGGAGCAGTGGACTGACGCCTCAGTGTTGGCTTGTACCGTAGGATCGTGACAGTGGACTGGCGCCTCAGTATTGGCTTGTACCGCAGGACCGGGACAGTGGACTGGCGCCTCAGTGTTGGCTTGTGGTGTAGGACCGGGACAGTGGACTGGCGCCTCAGTGTTGGCTTGTGGTGTAGGACCGGAGCAGTGGACTGGCGCCTCAGTGTTGGCTTGTGGTGTAGGACCGGGACAGTGGACTGACGCCTCAGTGTTGGCTTGTGCCGCAGGACCGGGACAGTGGACTGGCGCCTCAGTGTTGGCTTGTACCGCAGGACCGGGACAGTGGACTGTCGCCTCAGTGTTGGCTTGTGCCGCAGGACCGGGACAGTGGACTGTCGCCTCAGTGTTGGCTTGTGGTGTAGGACCGGGACAGTGAACTGAGGCCTCAGTGTTGGCTTGTACCGCAGGACCGGGACAGTGGACTGTCGCCTCAGTGTTGGCTTGTGCCGCAGGACCGGGACAGTGGACTGTCGCCTCAGTGTTGGCTTGTGGTGTAGGACCGGGACAGTGAACTGAGGCCTCAGTGTTGGCTTGTGCCGCAGGATCTGGACAGTGGACTGGCGCCTCAGTGTTGGCTTGTGGTGTAAGACCGGGACAGTGGACTGGCGCCTCAGTGTTGGCTTGTGGTGTAAGACCGGGACAGTGGACTGGCGCCTCAGTGTTGGCTTGTGGTGTAAGACCGGGACAGTGGACTGGCGCCTCAGTGTTGGCTTGTGGTGTAAGACCGGGACAGTGGACTGGCGCCTCAGTGTTGGCTTGTGCCGCAGGACCGGGACAGTGGACTGGCGCCTCAGTTTGGCTTGTGCCGCAGGACCGGGACGACCCCACATCGGTGATCAGCTCCTTCAAGTCGGTGCCGTTCCACTCGCGTCTGCTGCGGAACGAGCCGGCGGCGGCCGCCCTGCACAACCGCACCAACTCCGACGGCTTCTCGTTCGAGTCTACCCCGCTGTTCCAGGCGAGTGGCCATCGGCGTCCGGCCCGCACAGTTGAGGTTGAAAGAGGGGACACAGCACGCGGAGCGGCCTCAGTGCCTGGTTATTCCGCGCTACCAAATGGGTGAAAATAGCCAAGATAAGATCTGAGCGGGGGGTCAATCACGCCAAGGAGTATCCAGCGCAGACGGCGCAGTTACGTTGTCCCTCTATTGTCCCCATTCCTCTGTCATGTAGAACAAAGTCTCTATGGGCATAATGTGCTGCCATGACAGTGGGATACCGTGAGGCCAAAGGCTTCGCCGGGAGCCGCTGGGTCTTAGCTCGTCACAGCATGATTGCAATAAAGCCTCGAGTGTCCTTCATCGGGCCGCAAGCCAATCTGTCACAGCAGCTGACCAACCTTTCACAACGAGAGGTAAGCAATATTCAGATATACGTGGTTTGGTATCAGAAGTTTTAGGCATGCTGACTTGCATCGCCTACCAGCACCTTCAAGTGCAACTGCACTGGTATCTGGACAAGTCCAGATCTGGACATGTTCAGACTGTACTAGTGCCTGGGTATGTTCAGACTGGACCGGTACCTGGACATGTTCAGACTGGACTGGTATCTGGACATGCTCAGAAGCTGACTAAGTGCATTGCTCTAGGTGGCTCACGGGCATCACTGGTTCATGCACTGCATCTACGAGATCCAGTCGTCCCGAGCGGGTAGCCACCGACAGAGGCGACACGTGCTGACCTCAGTGGCCGACTGTGGCAATACAGCTTCACACAGCGGTCGCCGTGTGGCGCGCAGCACGCCCGCGGCAGTGATCGGCCGCGGCGGACGCGGGACGAACATGCACGTGATCTCGCTCGACTACAGCGCCGCCTGGCGGCCGAGCGGCGGCGGCTGGCCGGATGGCGGCCACCTGCTGCTGCTCGCTGGCGGGCTGACGCTGGCCGCCGTCTCGGCGCTGCTGCTGGTGCTGCTGGTGCGTCGCCGCCGGCGCGGCCGCCAGCAGCCGCACCCTCGCGCCCCGCAGAACGCCGCCGCGCCTGCTGACCTGCGCGAGATGACCCCACTCACCGGCTACCGCCCCAGGTCGCCGGCAGTCGGCCGCTGCCCGAAGTCGCCCGTCTTCAGCTCCGACTACGCGTCAGACTACGCGTCCGACTACGCGCCGCTTTCGCCGACGACGAGCTGCGCAACAATTTCGGCGCACTCGCAGCTGTCGGTGCCGTGCGCGCGTCAGCCGCTGTGGAGCACAAGCGACACGTTCGGCTGGGCCAGCGGCACTATGGACAGGCGCGACAGAGTGCGTCACGGCAGGCTGGTAGTTCGCGCGCCGGCCGGTGGTGGCGCCCCGGTCGTGCTGCGCGAGTATCTGTACGACGACGAGGTATCGGAGGTGTGACCGGCTAGACCTTCCTCAAACTCATGTCAGCTTCTGTAGCAGTGCGTTTGGTGTTCGACGCAGACTGATGTACGGTGAGGCTGAGTGATGTGAACAAGCTAGAACAACAAGCAGGAAGCCAACAAGCTGACAGTGAACAAAGCGAACCAGCAGGTGCAACCGGGCACGGTCGTGCGTTCAGAAATGGGTCATCGATATATATTTCATGAGTGGAAACTAGCAGCATAAGGACCTTGCTGGGTTTCCACAAAATTCGAACACCTTTGCCGATATCAAGTTGCTAATTTTGTTGGAAGCCACTTTGAAAGCTTCTGATATAACCAGATACTTTCGAACGTTTTCGAGGACGCCGACGTATGAGATGAGATATGGAAGGATGCTTGTGGTTTGTGTGCGTTTTTGCGAAACATTGGCAGCATTGATCGATTTTGGCACGAAATCGTAGTTCCTGTAGCTTCTATGACATGCGCTGCACTGCACTAATTCATCCTACTCTCTGTGATTTTTTAGTTTGTGCTGCTACGTAGGCATATCCGCTGTGTTCATTTTACGTTGAAAGGAGATGAATAATGTGGAGCAGAAATATTATGTAAAAGGTCGATAGATCTCTTGTACTGGTCGACGCTCGGTTGGGCATGATGCTGTTCCTTGGCATACTATCCACTGCTAGTATTATAAATACTCATTTGACTTGTTTCTCATCTTCGACATTGACATTTGGTTCTTGAATTGGACTCAAGCTGAGTACTGGGAGTTTTGTAGCACAATTGGCAGTCAAACTGATCCGCCTGCAATGGCTATGACACCAGTCTGTCCAATCAGATTCACCAGCTTGAACGGAACCAGCTTCTTACCAGGGCAACAATTATTACCGGTCTACCCACACCATCATGTTGGAAACCGTGACAATGCAATCCAACATGGTCGTCAGCAGGATTGGCTTGAATCCATTGTCCTAGATGCTTGTCACCCATGACATGATTTACCATTTTCGCTATAAATTGATGGAACTTTTTGAAATTACTGGACTCATTGCTGCTTTATAATCATTCAACAAGCTGATCGAAAGTTACGAAAAAAGTGTTTGATATCAGAAACAACAAGCACAAATGGTCACTCCTACCTAGAATGACTGCACATTTTCCTCTCTAAGTCCCAGTTTTAACACCATGAATTCAAACATGGTCGTCAACGACGCAGTCTGCTACATCATGTGCAAGAACATGCTCATAATCAGATTTGACTCTCAGTCGTAGGAAGTGTTGAATGTTGGTGAACTTTCTTGAGGAAATATTATATCTGCAGGAGTCACTGCTTTGTCTTCCAGCCAAGGCCTTTCCACGAAAGGAGAAGAAACATCTTCAGCGATTATTCAATGTATTATGGTCAAACCAGCCATTAAATAATAAATTAGCATTGGCTATGTACTCTTTCGCCTGCATTTACCTACATTTGCAGGTAATCCAACCATCAAAAAGATACAAAAATTACACTGTAACAGGGCATCGGCGATCCGCACCGAAGCGTCAGAAGGTGGCTCGCGATACAACCTCAGGGGAAATTAGCTCAGCAGGCGACTTGGTCGTCGCAGACGATCTCTCGCATTGTCGTAGACATGGGACAGGCCTTTGCCTACCAGTGACGTCATTTACGTGTCAATACACCACTCTCCGGGACGGCAGCGGTGCGGTCGTCGGACCGGGACAGGCTCTGCCATCCCAGTGACGTAATTTATGCGTCACTGCACCGCTGTCTGTGACAGCTGCGGCATAGTCGTCGCATCGACTACACGGACCACGCTCCGGACCAACTCACCTGCGACCGACGAACGCTCTGCACGAACAGACAGTTGGACCCACTTGGTACACGACATAAGTTGAAGAACAAATGCGCACAATTGCCACAAGGTCAGCTTTCTCAGACACCTCGCCACGCACTCACTCCGCACGCGTCCCGCCATTCAGATCACGCCCTTACACCCGCACTATTTGTACAACCGCTCCCGCGACACACAACTGCAGAATCACAGATGACCACCAGCCGGCCTGCGCCGCCACCGCACGCGGGGTGCCACGTCACACCGTCGCTGACGTCACACCGTCGCCGACGTCACGGCCGGCCGACGTCACACGGTCCACTTCTTCAGCGCGTTGATGCCGAGCTTCAGCCAGCTGTCGCGCGTCACCATCGCCTGCCGGAAGCCGTCCGAGCCGGCCAGCACGCAGGCGCCCAGGTACGCCGCGTGGTACCGGTACGGCGAGGCGTGCACCTGGCGAGCAGCGGTACCGTCGGCTGCAGCTGCTGCACTCGTGGCACACGGCACGGGGGGGGGGGGGCGTGGACGGTGCCGAGTCGCGAGTTGGGGGATTCGCTAGACGGTGAAGTGGTGCGCGCCGCGCAATACTGTGCCTGCACTGACATTGTGCCGCTCCCAGACAAGGACAAGTTCCAGTTCCAAAACCGCTAGCACCGCTGGGCGAAACGCTTCATAGACAAATTTGGGCCTTCAACTGCTATCTAATATCGACCATTAAATGCTACAAAAACCAAACGAATTCATTGACAATGACTGACTAGTGCAGGCATTCTCCTGTAAAGCTACGGCCATCACTAATCGTGGGAGCTCATTAGGTATTTCACTTGCAACGAACCTTTGGTGTGACGCTTGGAGGCGTGAGTTTGTCCATCTCCAGCTGAAGCCTCTCGGCGAATCCTGGCAGTAGGGTGACGCCGCCGGCCAGGTAGATCGAGCGAACCATCTCCTTGCGAATGTCGACGCTGCACTCCTGCAATGCCCACACGTATATGTACAAACAAACACGCCTTCGAGGCCGTGAAAATAGCCGAACATGACGTATATGTATGATGAAAGTGACGCGCACATCGCGAACTAGCCATAGGACACGGCCATAGGAACGCCCAGAAAGCGTGCGTGAGTGTGTGTACATGTGTAAGGGGCAGTAACACCGGAAGTGCACTCTTTCCATGGAACGGCTATAGGGCTAATGATGAAAATATTAAAATATAATTGGCTATGGCCCATTGTTATTGACTGTTCCAAAGCTTACGATGGAGGGTAAGCTAAATGACCAAAATTACTTCACCAATCGGGACGTTCGAGTGGGCATGTTTCCCCTATCATGCATAACTTATCGGATATAGGTAGTAGTTCAATTTGGTAAAATGCAATACGCAGCACAAGATAGGATGAACAAAAATAACACCAGCAACAGATATGAGAGGAACACCACACCAGATCGACGCGATCAACGGTGCTGTTAATAAAAAAACCTTGCTCAATTTTGTGGTTAAGTCGGGCGTGGAGACTCGATGTTGTTTCGCCACTTACCTGCACGGCCTTGTGGACAAGCTTGTGGACGCCCTTGTTGTCGAGACCCCAGGCATCTGGAGAGAAAAGTCCCTCGGCTGCCTGGAAGCGACCCACGTCCAGACCGACCCGCCTGGAATAGGCAGGAGTCACGGTCAGAGATCACGGACATTCAAGAATTACATGAGCTCAGGTATCGCGGAAGTTCGAAGGATCGCATAGCAGTCACAGCAAGACATCGCAGATCAGGACAGACAGCAGTTGTGGGCAGACATTACGGGCCTTCAGAACAGACAGCAGTCGTGGACAGACATCACGGGGCTCAGAAATTGTGGGAGCATCTCGAGACATCACGAGATATCAGGTTTATCAAAGAACACAGCCCTCAACGCTAGTTCAGGAATAAAAACACGACACCGTCATGACTCCCTGAAGCCGTCAGCAGACAATCAATCTAGACTGCTTAAGATACTAGGATCTCGAGATCACTTTGCCATTACTTAAGTTCGCATTTGCATTCACTGTGCCTTTTGCTGACGTCCAACCCATTCCACTTCATTGGACTCCAATTCACTCCTCACTCTCGCTACTCCCCACACACGCATTGACACGCACTACACACCGACTGAACGCTCTCCATGCCGCACTCAGCTCCGTTCCACTCCACTCCACCTATTTTACCCCACACCTCCCTTCCTGCACCACAGCGACCACAGCGAATTTCACTCCGGACCGACCGATCTCCCCGAAACCACACCAACCTCCACGAGACATTGTCGCCGAGGAACTCCTTGACCGACACGGACTTCTCGAGGCTGGCCGGGTCGGCGTTGAACGCCTCCATGTCGGCCGAGTAGTGTTCCGACACGAAGCAGAGCCGCTCCATCACGTAGCGCAGCACCAGCGACTCGACCTCGGTCACCAGCGAAAAGTGCTTCTGCAGCAGGAAGTGGCGCAGGTGGTCCTGGATGCGCACGCCGCCGTACGGCACCCGGGACACGCCGCCTTCCACGATGTAGCCTGGACACCAGAAGAGGAGGACGGCTCACGAGCGGTACATGGCCACGCAGCCAACCAGTCACCAACAGCACGGAGTTTGGTATTTTTAGGTTGTTTTAGTCTAATGGCGCTTCGATAAAAAAATGTGATCATTGTGCAGTCGTCAACAGCGCGGTCCATCGGCAATTGACGGCGCTTGTTTGTTTGTTTATTGGATGGTTCGTGACGCACTTCATGCACATTCACGACTAATGTCGCCGTCCACACTGTGTCGCTGATGGGCCGAGAAGTTGGGACATGTACTGAGCGGTACGAGTGCTGAACTCGAAACCTTTGGTATCCAGAGCTCACCACCTTAACCACTCGACCATTCCCGCCTCGTAATTGACGGCGCGGTCATACAGAACCGGTGACAATTGCCCGGTTTCCATCAGCAGGGAAACGAGATGTGATTAGAAAAACGTTCGAAAATGTTGCTCTTGTAAACGAGTTTCTGATACATCAAAACATCGGGAAAGCTTAACAATATTTTCGCGAGTTTTCCTTATCGCATCGTAGTCGGAAGCTTCGTTGCCCGTGTGAACGATGTAAATGTCCTACGCTGCTATGCGGTTAACTGTGCCAATTACACACCTGTCGTATAAACTGTGGCTGTACTGGATTACTGACGTGAACTGAATCACTGGATCACTGAGATGCTGTTTATATTCTTCGCTATTCATTAATCAGTTCCATGACGGCATTCACCGCTCTACGTCCGTATTCCCTTTACATCCGCTAGCGTTGTACTTTTGTTAACTAAGTATTAAAACGGAGCTAATAGATGTTTCGGAGAAACTAAAAATGACTAGAGTACGGATGAAATGCTGTGACAACTAATGCACTACTTATCCTTCGCGCCGCTTAGGTGCGACAACTCAACTCGGTAAGAGTGGGGCAGGTAATTTAAGCTGGAATCCAGATGTAGTCGCTCACAAGGGCGGTTCCAGAGGCCTGGCTTGCGGAAATTTTCAATCTGATTAAAAACACATCAGATTTGAACAGCTAACGTTCGCGGGGTCTGTTGAGGACCAAATTATCCGATAAATGTTTTATTTTGTCGAGAAATTATATTTTGGTGCAAAACATCGGCCAGAAAAAAAAACCTGTTGTAGAGTGGAGCCTTCCTCCTTTGCCCAACCACCTGGATCCGCCCCCGATTATCCACAGCCCAGCAGATTTACACAGCGAGTGGGGTCAGTGTCGCCTCGCGCGGCTCACCGTCGATGACAGGCACCACGTCCATGCGGTCGCCCACGTCGACCACCACGCCGCTGGTGGCGTTGTACGACCACATGGCCAGGATGCTCTGGTGGGTCAGGTTGACGCCCTGCGTGCCGAACGTGTCGAACAGCAGGCGCAGGATCTCGCCCAGGGTGGCCGTGTTGAAGCTGCGCGGCAGACTCAGCTGGACGCTGTAGTCGGCCGGGCTGACGCGCAGCTCGCGGAACGTCAGCTGCAGGAAGCCGGCCAGCGCGGCCACGTCCACCGAGTACTTGGTGATCTTGCTGGACGTGCGCAGTGGGAACGACAGCACGCCGGCGGCGCGCGCCTCGGGCCGCAGCGCCGCCGCGCCGAACATCGCCGGCTTGCCGTCGCGCGACGTGACCATCGCGGCCGGGAAGAACAGCTGAGGCAGCGTGGCTGTGGGCGGCAAGGAAGGCGCCGGTCAGGCCGTGTGGCCCACACCTCCGACATCATCCCGACACCTATCCCCAACACAACGGCATCCCTGTGTCCCTCACCAAACCTACTTCAGCGCAGCTCACCCTGCCCCTCCCCTGCCTCTAAACAACTGCTGAACTCTGACCGCATCTTCCACTACCACTAACCCAGATTGCACACAACACAGCAGCCTTGTCCTTGGCTCCATCCGTAGCATCATTCAAACTTTTTCCACACTGTGCAAGTCCGCTCGTCACCTTCTCTAAAACAGTTTCCGTTCGGCACCCCTACTGAACACCATCTCAAGTGTGCACTCTGAAACACTACACCCCAGCTCTACACCCTTTCCGGAAACCTGAGCTCTGCAGTCCTCCCCGAACACCCCAGATCCCTACCCCGCTCCCTTGACACCTCAGCTCACTACCCCTCTCCCCTGACACCCCAGATCCCTACCCCTCTCCCATGACACCTCAGCTGTGTATCCCTTCCCAGACGCCACCCCAGCTCCCTACCCCTTTCCCTTGTTACTTCACATGTGTCACGGTTGAAGCACCTCCGTTTGGAGCTCCAGCTTTCCAGATAAGTCGTTGCAGAACAGGGCAGTACACTAGTCTAAGCTGTGGATAGGTGTTTAGCAATTACTTCTGTGATTATATTTCATTATGTTTATTTGATAAGCACTTCGTAGCACGCAAATTATACAATATCAGCCTAGTCAGGCTGCCGATCGTCATCTTGTTCTTAGGCGCGGCCTCGTGGCTTCGATTTCTGTAGTGTAGAGGAATACGTTTTGGTCTTTTTGGTGTTAAAGTTTAGGTTAGGATTTAAATAGTTAGCTTCAAATATTCTAGGTATATCTCCATATACCGGATAATTGTAGAGGTATATGGGCTTCTTAATTTTTGGAGTATTTTAGTACTTAGTTCTTTTTTCAGTTGGAGATATTACAAGTGTGTAGATATCATAAGTACATTCGAAAACACTAATACTTTCCTAACATGCTTTATTTAGTTTTGTGGTGCATAGTGTCTTAGGTGTTTAAGTTTAGGATAGAGTTTAATTGGTACTAAGTTGGTGGTATTCATAAGTGCTGTGCGACTGTTCATTTTTATGTCTACCCATAAGAGATATCAAAAGTGATATTCATATAGTTGTCTGCTTGTCAGGAAGACAACAATTCGATTTGACATTTTTTTAAAAAAAAAAATTTTAAAATGGGGGGGTAAATAAAAAAAAAATTTTTTAGGTCGCAGGTCAAATATAATTGTCCAGGTGGTCGCAGGTCACCAGGTTGCTGAGGCTTCCCCTACTGTGGAGGTGGCTGGGATTTTTCGAGAGGAGAGTGTTAATAGTGAACCGAGGAGGGGTAGTTCTGATAGGTCACAGGAGGGGAAGTGGCATGAGGTCAGGGGGTGGAGGATTTGGAGACGTGAGCCTAAGGAAAGGGTCAGTGAGTGGCAGGCGGCAGATAGTAGGAGCGGGAGGAAGCCTAGTCGAACGGCCCAGCGGGCAGGCATATTAACATCGAATAGGTTCCAGGCATTGGAGGACTGCCCCCAGGATAGTATTAGTAAGGAGACAGTGCTGGTCGTAGGCGACTCTCGTGTGCGACATTTAGATCGGGTATTCTGTAAATGTAGGAGGGACAGGAGGTGCATAACCAGGCCTGGTGCCAAGGTGAAGGACCTGGTTCCAGTGGTGGCACAGGTCACCAGTGATCACCAGTTTAGTACAGTTATAGTACAGGTATGGGTAAATAACATGGGTCCTGCTAGGAGTGAGGAGCTGCTGGAGGACTACAGGGCCCTTCTGGCTACCCTGAAGGGTAACAATAGGAGAGTCATTGTAACTACAATTTTGCCTAGAGCTGGAGCATCCTCTGAGTGGAGCTCTAGGGCACTGGCTGACAATGCCAGGGTAGGTAAGCTCTGCCATGAGTTAGGTTTCACCTTTGTAGACGAGTGGTGCAGGGTTTATGGATCATGGAACCTCTATCAGAGGGATGGCCTGCACTTCTCCGAGAAGGGGATTCATGTGATAGGCAAAGTGTATGAGCATGTTCTTCAGGAAAACTAGGAAATGAGATGGGGAGGGATGAAATTGCATTGTCAACTCAGGAATATTCCAATAGTGACAGCCAATGCAATAAAACTTCAAAGTCAGCAAATAGGGACAGTAGTAGTTCAAGGAGGCAGAGTGGTAGTTCATCTAGTGATAAAAAAAAACTCCTCAGCATGAAAAACCCAAAGGTGGTTATAGAGCATTTGTTAAGTGTATGATGTTTAATGCTCAGAGTATCCGATCCAATTTGATGAGTTCAGGTGTTATGTTGCTGAGGAGGAACCAGCATTTGTTTGCATTACGGAGGCATGGGTCAGTGAAGGGTATTTTGGAGATAACTTGCAGGACTATGAGATTCAGGGATACAATATGTTTTCGTGCAATAGGGGTCCAGCAGTGAAAGGGGGTGGTGTAATGCTCTATGTGAATAGCTTATTCAGTTCTCAAAAAGTAGCAGGTGGGAATAAAAATGTGTTTGTGGAGTCCATTTGGCTTGATGTCGCTGTGGGAAAAGGCAACAGCAATACAATTAGGATAGGAGCTTTCTACCGATCAGGAACCCTGCCACATTCTCAGCAACTGGACCTTGATAAGGTGATTTCTGAGGAAATCAGTAGAAACTTTCAGAGGAAGTGCTTTATTCTTGGTGACTTTAATCTAAAAGGATATGAAAATGTTGATGTTGGCTCCCCATCATGCAAAATGTTTAGGAAATGCCTTGAAGAGGACATGCTCTTACACCAGTTTGCATCGGAACCTACCAGGCATGGCTCATTCTTTGACCTTTTATTCTCGGATTTAAGTGACTTGGTTCAAGACTTGACTGTAGGAGAAACTCTGGGAAGAAGTGACCATAACATAGTAGATTCAAGGCACATGTAGGGGAAATTATCAAGGATAATTTGGTAAAGGTTCCAAATTTCAACAGACCAGACTTTGACTGCATGAAAGCGGCTTTAAGTGCCATCAGATGGGAAGAAGAATTCTCCAATTTAAATGCCTGTGAAATGTGGGAAAAGTTCAAATCTTACTTGAAGGAAATTCAGATTAGACATGTCCCCAAAAGCAAAGACGCAAAAGAAGGGTAGGAAAGCCAGCATGGCTTACACCAGACTTGATAAAAGCAATTAAGGCTAAGAAAACTGCATTTAGAGTCTTCAAATAAGCCTCAAATGTCGTTAATCTAAAAGCGTATCGAAAAGCTAGAGATACTGTGAAGCAAAAAAACAGAGCAGCAAAGCGAGCAAAAGAACTGGATTTAGCTAGAAACTGTAATGGGGACAGTAAAAAGTTCTTTAGTTTCTACAAGCTGAGTAAAGTTTCTAGCACAATTGGTCCACTGGAAGTAAACGGGGCTACATTGGGTGAGGATAGTGAGATGGTTGAGGAGCTGTGCAAGCAGGTTAAATCGGTGTTTACATTGGAAGATATGACTAATCTGCCGACCGTACATCATAGTTCAGTGGCATGTGATCTGATAAATGATGGTTGGTTATGAGGGCTTTAGGGCGCATCGACTACATTGGTCATGTAGCGCCCAATCTGATAAATGATGTTGATTTCATTGATAGTGATGTTGTTTACAATCATATCAGGAAAATAAAGCCAAACAAGGCAGCAGGACCTGATAAAATTTATGCTAGGGTATTGCGGGAAGCTGAAAAGGAACTGGCTTTTCCACTTAGTATAATATTTTGTAGATCAGTTTCGCAAAATGAAATTCCAACAGATTGGAAAAGGGCAAATGTAGTTCCTATTTTCAAGAAAGGAGAAAGAGGGAAAGTTGAAAGCTATAGGCCAGTAAGTCTCACATCCCTAGTCTGCAAGGTACTCGAATCAATTATCAAGGATAGAATAGTTAGTTATCTGGAAGGAAACAGTTCGATTCAAGATACTCAACATGGGTTTAGAAAATGACGATCGTGTCTCACAAATCTCTTGGACTTTCTAAACTTCGCTACAGAACAATTTGATTAGGGAAATCAGGTTGATTTAGCATATCTTGACTTTAGTAAGGCCTTTGACAAGGTACCCCATAAAGGGTTAATGTACAGCTTCAGGCCCATGGTGTTGCAGGTAGCATCTTAAAATGCATAGAGTTGTGGCTTTCAGATAGAAAGCAAAGAGTGATGCTAAATGGTACAAAGTCATCATGGCAAAATGTTCTTAGTGAAGTCCCCCAGGGGTCAGTACTTGGGCCACTACTGTTCATTTTATTTGTAAATAACATTGAAAGTTGCCTAATCAGTAAAGTTTTGAAATTTGCGGATGATTTGAAGGTTTTTAGGGAAATAACAGATCAAAATGAGCATATCTCGCTGCAAAGAGACTTAGACGAGCTTGTGAAGTGGTCCGAAGAATGGTAAATGAAATTTAACTTTGGTAAGTGCAAAATCATGCATGTAGGTAAGCAGCATATGAAGGCTCCATACTTGGTGGGTGGCCAAGTGCTATCAGTGACTCAACAGGAGAATGATTTATGTGTTATTCTAAACACAAAATGTGGGGCATCAGAACAGACCAAGGGAGCCAGGAAGAAGGCACTGAGAATGTTTGGGGCAATAAATATGAATGTATCATACAGAAGTGAGGAAGTCAACAGGAAACTTTACTGTGTATATGTCAGGCCAAATTTGGAATACTGCATCCAAGCTTGGTCTTCTGGCTATAAAAAAAGATTGTTGGCTTTTAGAGATAATACAAAAGAGGGCTACAAAAATGGTTAATGGTATAAGCCACCTGGCATTTGAGGAAAGATTGAAGAAATTGAATATGTTTTCACTTAGATATAGAAGGCTGAGAGGAGATCTCATCGAGGTTTTTAAATTTGTCCATGGTCTGGAGAGGGTCCATGGTCTTGGGGAAATGTTTGGGGCGGGGATGGCCGAGTGGTTAAGGTGTCGGGCTATGGGTACCAAAGGTCCCGGGTTCGACTCTAGCGCCACTCAGGACATTTCCCAATCCTGCGGCCCACCGGTGAAACAGTGTGGGCGGCGCCATTAGCCGGGAATGTGCATAAAGTGTGTCGTGAACCAACCAATAAACAAATTGGGGAAATGTTTGAATTTAACAGAAATGATGCAGAGGCCATAAATTCAAAATTAAGGTTAACCACCGCAGAACAAGGTCAAGACAGACTTTCCTCACCAACAGGGTAGTAGAACACTGGAACCAGCTGCCAGAAACCATTGTCAGTAGCAGCACATAGAACATCTTTAAAAACAGCATAGACAATCATTGTAAGAATAGAGGGCTTGCTTTTCAGTATTACAGGGAGGGCTGATTGACAGATTTTGTGGACAACTGGTTGAGTGTACAGAGTGCAACCAAGAAGGGCCCCTGTAGCTCATAGTTGCGCTAATCTTTTATGTCTTTATGTCTTTATGTTCAGTTCTCCTACCCCTCTCCCTTGACACCTCGGCTCTCGTACCCCTCTCCTCTGATACCTCAGCTCTGTATCCCTCTTCCCCAACACCTCAGCTCTGTACCCCTCTCCCGTGACGCCTCAGCTCTGTACCCCTCTCCCCTGATACCTCAGCTCTGTACCCCTCTCCCCTAACACCTCAGCTCTGTACCCCTCTCCCCTGATACCTCAGCTCTGTACCCCTCTCCCGTGACGCCTCAGCTCTGTACTCCTCCTCCGTGACGCCTCAGCTCCGAACCCCTCTCCCCTGACACCTCATCTTCCCACCCCTCTCCCCTGACACCTTATCTCTGTACCCCTCTCCCGCAACACCTCAGCTCCGTACCCCTCTCCCGCAACATCTCAGCTCTGTACCCGCAACACTGTCCCCGCCGCGGACGACTCAGGACCGGCCGTTCCGGCGACTCACGCTGATCGTGCAGCACGCCGGCGCGGATGGACGAGCTGCCGAGGTCGATAACCACGCAGCGGCGAGATGTCGCCACCGTCGGCGGCAGTGCCACCGGCTGTACGTAGGTGGCGTCGTAGTCCTCCACCGTGTGCGTTAGCAGCGCGCGCGCCCACCGCTCCGCCTCCTGGTGGCTGTTGCAGCGCACCACCACGTAGTGGCCCTTCTGTAGATAGTGCGGCAGTCGCGCCGTCAGTCAAGGGCCGGCACACACTGGCATCCAGCGCCAGCCAGGGGCCAGTCAGGGGCCAGTCAGGGGCCACCACACACGGACATCTCGCGTCAATCAAGGCCAACACATACGGACATTCCACACCAGTCAGGGGCCACTACACATATGAAGCGCCAGTCAGGAGCCAGTGAGGGGCACCCACTACACATGGATATGAAGCGCCAGTCAGGAGCCAGTGAGGGGCACCACACACGGACATCCCACGCTGATCATACCACACCAGTGCAGTGGGGTATTCCTGAGGTTGGCAGAATAGTTCTGGTTTCGCTAGTTGACAAGACAGCTGATATTTCTGCAATTCACTAATTTCTCCACCTCTAGCCAAATGGGGCTGGCGTGTAAATTATTCAGCAGCGGTAGGAGGCCACTCTAGGCATTCGGTATGTGCCACGACGATCATTTCAGACACACTCACAGTGGAGGGAAAACAGACAAACCCATTTGTGGCATATACTGGGCTGGTAGGAACTGAGAAGTCGGTGACACCGTGCACACCATAAGCATATCGAATCGTGCATTAACCTTGGAAGGCAATTTGTCTTTAAATCAAAAGATTTAAAGACAAATAAAAAGTGTCAAATAGTCATAGTGAACTGTAGGTATGATAGTATGATAGTTGATAGAACTGTATAGGTATAATAGTTGGCGATAAAAGAGCCAGCTATCGATAGCCATGTATGCATGCACAAAGTACAAGGAAGGAAAAATTTTCCGCATTACACACGACAGTTTAAGACACCCCGTGCCTCACGAGAAAGGCTCAGAAACCCGAGACCCGCATGAGGGGCGATGCAGATGCCCAAGGTGAGCAAAGGAGGGTGTCACTACATTCATGAGTTGCACAAGAGAAGATTTACTTTCATGGGCCGCACGAAGGAGGAGGGGCAGGTGTGGCACACTTACTGCCCAAAACCCACGTGAGAGGAAATCAGAGATACCCGCAAAATGCATACAGAGGTCGAAGAACACCCAGGCACACCGGAGATGGAAAGAGACGCAATAACAGTGAGATAGTAGAAAAAGCTGGCAATGCAGACGTGACACTTCGTGCATGCCTGTTAACTATGTTCCCCAGTGCAGTGGAGATGCGCCACCTTGTATGTCAGCGAACAGTGTGAGCATCCATGAATGCAGAATGCCTGTATCTGCATTCATGTAAATGCAGAAGTTGTGGCTGCAGAAGCGCAAGTTGCGCACGCTTGAAAAGTCGATCGAACGACATCATACAGGTTGTCAGTCAGGCCGTGCATACTGAGAGGCACCGCCCCACCAGCATTCTCCACTCACCCCGTCATCCATGCCCAGCACGGGCAGCGCCTGAGGCACCTTCCACCGAAGAAGAAACATACCGGGTTAGATGGGGCACACGACGACGGACGCTGCCGGCCGCCGTTGTGTTCCAAGTTGCGAGTCGAACATGGGGACCCAGCCAGGACCAGCAAACAGTTTGCTCTCAGCCGAATAGTACGGCTCGTTGTCAGAAGACACGCTCGGTTTTAACTGAAGTTGGACCAGGTCAATGCATCTGAATATCTGGATAAAGCCAATACAAAGCCTCTGTCGTGGGAGAGAGGAACATTTCCGTTCCCAGATGCAATGCGTGCAACATGTTTTCTGGTCAGTGGCTGCGTCACCAATGGGTTAGATAATCAAAAGATGATGTGGTAAGATATTCGACTCTGCATTCCAGATGCCATGAGGGCGCTCACGATATGAATGCAACGTGTCGCAACCCGTTCAAGCCCAATCACCGCTATGTCAACTTAATGTCATTCCAAATCCCTACTTGTAGGCAAGTCGCATGCAACAAATACCAAACCTCAACCCGAATGGCATGTATTTGAATATGACCAGGTTCATGTTAAGCGCGTTCGATGTTGCAAGCACAATACGGGACATCATCACGAAAAATCGCAATTTGTGTGATATTTTACCAGGACTACCATCATGCACTCATGACATTCCAGTCATTCCAGAGGAAGCGTAAACAAGTCGCCTACGCGAATCATTCGAGCAGGGACAGCAAACTGACACAAGCTTCCGGTTCCGACCCACAATACGAGCCCGACCTTCACCACGGGCGAGTTCATTGTCCAGACAGCTCGGGACAAGTTGGTAACTTACCCCATCGTCAATTCCCACCACGGACGAATCCATTGACTCTACGTTTCCACCCATCAGTTGCAGCACCATGCTTGGCTTCTCGGTGGTGTTTGTCTGGGAACAGGAAAGCTGACGTCAGGGCAGCATTGGTGTGTATGCTGACAAAGAACGAGGTGTAGCAAAGCATTGGTGGGCGGGGTGAGTTCATCATCGGGAGATGTCAGTAAGTTCCCAGCTGGATTGTGCAGTACGAGATATGTCACATATTACGACCAGCTTAGAATACTTACTCTAAAACGGTAGTTATGAGAAAACGTTTGTTCATCACTCTGGATGGGGCTTGACCCATCATAGAGGGACAGAAGGAGATCCATAATGTGCAGGAACAGACAAAAGCAGTGCACACCTACCTGATAATAATACAGGAACCCATCCTTCGCTTTGAAGTAACGGCGTTTCCAGGCGTTCCAGAAGGTGGCCTTCTTCCGCCCGGAGGGCAACTTCTCCAGCCACCCCTCGATGTTGATGTAGCCCTTCTGCTGCCCGGCTGGCCGGCTGGCTGGTTGCGGCACCTCGTACAGCCGGCTCACCAGCGACGTCTGGGGATCACGGTCCGTCAGGAGGCCTAGCCGCCAAGGCTGACATCAACACACAGGACTACCAAACGGACGGCACCGGCTAACATTTGACATTACACGCGAACACCAGCATCCACAGTCCGTGCACTTACATGACGTCAGCTTGTTTTTCGTAAAATATAAATTAAAATCCTCAACCACAGAAGACGTCAGCAGAGCTGGTGCCCCTGTTCACTGACCGGGTTCCAGGAGAGCGTGGTAATCCTCTGCTTCAGAAGACGTTCGTCGACCTCCTGGAACTTGTCGTAGATGATCTCAACCGGATCGTCGGCAATGTGCACCGTCTTCTTGGCGCCGCCGCCGCCGCCGCCGCCGCTCCGGCTTTGGGCCGGCGCCGAGGGCCGCTGCGGACTGGCCGAAGATCTCTGAGGACTGGCTGAAGATGTCTGAGGACTGGCTGAAGATGTCAGAGGACTGGTCGAAGATCGCTGCGGACTGGTCGTCCGCGGCGCCGAGGACCGCTGAGGACTGTCCGAAGATCTCTGCGGACTGGCCGAAGATCGCTGAGGACTGGCCGTTCGCAGCGCGGCATGATCGCCGGTGCTGCCATCTGTCGGGCGCGATCTCTCGCCAGACGGCGCCACCTGCCGGGCGCCCTGTTTCGGCGGCGAAGGCGCCTTGTCCTTGGCACGCGGTCGCGGCGCGTCCGAGCTCGCTGAGCTCTCGAACTGCGACTTCAGCGCCTTCACCGACGGCAGAAGCTTCTTGATCTTAGAGGGGCTGTCCAGCGCCTTGGTGGTCTCATCTCGGCGCGGGCCCTCCTTCGACTCTGGCCATTGTTTGGCGTCCACCTGGCGACAAGGAAAACGCGCGGCTCAGGATGGATGTGGCGTGCGATCGGCAGCGATATTCACGAAAACCGGGCCACAAACGCCGCCGACGCCCTGACACCGGCGGACGGCGGTGGATCAAGCCGTCTGTGCTACACCCGAAATCTGAACCAGCCCGACCGTGACGTCACCTGCAACCTCCACTGACGTCATTGGGTCGTCATGCTGTTCCCGGCTCAGGCGGACAACAATTTGGCCACGTTCATCGACGGTGCACAGAACAGTGGTCATGTGCACACAAGCGAGACACAAGTACAGACCAGGTGTGCATAGGAAGCAAACACAGAGTACCAACGCTCACATAGAAGGAAACACGGAACACGACAATCAAATAGCACAGACACGGAGCGCCAACATTCACATAGGAAACAAACGCGGCGCACGGACATTCGCACAGGAGACAAACAAGGAACACCAATACTGGCATAGGAGACGAACACCGAACACCGATACTCACTTATGAGACACACACCGAGCACCAGCACTCACATGAGACAAGCACGAAGCATCAACACTCACACAGGAGATAAACATACGACTAACACACACATACGAGACAAGCCAGCACGGAACACCAACACTCACAAACGCACACACAATGGATACCTGTGAGACAGCAGGACACAGCACAAGACCAGCAAACACCCAAAATGATCATATCGCGCACGGTGTCACAGATCCTGGCACCCACACCGGGGAGGCTGCTGACGAAAGGCCTGCCATTTGACCAACAGCGGCGGGGATCGGTGCGGCCATGCCACCAGCGGCGGACGGCCCACGGCGGCTGGGCAACGGACCTGTGACGGAGCCCGCTGACGGTGCACGACTGGTCGGCCTGAACACGACGTTACTCGCTCTCACACACACATACACACATACGCACCTCTTCATCGGCACGCGTCAATGGGGCGGTGACGGCGACAGGTCCGCACCTTCGGCGGCCGGTGGCTGGGGCCGTTCCAGCCCCTCCGCTGGCCTCGCTTCACCAGACCAGAACAGCGCGCCATTCAGCAACAACGCGGCCCACTGCCGCTCACAGCGGCCACGTGCAGAGGCCGCCGTCAATGTGCCGCATTGTGACGTATTGTGACGCGATGCAGCTGTGCGGCGGAGAGGCGATCCATACCAGCCGCCACGGTGGCCGCAAATACGGCACGTCACCACAATGGCCATAGTTTTTTTTCGTGTCGGGTAAGAGCTGGGACATGAAGCAGACAGGTGGCGCCGCTTACTCCTATGGGACGCGCACATACGTTCGACATGAAGCGAAGCTGCGTAAGAGGCCGTCCGACATGTGTCACACAAAGGGAACACATGTCGCTGAGTTATGTTGGGCATGTGTTTGTCACATATGTGGCGGAATTTGGTGGATATGTAGCGGAATTGGGTGGACATGTGGCGGAAATAGACAGAAATAGTGGTGAAAAGTGCCGGTGGCGTGGCGGTAATGTGATTGAAATACGTCGGGAAAACTGGTGGGAGGTGCCGACATGTATGGGAAAGACAAGTGCAACGAAAGCATGCGGGCATGAGAAGGACACGTGCTGGGTACGGAGACGGCCTGCGCCAGGCACAACGCGGACATACATCGACGACAGCAGGTCCCTACCCGACACCCCCCCCAGCTCTGCTCCATGGCCGACCGACCCACCCCGCTCCGGTTCCGGCCGACCGACCCACCCCGCTCCGGTCCATGGCCGACCGACCGCTCCGGTTCTGGCCGACCGACCCACCTCGCTCCGGTCCTGACCGACCGACCCACCCCGCTCCGGTCCATGGCCGACCGACCGCTCCGGTTCTGGCCGACCGACCCACCCCGCTCCGGTTCCGGCCGACCGACCCACCCCGCTCCGGTCCATGGCCGACCGACCCACCCCGCTCCGGTCCATGGCCGACCGACCCACCCCGCTCCGGTCCTGGCCGACCGACCCACCCCGCTCCGGTCCATGGCCGACCGACCGCTCCGGTTCTGGCCGACCGACCCACCCCGCTCCGGTTCCGGCCGACCGACCCACCCCGCTCCGGTCCATGGCCGATCCACCCATTCCGCTCCGTTCCATGGCCGACCGACCGCTCCGGTTCTGGCCGACCGATCCACCTCCGCTCCGGTCCTGGCTGATCGACCACGCACTGACAGCATCACTACGGCCAGACTTCACCGAGCCCGCCCCCTGAGCTGGCTGAGCTGGCATCACTACGGCCAGACCCCCTCCCCCCCCCCCCAGCCCTGCGCGGCACGTCTGCGCCCCCTGATCCCCCACCGTGGGCTGCGTCCTCCTGCCCATCTAACGAGATAATCAGCATGTGCAGCCCACTGTTGGGTAGCACGTTCGTGACAGCCTCATGAGCATTACACACACCATCTGAAACCTTGCCTTCTGGTTATTCCCCCTTCGAGAGACACTTTCTGACCCAATCCCAACAACTGCGCGCCTTTTCCAAATTTATCACAAAGCCAACCACTACGAGTCCGCTCTTGATCCAATCAAAGAACCACCATGTCTTTGTGTTTGGGTCGCTAGGTGTAGCTAGCAGTACACCCTGCTTACGCATAAACGCATGCTTGTCTGCATATTCGACAGCAAAAAAAATCGTCAAGTGATCTAGTGATCCAAAAAGTCGTACTTCGCCCATGAGTGTAAACTCGGGAAGTGTGGCATTCTGAATCCTACCTACCCGAAGCGACTTTAATAATAGGCCCGTGACATACACCATGTATTTCGGATACGAAGATTACTGTGAATTACCCCGCCCGAAGATATGCGTACTATATTTCAAGAGGTAAGAGGATACGCGATGATACATCAGCTTTCGATGACGATACGAGACATTCTCCTAAACTCAAAGGTTGCCTGAAACCGATCAGTTTATAAATACCGAGATAAGTTTGCAGCAAGTATACGTGTGCTTCTCTTCTCTCGAGATCATTCGTGTGAACAGTGTTCTCAGATCAAAGCTTACACATATCATGGATGAGCATCTTTAGCTGATACTGTGCGTGCTCTCTCTGTATTCATAAGTGCAGTTGATTTCCACAATTTCGAGGGGACTATAAAGCGCTAAACCGTATCTCATAGTTATCACATCGTGTTTGCCGTAGTTAATATCTTCTTTGATGTTGTTGTCATCTTGTATCTGTGGCCCATGGATGATTTTTTCGTCACTAGCATAATCACACTTAGTTATATTCCTAGTAATGACAATTACAGTGAATGAAGTGGCGCAGAATAATTGGTTCGTGTTGTGTATCATAGTTGGAAAATATGCAACACATCACTGTCTACGCGATGCATCCGCCTTTAAAAATTTGAAATTAGAACTTGAACTTCTCTCCTTATGTGGCCCAGTTCGTCTTTTGGTTGCGTACGTTAAGTAAATTACGAAAGTCTAAAGTCGGAGAATCTAAAGTCGTGCTCGACTGTTGGGGACGATCACCACAGGAAAATGAATGCATAGGACGCGTCCGCCACATACTGTACGGTGGCGACTTCGTTGAATTTAGCAAGGAGGGGGTGTAGTCAGAGGTCAGCCACACGCAAAAAAAAATCGGCTTAGAGGCACGGTAAGAAATACGAAATACAGAACAAATTCTTTCCGTGTGTGCTGGCGTTTTGATACTGTAATAACATTTATATTTGGCGCACTCAGGATATACCGTGGCCATGTATAATGCGCCCTATATACAATCAAGGTATAACATGTTCCGTATGTATGCGCTCAGTACGGTTGTCCAGCTCCCGCCCACATGCATCACACCATATACCTTTGAACATTTGAGCCATCCCAGCCATTTTCACAACACGACACCCCTGTGTTCAGGTGCTACATGTCGAGATTGGGGCAATCACGCTGGATTTCAAACCGGGGCCAAAGTTCTGACAACGATGCAGGGGCGAACGTAATCTGTCGTCGCTGATATCTTGAACAGAGTCGCTGTGGGCCGGCGTCAGGCGCACCCGACCACTCACCCCATCCGGACCTGTCGCCAGTCCGATCCCAGTCGCCTCCGCGCAGCTCACCATCCCCGCCGTTCCCGCCATTCCCGTCATTCCCGCCGTTGCCGCCACCGCCGTCAGCTGAGCCGGCCGTTCACGAGACTCACGGTCGTCGCCGCCGTGCCAGCGCGAGTGGTCCGGTCCGCCGCCGGGGCCCCGCCCCCGCCCCCGCCCCCGCCCCAGTCTGCCCCGACAGCCGCCCGGTACCGCCCGGCTCCGCCTCCCGACAGGTGAGCACGCGATCGATCCCTGCCGCCGTCGGCAGGACGGCCCCGACTTACCTGGGCGGGTGGTGGTAGGGGACCGACGACTGACGGTAGGACGACCATAGCCGGCGCGGCTGGTGGTAGGGGGCCGACGACTGACGGTAGGACGACCATAGCCGGCGCGGCTGGTGGTAGGGGGCCGACGACTGACGGTAGGACGACCATAGCCAGCGCGGCTGGTGGTAGGGGGCCGACGACTGACGGTAGGACGACCATAGCCGGCGCGGCTGGTGGTAGGGGGCCGACGACTGACGGTAGGACGACCATAGCCGGCGCGGTTGGTGGTAGGGGACCGACGACTGACGGTAGGACGACCATAGCCGGCGCGGCTGGTGGTAGGGGGCCGACGACTGACGGTAGGACGACCATAACCGGCGCGGCTGGTGGTAGGGGGCCGACGACTGACGGTAGGACGACCATAGCCGGCGCGGCTGGTGGTAGGGGACCGACGACTGACGGTAGGACAACCCTGACTTGACGGGGCGGGTGGTGGTAGGGGACCGATGATTGACGCAGCGAGCAATCGACGGAAATCCCCGGTGACGGACGGGTGGCAGGCAGGCAGGCAGGGAGGCAGGTAGGCAGGGAGGGAGGGAGAGAGAGAGGAGCTCGGATAAATTCAGTAGTCGGACATTTCGAGAAGAAGCCTAGACTATTCATGGTGCCGAAACATAGTTGCGGGTAGCCCAAGCAGGGAGACAAAGTCACAGCCCCGCCCCTGCAAACTAACACACATCTTCCTCGGCAACAGCGAAGCCCCGTAAGATGTCAGAAACGTGCCCTCAGACAATACCGTAGCAGCTTTTGCAATCTCATTCAACCCCATCCATCTGTGACCAACACCACATATGTGTGACTAACATCAGAATTGTTTCACCTGCCCGACGATACTGAACTTCGGTGTGACTTAACACACCTTTGTCACCACGATACCGAAATTATCGGCAGCTTAGGCATGCCTCCTGACGAAAATCTTTCTCTGGGGGACAGCTTCAGACTGGAACTTTCCCAGCAACAAAACGCTGGTCTCATCTTCAACACTGGCACGACTTTCAATATTCGAGCCATAAAGTAGCAGTGTTTTGCGTAATGAGACCAAAGGCAATATAAAGGAGGCTAAAGACACGCATATCGCCATGTTGATATTAACAGCGCACACTTAGCATGCCAGTGCATGTCTTTTGACTGTTGGGAGGGGGGTAAGTACAGCTTCGGCTCTAGCAACCTCAGGTACGATGCCGCAGTGCCATCTAGCATTTACTCGAGACCGATCGAGTCCAGAACGATGTACAGGAGGACATGTCTCCTTGTACTCTTAAAACATTAATTAAAAGTCTGAGAGATGCATCGAATAACTAAAAAATACTATTGTCCAGAATATTGATCAGGTGGTAAGGCAAACATACAGATACGAAGAGTCTCGATGATATTAGCATTTCATCGGCTTGGTATGGCTGGATCATTTGGTCTTGGAGCCAATGAAAGGATATGAAAAGACAGCTGGCAAAAAGAAGGGGGACGGTGCCACTGTTTCGACAGTTCGGTCGGCCACAGGCTTTTTGCGCAGGTGGCAATCGCCTTCAAGGAAATGGAACGAGCTTATCAGTGTGCCGAAGGTAGCACACACACCCTTGACGTCCACTATCTACACTACTTTAATGGGGTGTATATTTATTGAAATATATGTATATCGATATATACATTCATTCATACATGTGCTGTTGATCCAAATAGGCTGCAATGTCCCGCCGCATTTTGGCGCCGATAGCGGACAAGTACATGGTGAGATCTGCTACAGGTGGTACAACTAGTAAGACGTCCCGAGAGATGTCTCCACAAACTGGACCGTACCGTCGTGTGGAACATACGCTGTGCAGGAGAGTAGCATACCTGTTTGTGTTTCCTGGCCTGCTTGCGCTGCCGCATCGTCTCCGGGTACACCTCGACACAGCGATCCTTTTGAATCCGCTCCTCACGCTCCTCAGCCGTCGGGGGCCGCAGCGTCGGTGAGCCACCTGGCGGCAAAAACGCGAGTTACCGTCAAACACCTGGTGGCCGAGAGAGCAGTCAACGTGTTCCTCCTGAGTTCGAATGGGGACATCATATAATATACCATGCAAGCATAACCATGTAAGCTTGTGCGGCGGGATATGGCAGGATGAAAGGCAAGCTGGTGACTCCATCATTTCTAGCTCTGCGTTTGCATTGGAATTTATGGTTGAAGTTTCACATGGAAGTCTCAGCAATAAGCCTTAAGGACAATCTTAGCTTATGACCATAGACATCCAGTAATCCGCCCCACATCGGGGTCCGGTGGCCCAGTAATATTCTGACGCCATCCTCCCCAGAGGTCGTTCCGCACCATAACGAACATCGCGGCCATTTCCCCCGCCCTATTAACGGCGCGAC
>JAOTOL010001662.1:867500-985000 GCA_034440575.1 Imbricaverruca yamaguchii
TGTTTCAAAGTGATGTCAGGTCACCGTGGTCAAGTCAGGTAAAGTTCATGACTGGCTGACACACGCCCTGGAAGGGTGGAGGGCGAAATCCGCCCACCCCTCCGATTTTTCGTACACAACTCCATATTGTACCAGCCAATATACGCCATTTTTTCTTACCTGCTTAGAAATGACCTGCGCATTGTTTAAAGCAAGAAAAATGAAAATCGGCCGACACGTTTTTCAGTTATGGGCCGTTAAATTTTTCTAAAAATTGCAGCTCCAGACCACAAAAATCGGCGCTGATGCGCTTCCCGATTGTTGGCAAAAGGGAAGTTTTCTTGACAACACTAGCGACTTGTTTGATGCATATTGTTATGCTATATAATTAAAGTCATGTTAGGTCGCCGAGGTCATCGTGACAGACTAATGAAACCAGACTTGGTCAACTGGAATGTTTTCACAAATGGAAACGACTGTCATGCGATTGATGTCACTTTGCATGTTACTCCCTACACATCCGGAAATTTACTGTTTGTCATTGTGCGCCTAAGCGTTTCTATACTTTTTTTTCATGTATTTCACTCCTTTCTTTGCGAATCCGATTGTTCGAGCCGCCCAAAGGAGCAGTCAGGTGGGCAGCCCGGTTCCGGTAACTGGAGCAGGCAATGACCTGATAGTGCTCCTATATAGGTGACCTGAGGTCAAATAGCGGATCTGGCATATGCATTGCATCATTAGTAATGTTCAAAACATCATTAATGGCAATTCTGGAGCATTTAAACACAATCACAGCGATCCATAACAATGACAAGCCAAGCCACGCAAAATCAGAAAATTTTGCTATTTTGTCCTCATTTGACCTTGACGATATTGACCTAAGTTCACGAAATTTGCACACAATAGAGTTAACTATCGTGCCCATCCTCCCTGTAAATTTTGTTGCTCTAGCCTCAATGGGAGCTGAGATCTTAGGGGGCGGAATCCCCCCCTCCAGTGCGCGGTAGTTTCAGAGGCCCTCCAGGGCGCGTGTTAACACCCGTAGTGAAATATTGCACATATGTTTGTGCTTTCCGCCTAAAAGTTGGCAGTAATACGATGAAATTGAACACGTTCCCAGGGGTGACATGGTGATTTATTCTGGTTCTGAATACATTTTTGCGCTATTCTAAAGACTGTCACAGCACGTGTTACACCAACCATCCACCAGCTCTTCCAACTCCTATGGACTGATGGGTCACAACTGTTCGGCGGGGATTTTTCTATGTTACAAACCCTGCATTGAGCACATTGTGTGATATCATGGCGAAGATCAAAGATGATAAAATTTACGAAATGATCATATGAAAGGAATTTGTTGTCATTGAGCCGAAATTACTCCAGGCGGTTTCCTATAACTTTTACATTCTTTGAAATGTCGGTCGCAAATACTGTTAGGGATTGTCAAAATATTCGAACCATTCCTATTGGAAAAAAATGCTTCATTTTAATACATGTCCGCAAAGTACACTGAAGCGATCATTAATATTTTCCAATGCTAGCCTGGCAGTTTATCTTTACTAACCGGAGGTCATCGAACTGCTAACTCCTGTCTTAATCTAAGCCTACGTTAAGGGTGTATGCCACGGCAACGCACGTGACTCGCCTGAGCATCATTGAGCACCGTTCTCTGGGTGACACACCACAGAAAAAGATTGTCAATAATTTCAACAACAATGGTCTGAATTATCGGGAGGCGGCTCTGGCATCGGCCGCGCGTTGTGCCAGGTCATGGCCAGAGAGGGCGCGCGCGTCGTCTCGGCCGACACCGACGAGGCGTCCGCCGAGCAGACAGCTGCCACGCTGGACGGCGACCACGTGGGCGTGCTGCTCGACGTCACGTCTGCCGAGTCGGTGGCGACCGTGGTCGGCAGCGTCCGCGACAAACACGGCGCGTACGCGTCGTCAACTGCGCCGGCATCTTCCCGACCCGCCCCATGCTGGACATATCCGCCGACGCGTTCACGCACGTCATCGACGCTAACCTAGGGGGCCACGTTTCTGATGACCAGGCGGCCGGCCGGCGCCCTGGTCGACGCCGGACAGGCCGGCTCGATCGTCAACATCGCCAGCATCGCCGGCAGAGAGGGTGCGGCGTGCGCGTGCCACTACGCCGCCAGCAAGGCCGGCATCGAGGGCTTCATACGGTCGGCGGCTCAGGAGCTGGCCTCAAGGGGATCAGGTGCAATACCGTCCTTCCCGGAATCAACACGACGCCCGTAACGGACGCGGTGCCGGAGTTGGCGCAGCGAGCGATGCCGCTGATCGTGCTGGGAAGGCCAGGCCGGCCGGACGACGTGGCCGGACGAGGTGGCCTTCTTAGCATCTGGCCGGGCGTCGCATATAACCGGTGCTAGTGTCGAGGGTACGGGCGAAATGTGATGTGAAGCCTCTGACCGGGCATCGTACACGGCAGGTACAAGTGTCAAGTGTACGGGCGGGATTTATATATATAGATATATAGATATATTATATATATATTTATATATATATATATATATATATATATATATATATAAATATATATATGTATGTATGTATGTATGTATGTATGTATGTGTGTGTGTGTGTGTGTGTGTATGTATATGTGTAAGAGAGAGTGCGTGTGTGTGTGTCCGTACATTGGTATTTACATTTACTCACAAGTAGACCCAATAAGCTCGTGGCTGTTATGTACTAGATGAGACTTAAGAAATGAGCAATCCGGACAGCCAGGGAGTTGTAGACATGGGGAGCTACAGTCTAGAGGCTGCAGTCCGTTGGGCTCGCCTCAGTTGTCTGCAAGGAGGGTAAGAGCATAAGGAAAGGTCAAGGGATGTAACGGTAGCAGGGATCGAAGAAAAACGTCGCCAACGTAAAGTACGCAATGAAAGCAGTCGTGCACGCTGGCGTGTTTGTTCGGGTTCGCTTTGTGCTTTGACTTCGTGGAATTCTGACTGCAATTCTTCGCATTATTTTCAGGTGTACTTGCATTGCTTGTTCACTTAGTTGTTTTAGCTAACTTTTACATCGTGAATTTATTTTCCGCAGCGATATATGCATGTGCGGAGCCTGGGGCAGTGTATCGGTAATGTCTGTGAGAGAATACAAACATAATATAAGCTCGTCTAGGAGGCAATTCTCTGTTTTATGGAGTTCGGTAACAAGGTGGTGTAGCCGTCATTTCTTCATAGACAATAGCTAAGTTATTATATTGCAAGTGGTAGGCATTAGTGCAAAGTAAATGGAAATCAATAAATAACGCTTGTTCATAACAAGTTGCTTTCTTACACGATCTTCTTTTTCCATCTTCGTACTTCATACACCGACATCCACCACGTCGACATCCACCACATTTGCTACAGCTCAATAGACTCAATGAAGCCCGACGTGGCTCCTCCTCCAGGCGTGTTGCAGACAGCGTCGTTTAGATAATAGCACCAGCCATAAAGGAAACCCTCGATTGGTCACAGCCGTGACGAAACTCCTCACCATAGTATTTTGTGGGATGGCCGACACATAAGCCAGCCTGAATAAATCACGGAACGCCGAGACGATCGAGCGGCTCTCGGCCCGTTACCCCCACTCGCTGTCGTCAGCCGCGTCCCGCTTCGTAGCGGTGTTCGGCTCTGGACCCGCCACCCACATTATCCGTCGGCCTCCATGTACCGACAGCGCTTCTTCAATGTCTCAACCAGACCACCAAGTGCAGCACACACAAACGCCCACACAAACACGTACTCACATACACACACGCACACACATGCCGTGTTAGCTTCTCAGGGCTGGTCACAAAATGACGTCGCCGTGCCCCGGTGGTGCCCATCTAGGTCACGTCAGCACCATGTCAGACACGACCGACTGGCCGGCGATAATGCGCGTGCTCGTTCTGAGACACCGAACGTCGCGTCGACTCGTCGGCTGCACGGTACGCCGCACAGTGGTGCTAGGCGGTGCCTCCCAGGCGTGGTGTGGGCATCGGTCTCGCACGCACAGAGAAGACACTTCCCGACAGGAGCGGATACAGGGATGGTGATTATGGAGGGGCATTTGTTCTGAAGGGACGTCATTATTCTGGAGGGCGCCCTTTCTACTCTGACGGTGGCCATTGACCTAAACAGCTCGTTGAGTGGAGGATGGGGTGGGGTTGGCCGTGCACTTGAGAGCCCTGAAGGGGCCACCTCTCTGTCAAGGGGAGAGAGGCACATTCCTCGAGTTGCAACCTCGGGCCCACCACCGATTCCTGAGATTTGATGCAGTGCCTGACATCACCCAGAGGAGACTGACTCGCCTGCGCCTGGTGTGGACACCAGTCTCGCACATATCTATGGACACTCCATGGAGCCTAGCGAACTCCCAGTCACACCCAGTCCCGGGGAGACCAAGTCTGGCGACTCCGAGTCAGACCGGCCCGGGGACGCGGTCAGTGGCCACCGAGACCAGCAGCGGCACACTCTGCCCCCAACATCACCACAGTGAAGTGGTGACGCTGGGTTAGACCGGCCCGGGGACGCGGTCAGACCGGCCGGGGACGCGGTCAGTGGCCACCGAGACCACAGCGGCACCTTGCCCCACATCACCACAGTGAAGTGGTGACGCTGGGTCAGACCGGCCCGGGGACGCGGTCGTGGCCACCGAGACCAACAGCGGCACACTCTGCCCCCAACTCCTCGCATCACTAAGTGAAGTGGTGACGCTGGGTTGGACCGGCCCGGGACGCGGTCAGTGGCCACCGAGACCAGCAGCGGCACACTCTGCCCCCCAACATCTACAGTGAAGTGGTGACGCTGGGTCGGTCGGCCCGGGGACGCGGTCAGTGGCCACCGAGACCAACAGCGGCACACTCTGCCCCCAACTCCTCGCATCACTACAGTGAAGTGGTGACGCTGGGTCAGACCGGCCCGGGGACGCGGTCAGTGGCCACCGAGACCAGCAGCGGCACACTCTGCCCCCCCACATCACCACAGTGAAGTGGTGACGCTGGGTTAGACCGGCCCGGGGACGCGGTCAGTGGCCACCGAGACCAGCAGCGGTACACTCTGCCCCCCCACATCACCACAGTGAAGTGGTGACGCTGGGTCAGACCGGCCCGGGGACGCGGTCAGTGGCCACCGAGACCAACAGCGGCACACTCTGCCCCCCAACATCACTACAGTGAAGTGGTGACGCTGGGTCGGTCGGCCCGGGGACGCGGTCGTGGCCACCGAGACCAACAGCGGCACACTCTGCCCCACATCCCACAGTGAGTAGTGACGCTGGGTCGACCGGCCCGGGGACGCGGTAGTGGCCACCGAGACCAGCAGCGACACTCTCCCCACATCCTACAGTGAAGTGGTGACGCTGGGTCAGACCGGCCCGGGGACGCGGTCAGTGGCCACCGAGACCAGCAGCGGCACACCCCCCCCACATCACTACGTGAAGTGGTGACGCTGGGTCGACCGGCCCGGGGACGCGGTAGTGGCCACCGAGACCAGCAGCGGCACACTTGCCCCACATCACTACAGTGAGTGGTGACGCTGGGTCGGTCGGCCCGGGGACGCGGTCGGGCCACCGGACCACAGCGGCACACTCTCCCCCACATCACTACAGTGAGTGGTGCGCTGGGTCAGACCGGCACGGGGACGCGGTCGTGGCCACCGAGACCAACAGCGGCACACCTGCCCCCACATCCTACGAGTGGTGCGCTGGTCGGTCGGCCGGGACGCGGTCGTGGCCACCGAGACCGCGCGACACACTCTGCCCCCCCTCGTGAGTGGTGCGTGGGTCGACCGGCCGGGGACGCGGTCGTGGCCACCGGACCGCGCGGCACACTCTCCCCCCACATCACTACGGTGAAGTGGTGACGCTGGGTCGACCGGCCGGGGACGCGGTGTGGCCACCGAGACCACGCGGCACACTCTGCCCCCCACATCTGTGAGTGGTGGCTGGGTCGGTCGGCCCGGGGCGCGGTCGTGGCACCGAGACCACGCGCACACTCCCCCACATCACTACAGTGAGTGGTGACGCTGGGTCGGTCGGCCCGGGGACGCGGTCGTGGCCACCGAGACCACGCGGACCTCCCCCCCATCCTACGTGAGTGGTGAGCTGGGTCGGTCGGCCCGGGGACGCGGTCAGTGGCCACCGAGACCAGCAGCGGCACACTCTCCCCCACATCACTACAGTGAAGTGGTGACGCTGGGTCAGACCGGCCCGGGGACGCGGTCAGTGGCCACCGAGACCAGCAGCGGCACACTCTGCCCCCACATCACCACAGTGAAGTGGTGACGCTGGGTCAGACCGGCCCGGGGACGCGGTCAGTGGCCACCGAGACCTGCAGCGGCACACTCTGCCCCCCCACATCACCACAGTGAAGTGGTGACGCTGGGTCAGACCGGCCCGGGGACGCGGTCAGTGGCCACCGAGACCAGCACCGGCACACTCTGCCCCCAACATCACCACAGTGAAGTGGTGACGCTGGGTCAGACCGGCCCGGGGACGCGGTCAGTGGCCACCGAGACCACAGCGGCACACTCTGCCCCCCCCACAACATCACCACAGTGAAGTGGTGACGCTGGGTCAGACCGGCCCGGGGACGCGGTCAGTGGCCACCGAGACCACAGCGGCACACTCTGCCCCCCACCTCGCATCACACAGTGAAGTGGTGACGCTGGGTTAGACCGGCCCGGGGACGCGGTCAGTGGCCACCGAGACCAGCAGCGCACACTCTGCCCCCCCACATCACCACAGTGAGTGGTGACGCTGGTTGACCGGCCCGGGGACGCGGTCAGTGGCCACCGAGACCAGCAGCGGCACACTCTGCCCCCCAACATCACTACAGTGAGTGGTGACGCTGGGTCGGTCGGCCCGGGGACGCGGTGTGGCCACCGAGACCACAGCGGCACACTCTGCCCCCCACTCCTCGCATCACTCAGTGAAGTGGTGACGCTGGGTTGACCGGCCCGGGGACGCGGTGTGGCCACCGAGACCAGCAGCGGACACTCTGCCCCCATCCCACAGTGAGTGGTGACGCTGGTCAGACCGGCCCGGGACGCGGTCGTGGCCACCGAGACCAACAGCGGCACACTCTGCCCCCCCACATCACTACAGTGAGTGGTGACGCTGGGTCGGTCGGCCCGGGGACGCGGTCGTGGCCACCGGACCAACGCGGCACACTCTGCCCCCACATCACCACAGTGAAGTAGTGACGCTGGGTCAGACCGGCCCGGGGACGCGGTCAGTGGCCACCGAGACCAGCAGCGCACACTCTGCCCCCCCCCCACATCACTACAGTGAAGTGGTGACGCTGGGTCAGACCGGCCCGGGGACGCGGTCAGTGGCCACCGAGACCAGCAGCGGCACACTCTGCCCCCCACATCACTACAGTGAAGTGGTGACGCTGGGTCAGACCGGCCCGGGGACGCGGTCAGTGGCCACCGAGACCAGCAGCGGCACACTCTGCCCCCCACATCACTACAGTGAAGTGGTGACGCTGGGTCGGTCGGCCGGGGACGCGGTCGTGGCCACCGAGACCAACAGCGGCACACTCTGCCCCCACATCACTACAGTGAAGTGGTGACGCTGGGTCGACCGGCACGGGGACGCGGTCGTGGCCACCGGGACCAACAGCGGCACCTCTGCCCCCCATCGGTGAGGGTGACGCTGGGTCGGTCGGCCCGGGGACGCGGTCGTGGCCACCGAGACCAGCAGCGACACACTCGCCCCCACATCACTACAGTGAAGTGGTGACGCTGGGTCAGACCGGCCCGGGGACGCGGTCAGTGGCCACCGAGACCAGCAGCGGCACACTCTGCCCCCACATCACTACAGTGAAGTGGTGACGCTGGGTCAGACCGGCCCGGGGACGCGGTCAGTGGCCACCGAGACCAACAGCGGCACACTCTGCCCCCACATCACACAGTGAAGTGGTGACGCTGGGTCAGGTCGGCCCGGGGACGCGGTCGTGGCCACCGGACCGCAGCGGCACACTCTCCCCCACATCACTACAGTGAAGTGGTGACGCTGGGTCAGACCGGCCCGGGGACGCGGTCAGTGGCCACCGAGACCGCAGCGGCACACTCTGCCCCCCACATCACTACAGTGAAGTGGTGACGCTGGGTCGGCGGCCCGGGGACGCGGTCGTGGCCACCGAGACCAGCAGCGGCACACTCTGCCCCCCACATCACCACAGTGAAGTGGTGACGCTGGGTCAGACCGGCCCGGGGACGCGGTCAGTGGCCACCGAGACCAACACGGCACACTCTGCCCCGCATCACCACAGTGAAGTGGTGACGCTGGGTTAGACCGGCCCGGGGACGCGGTCAGTGGCCACCGAGACCAGCAGCGGCACACTCTGCCCCCACATCACCACAGTGAAGTGGTGACGCTGGGTTAGACCGGCCCGGGACGCGGTCAGTGGCCACCGAGACCTGCAGCGGGCACTCTGCCCCCAACTCCCGCATCACTACAGTGAAGTGGTGACGCTGGGTAGACCGGCCCGGGGACGCGGTCGTGGCCAGACGCGCGAAACTCCCCACCCGGGTGGTGACGGGTCAGGTCGGCCCGGGGACGCGGTCAGTGGCCACGGCGAGGCGGCTGGGAACACGCTGGCCGAATTCCCTCAGCTGGTCTCGCCTCCGGGGCCCAGTCTTCGCACCACCACCACTGTGTCAAATTTCGTACCTGCTAGACTTCACCGGGTTGAATTTCGTGGAATCATTCACACGGTTCCACCGGAAGTCATCCAGAGCCAGTTGTTCTTTCTTGTCAATACGTAGGGGTGCCAAACAGATTATTGGCTGCTTCGAGGCACGGGTGAAATCGTGAAAAGGTGCACAATTCACCAGGATATCCTCGGGTGTAAGTGGCAAGTCTGCTCGTGTAACTACATGTACGGATGGTGTGATTTTTAGGTTAATTCCTTTCTTGCAACGTTCATAGGCTGGCACAGATTAGGCGATATGCCAGTGAATTACGCAAATCAAGGATCTATCCCCTCGGGCGGATAATTGCCCATTCTCATAGCGCCAGGAAATGTCACTTCATCACCATAATGTGACAGTGCACCACTCCACCCCGACACCTGGACCAAACGAGTGACAGTTCACCACATCCACCTCCACCCCGACACCTGGACCAGACCAGTGACAGTTCACAACATCCACCTCCACCCCGACCAGACCCCCCACCCCCCCCCACCCCCACGGACGTTCCACTCCTCCACCCCGACACCTGGACCAGACCAGTGACAGTTCACAACATCCACCTCCACCCCGACCAGACCCACCACATCCACCTCCACCCCGACACGTGGACCAGACCAGTGACAGTTCACCACATCCACCTCCACCCCGACACCTGGACCAGACCAGTGCCACTACCCCACGCATACCAGACCAGTGCCAGTACCAGTGTATCGCCTCTGGTCGTGACCTGAGCGCCATCACCCGCGGTACTCCTGAGACACGCCAGCTGACGACGCTGGCAGGCGCAGATGTGCCGTGCCGACCGCCAGGAAGTGGACGGGTCGGTGGTCCACGGACGGTGGGAGCGGCGGCGCGGTCAGCGGCGGCAGTCAGCGGCCGACATATGGCCGCCCGACGGCGAGCCCGTGGTGTGGGCTCTCACCGGACGACGCTGACGGGCGACGCTGAGTGGTGTGGGCTCTCACCGGACGACGCTGACGGGCGACGCTGAGTGGTGTGGGCTCTCACCGCGGCCAGAGCGGTGTGGTGTCTCACCGTGGCCAGAGCGGTGTGGTGTCTCAAATTGGCCAGAGCGGCTCTCACAGTGGCCAGATAGGTGTGGTACCTCACCGCGGCCAGAGCCGTGCGGGCTATCACCGTGATCAGAGCGGTGTGGTATCTTACCGTGCCCGGAGAGGTGCGGTGTCTCACCATGACCAGGTGAAGCGGTGCTGGGTACAAACAGCTACAATTTCCGCATGCCAGCATATGGTCGGCACACCACACGGTCCCAACGTTCTCGATCCAGCCAAATTCGATGGATTTACAGACATCATCGCAGACCGGACTTTGGCTGAAGTGCAATGTTGATATTCGTATAAAAGGTCCAAGGGAAGGCACGTGAAACTCTCAGGGGATGGGCAAGGAGAGGTACAGTTCGACGATCCCCAGAACTTAGGTCAAGGACTTCGCGTCAGCAGCATGACTGGCAGAGTACCACCATATCAGCAGCAGTGATTGGCAAAGTATCACCGTGTCAGCAGTATGATTAGCAGAGTACCACCGTGGCAGCAGCTGTGACTGGCAGAGTACCATCACATCAGCAGCTGTGACTGGCAGAGTGCCACCACATCAGCAGCTGTGACTGGCAGAGTGCCACCACATCAGCAGCTGTGACTGGCAGAGTGCCACCACATCAGCAGCTGTGACTGGCAGAGTTCCACCGTATCAGCAGCCGCGACTGGCAGCGTACCGCCGTGTCACGTCAGCAGCCGTGACTGGCAGAGTACCAGCAGCAGCTGTGTCTGACCGGCAAAGTGCCGCTACGCGTCCGACCGCCGCGAGCGTCGCCACCGGGTCCGCCGGGCCCGCCGCCGCGCCGTCACTCAGCTCCGACACAGCGGCCGCACATCGAGGGCAGCGTGGCCAGCCGCGGTCACGGCGCACGGCAGGCCTCCGCGAGGTGGCGGCCAGACGGTCTGGCTGGTTATCAGCCGGGAGGGAGCGCTGCAGGTTCTGTCGTAACAGCCGGCCACCACACGACCTGGAGGACCAACGGCACTGCAGAGGGGATGGTAGAGAGGGGTCGGTCTGTGCAGAGGGTGGGGCTTGCAACAGCCGGTGACAGCATGATCTCGGGGACGACGGCACTGCAGAGGGGATGGGAGAGAGGAGTCGGTCAGTGCAGAACGTGGGCTCCACAACAACCGACCATAGAGCGACCCGGATGAGACCACACAACGTGCGATGGGGTGGGGGGAATCGCGTCAGTGATGCCGGTCTGATCATAATCCAGCAGGGAGGAGGCTCGCAGGAGGTCCAGGGCGGCTAGGATTGAGGAAGTATCGAGCGTCTCCGGAGGCTGAAGACTCCTGGTGTAACGGAGGCCGGGCTGGCGCCAGTAGCCAAAAACATCACATGCATAGCATGCAAAGCGCCACGTAATGGGATTCACGACTGCACGCGGGCCCAAATCTTTCACTAATTAAAAGCATCCATGGACTGAAGCGCACGAGCCAGCGTCCGGCGCAGTCCCGCTAGCCGTTTGCCTGGAGCGAGCTGCGTGACGGAACACCACACGAGGCACTAGACATTACACACACGGCCGACCACCGCCGACGCAGCCGCCACCGGTCGTGCCGGTACACGTGTCATGTCACCGGCCGGCATGCCGGCCCGGTCGCGGGCCGCCGCCAGCTGGCGTGGGACGTGCCGGCATGTAGCCGGCGGCCGGCCCGATGGAGCGTGCAGTGCGGACGACAGACGCCCGCGGACGCCGATGGTCTAATTGGTGTTGACTGCCGCCACCGCGACTGACGACTTCCGGAGGCGGCCGGCGAAAGCCGCACCCGGCGTCCGCTGGTGTCGCAGAGGTGTGCGCGAGGGCCCTGGACCCGGCTGCTCGGGTCAGCTCTCGGTTTTGGTGTCGGGGCGCGGTGGGTCCGGTCGGGCCGGCTTGCGCTCGGCGCCTGGAATTCCAGTCGGGCTGCTCGTTGGTCCGGAACACGATCGGACCGGTGCCGTCCGTGGCGAGGGGGAGCTGTAGATCGCACCGCACCTCGTGTATCCGCCGGTCGACACAGTCCGGAGCACACGGCCCGGGCCGGAGCATCGGGACCGGCCCGCATTATCCCGACATCTGATTCCGTTCGCCCGTCTGACCCGCACCCAGCACCGTCTAAACAGCAGACAGTACCTTCTGAACCGCAACCCGTACCGTCTGAGCCACAGTCCATGCTGTCTGGACAGCGGACCATACCGTCTGAACCGCAACCCATGTCGTCTGAACCGCACCTCATATCGTCTGAACCACAACCCACATCGTCTGAACCCCAGCCGTACCGTCTGCGCTTCTGGTCACGGGTCATCCTCAACGCCGTATGTGAAATCAACGCGCACGACCCTCCTGACCCCCCCCTAGTAAACAGACACTGCGTCTCTGTCCACCACCAGTCTACAGTGCTAAAGTGGAACAATAGTGTGGCGATTGCGGTAGGGACGCCGGCCTCAGCCGGCATCAATGTGCCTGTACTCCACGACGCTGTGGGAACGTCTCCGGCCCTATCTCGCTTTACGCTGTCTCAAACTGTCTTGAAAGAAGCACGGATGCTATTTATTTGTGGGTTTCGTTACAGGGATGCATCAGCTCCGTGGACGTCGTCCCTGCGGACTTACCTTCTCTGTGGACTCCGCCGCTGGACTCGACGGAAGCGTTGGAGCCGGAGTCCCCCTCGGCCGAGCCGATGCCCTCCGAGCCCTCCAGAGAGCGCAGAGACCTGCGCTGCGAAGACTCATCCTCCTCCTCCGATGACGTGACGTACTCATCCTCGGGCTCCTCGAGGATGACCTCCAGACCTAGAGAGGCACAGGGATGTCAGTGCCGTCATGCGACGACATTACAAGTCTGTCAGTATACACGGACTATCACATGGGGAATATTCGCCTGTTGCATGATAGTCATATATACTGGCTCCGATCTGCTCTCCGGGATTGTTGGATATTTTAGTTTTAGTGCATATTTTGTGGTTTTGTGCATATCATGCGGAATGTCAAGTGCACATTTGTGTAAGCTGAGATCGTGTCGGCCAAAGCGACCGTACATGCTGGTGGACGCTGCAACAGTGGTGAGCTACACGGAAGTTCTGTAAGGTTTCGCCATTATGCAACGAGTGCAATCTGGTAAACGTGCAGCGTGCTTGCGTCATCATCAACCCTCCAGACAGATTGCAACAGCTACAACAGCAAAACAGTTAATCGGGGCAGCCACTCCCCGGCATTATGACATCGCGCGCTACAGACCAAGGTTTCACTTGAATGTGGACACACGAAGCCGGACCTCAACGCTTGTAGGGTAGGCAAAGCGAAGAACAAAATCCATGGGCGTAGGGACGGCCACAAAGATGTGGTGGGGGGGGGGGGGCTCAGGGTCGATGTGTTGGTCAATTATTTCCATGAAACGCCGAAGTGTTAATGACCAAGATCGGAGAAAAGTGGATACCAGGGTCCCCTACCTCCTTCGTCCTGCTTCTATGCCGATAAAAAAGTAAATGGTGGAGAGAGAGAGAGAGAGAGAGTGGAATTGGTGGAAGGCGAGATGAGCTGCGAGTGATTTCCGGAGATCTGGGGGCGCAGAGCGCAGAGCCGTAAGCCGACAGTTGGACGCGGAACATAGCAGTGCGGTACAGCGCAGTCGACCCCTCATGGTTCGAACAGGCGGAGCGGATATTGAAGCGCAAGACGAGGAAGCGGCAAGCGGAAGGGCCAGCCTGGTGCAGACGGTGCAATGAGCGGCGGCAGTGCTGTGGTGGCCCCGGGAGGGCTGGGCCCAGACACAGCGAGTGGGAGAGTCCGCTAGGTGTAGACGGTGCAGTGGGTGGTGATAATGCTGTGGCCGGGAGAGCTGAGCCCAGACATGGCGAGCGCACAGAGAACACGTCAGCCTCAGATTTAACACATGCAACCGTCCGGGCAGCTTTGTTATGAACGGCTTCTTTTCGCATTGAAAGGGCTGGGGATTGGCCTCACGCCTCCGGTGGACCGGAACTGGTCGGAGACGTATGGTCCGCTGGATAGGTTGGGTCAGGACAGGTCAGGTCGTGAAGGAAGGCCAACTCGGCCGGTACGAGGTCGGCGGTGTGCAGTCTGCTGGATATGTCATGTCAGGCCAAGTCAGGTCGCAGGAGACAATCTAGTCCAGAGAAGGCATGGTGATGACACGCCATTGCTGAATAGGAATAAGAGAGGTCGGGCCAGAACACGTTATACACGAGGAGCAGCTCAACCGAGAAGTTGGTGATGTATATTCTACTAGATGGACCACGTCGGGTCATAACGCTTGAGCACGTTAGTCAACCCAACCACTCTCCCGTGCCTACAGGTCAGCTCATGCCCGGTCTACCCGGAGGCGGGAATCTGGATGGCTGTTAATGCTCCGCTCTAACAGTACGAAGCACAACAGAGCAACTCCTGTGGTGCGGTCCGCTATCCATCACACACCTGGATCCTCGTTGTAGTAGCTCCGGGCATCCGACTCGCCCAGGCCTTCGTCCAGCTGGTCGTCGCCGATGTAGTCGTTGGGGATGCCGTCGACGTCCTCGGCGTCGCTGCCGTAGTCTGGGGACAGCCGGACGGGTCAGACTTAGGCCAGTGGAGACACAGACTACCGACTCTCCTGGTCTGGTGAAGGGACGGACGGTCTCCTCTGGTTTGGTGGAGATCAGACGGACCCTCCTGGTCTGGTGGAAGTCAGATAAGTGTGCCTGATGTCCATGAAAACCGACATAGCCGAATGAAAACCGACAATGGTGCCGAAATAGCCAGTATCAATTTTAGCAACCGGACGGTGCCTGAGCTTATGACTAAGAAAGGCGGTGGCCTTACCTGTGAATCGAGTCTTCGTCTGGCACGGTACCCAGCACTATCCCACATGTTGGAGATAATGTTGACAGCAGGGCCAATTCACGCTATGGCTGATTAATATCGTACCCTACGAGACAGTTGGCATAGATCGCCATGAAAAAAACGTGATGTCAGATCATTTCAAACTCTCTGAGAGAAAGCCTACTATTAATCGCATTTAAATTAGCATGCGGTTCTACGCGCAATCAGTATGCAAGGGACGGACACCTCTGGCAAATATTGCATTCAAGCTCTGCAAAACGGGGCAATGGCACTATTCGGCAAGAAGGCACAAACTTTCTCCAAATGGACACATTACGGCTAATCGCTTCGATTAATATTCAACGGCAATGGTTCCAGGAAGTTCCGGCGACTCGTGCTGCCAAGTAGAGATATCCCTGTAAGAAGCATAGGTGATATTGCTCAGCTCTTGCAGCCGTTCTGACTGTCAACCCCATCAGACCAGAGTGAGGCGCGCCGTCAGGCGTTTGACCCTATGACGAGCAATGTAAGGGGCGGACTATAAAGTTACTAGGGGCTCGAATACTGCCAGTACAACATTGGACAATGATGCCGTTGTAACCGAAGACCCGTGGATGGACTAAAACAGCGCTCTCTTGGCGGCCCAGAAGTGCATGCACATAATGTGCCCAGTTACGTGCACCATAACCGGTGGAGCAACCCGATGATTTCAGAGAGAGAGAGAGAGAGAGAGTGAGCAAGAGAGATGGAGAGATAGTCTTGGGTATCCCTGACTATCTCTCCATGGGTCTCGAATCAACGGAGAGTGCCCTCGAGAGCATGTTGAAGGCCCCGGGCTGAGCAAATGTGAAGGGCTTACAAGTTGGCGGAGGGGTCCCGGATCGATGGGAGTGCCCCGAGCCAATATGAAGGGCTCCTGAGCTAACAGCGGGGTCTAAGCGCAAGAAAAGGTCCCTGGCCTAATGGAGAAGGCCCAAGCTTTTGAAAAGAGTCCTCCGGCCTGCAGGAAAAGGCTCTGGGTCGTCCAAAGAAGATCCTTGAGACCACGAAGGAGGTCCTAGTTACCAGAGAAAACCTCGGGCCATCAGAAAGGGTCCCTGGGCCGACGGATGGGGCCCAAGCCGTACAAGGACCCTGGCATGATGGAGAGGCTCCAGCTGTTGGACGAAGGCCTCCGACCCGACGGGGGTAGGCCTGAGATCGCTAAGGAGGGTCCCTGTGCCGACTAAGAGGATCCCTAGCCGCTGGAGGGCCTTGGACCGTAGGAGAGGCCCAAAGTTGGCATGAAGGGCTCCGAGGTCGACGGAGGGGACCAAATCCGCACAGGGGACCCTTGTGTGATCTAGAAGGTCTAAGTTGTTGAAAGAGGGGTTTCCGACCGTATGGCGTCTCCTGAGCTGTGAAAGAAGGCTCTGAGCCGACGGAGGGAACCTTAAACCAGAAAACCAGAAGTACAAGGCCCCTGGATCGGCTTTGGCTCACACTGATGGAGAGAGGCTTAGAGCCGACAGCGGACCGATAGGGAGACCCCCGAGCTAGTGGGGCGATCCGGGTCGAAACGGAAGGTTCCCGATGCTACGTAAAGGCCTTCGAAGCTCACAGAGGCTCCTGGCTTTTAAAAAACAGTGACGTTTCCAATGGGTGAAGGGGCACCCGCCGCTTGGCGTGTCCGATGGAGCATTCCAGGAGATCGCCTTCAGGAGATCACAAAGACCCCTGAAGGTGCAGGGGTAGATATATAGTCGACGACAATTTAAAGCGCATTTGACAGTGTGTGGAAAAGGTCCTTCAAGCCTGAAGACGACCACCCTGAGGGCTGGCAAGAGCCGTTTAGACAAGAGAGCTGTAATGCTAATGTCAGCTGGAAAGAACAGACTCGGCTGGAAAGGGCTCTAACAGCATATGACTAAAAGCTGCGTAAGGGCAAGAGATGGACGGATACCCTTGGGCTTTGGAAGGGCCCTTTGGTTGATTAGCAAGGCTCCTAAGAGCTGACAAGAGCTGACAAAGACAAGTGAGGGCCCATAGTACTAGTCTAGTGAGGCCACTAGTGAGGATAGGCGCACTAGTGAGGCACATCACAGCAACACAGGAGGGTATCAATGATGCATCACCGAACCACCACGAACATCACAGCATCACATTAATAGTGTCAATATAACTGAACGATCAGGCACATCACAGCATCACAGGGATGGTACCAGACATTACATCACAAGGAGAGCACGCGCATCACAGCATGGCACAGAGGGTCACGAATATCACTAAAGAGGGTCGTGTGCATCACGACTGCGTCGGTAGGGTCACGCACACCACGCCGGTGCCCGGAGGCGGCGGCACGCAGCTCGAGTACACCTGTTGAGCGGCCAGCCGGGTAATTTGGGGCCGGCCGATAACGGAACAGGCCGGTCGGCGGCCACGCACCACCCGGCGGCTGTGGCCGCAGCGGCGACGGTGTGGCAGCGTGGTGCCGGGGCTGGAGAGACTCAGCACCTGAGACACTGTGGCCGCAGCGGCGACGGTGTGGCAGGGTAGTGCCGGGGCTGGAGAGACTCGGCACGGAGACTCTGGAGCCGCAGTGACGACGGTGTGGCAGGGTGGTGGTGGGGCTGGAGACTCAGCACGGAGACACTGGGGCCACAGCGGCGACGGTGTGGCAGGGTAGTGCCGGGGCTGGAGAGACTCAGCACCTGAGACACTGTGGCCGCAGCGGCGACGGTGTGGCAGGGTAGTGCCGGGGCTGGAGAGACTCGGCACGGAGACACTGGGGCCGCAGCGGCGACGGTGTGGCAGGGTGGTGCCGGGGCTGGAGAGACTCGGCACGGAGACACTGTGGCCGCAGCGGCGACGGTGTGGCAGGGTGGTGCCGGGGCTGGAGAGACTCAGCACAGAGACACTGGGGCCGCAGCGGCGACGGTGTGGCAGGGTGGTGCCGGGGCTGGAGAGACTCAGCACGGAGACACTGGGGCCACAGCGGCGACGGTGTGGCAGGGTGGTGCCGGGGCTGGAGAGACTCAGCACGGAGACACTGGGGCCGCAGCGGCGACGGTGTGGCAGGGTGGTGCCGGGGCTGGAGAGACTCAGCACGGAGACACTGGGGCCACAGCGGCGACGGTGTGGCAGGGTGGTGCCGGGGCTGGAGAGCCTCGGCACGGAGACACTGGGACCACAGCGGCGACGGTGTGGCAGGGTAGTGCCGGGGCTGGAGAGACTCGGCACGGAGACACTGGGGCCGCAGCGGCGACGGTGTGGCAGGGTAGTGCCGGGGCTGGAGAGTCTCAGCACCTGAGACACTGTGGCCGCAGCGGCGACGGTGAGGCAGGGTAGTGCCGGGGCTGGAGAGTCTCAGCACCTGAGACACTGGGCCGCAGCGGCGACGGTGGGCAGGGTAGTGCCGGGGCTGGAGAGTCTCAGCACCTGAGACACTGTGGCCGCAGCGGCGACGGTGTGGCAGGGTAGTGCCGGGGCTGGAGAGACTCGGCACGGAGACACTGGGGCCGCAGCGGCGACGGTGTGGCAGGGTGGTGCCGGGGCTGGAGAGACTCAGCACCTGAGACACTGGGGCCGCAGCGGCGACGGTGTGGCAGGGTGGTGCCGGGGCTGGAGAGACTCAGCACCTGAGACACTGGGGCCGCAGCGGCGACGGTGTGGCAGGGTGGTGCCGGGGCTGGAGAGACTCGGCACGGAGACACTGGGGCCGCAGCGGCGACGGTGTGGCAGGGTGGTGCCGGGGCTGGAGAGACTCAGCACCTGAGACACTGGGGCCGCAGCGGCGACGGTGTGGCAGGGTGGTGCCGGGGCTGGAGAGACTCAGCACGGAGACACTGGGGCCGCAGCGGCGACGGTGTGGCAGGGTAGTGCCGGGGCTGGAGAGACTCGGCACCGGAGACACTGGGGCCGCAGCGGCGACGGTGTGGCAGGGTGGTGCCGGGGCTGGAGAGACTCACGGAGACACTGGGGCCAGGCGACGTGAGACAGCTGGGGCCGCAGCGGCGACGGTGTGGCAGGGTAGTGCGGGGTGGTGCCGGGGCTGGAGAGACTCAGCACCTGAGACACTGGGGCCGCAGTGGCGACGGTGTGGCAGGGTGGTGCCGGGGCTGGAGAGACTCGGCACGGAGACTGCTGGGCCGCAGCGGCGACGGTGTGGCAGGGTGGTGGCGGGGCTGGAGAGACTCTGAGACCGGGGGAGGGCGAGGTGGGCAGGGTGGGCACGGAGACACTGGGGCCGCAGCGGCGACGGTGTGGCAGGGTGGTGCCGGGGCTGGAGAGACTCGGCACGGAGACACTGGGGCCGCAGCGGCGACGGTGTGGCAGGGTGGTGCCGGGGCTGGAGAGACTCGGCACGGAGACACTGGGGCCGCAGCGGCGACGGTGTGGCAGGGTGGTGCCGGGGCTGGAGAGACTCAGCACCGGAGACACTGGGGCCGCAGCGGCGACGGTGTGGCAGGGTGGTGCCGGGGCTGGAGAGACTCGGCACCTGAGACACTGGGGCCGCAGCGGCGACGGTGTGGCAGGGTAGTGCCGGGGCTGGAGAGACTCAGCACGGAGACACTGGGGCCGCAGCGGCGACGGTGTGGCAGGGTGGTGCCGGGGCTGGAGAGACTCGGCACGGAGACACTGGGGCCGCAGTGACGCATCGGGGCGACACGCCACAGCAACTTACCGAACTACACATCAGGGGGATACGCTAAGGCAACACCAGAGTGGTACGTCGGTGCGACACACTAGAGCGATGCACCAGAATGATAAACTAGAGGGGCACACCAGGGTGATACACCAGAGAGACACACCATAGTGACGCACCAGAGAGACACACCAGAGGAGCACACCAGGGTGATACACCAGAGAGACACACCAGAGTGATGCACCAGAGAGACACACCAGGGTGATGTACCAGAGTGACACACCAGAGTGATGCACCAGAGAGACACACCGGAGGGGCACATCAGGGTGATACACCAGAGACACACACCAGAGTGATGCACCAGAGAGACACACCGGAGGGGCACATCAGGGTGATACACCTGAGTGACACACCAGAGTGATGCACCAGAGAGACACACACCGGAGGGGCACACCAGGGTGATGCACCAGAGACACACCAGAGTGAGACACACAGGGTGATACACCAGAGAGACACACCAGAGTGATGCACCAGAGTGATGCACCAGAGAGACACACCGGAGGGCAACCGAGTGACACACCAGAGTGACGCACCAGAGAGACACACCAGAGAGGAACACCAGGGTGATGCACCAGAGAGACACACCGGAGGGGCACATCAGGGTGATACACCTGAGTGACACACCAGAGTGATGCACCAGAGAGACGCACCAGAGTGACGCACCAGAGTGATGGACCAGGGGGACACACCATAGCGACACACTTTATTCCTGCTCTTGAACGAGTCCTCAGTATTCCTCACAACCATCGGTAGCCCTTGATGACTCTCTTTAGATCGCAGGGGTCCTGTTCTCTTCATCGGGACCCCTTGCAATATCACAAATTTTTTGCTTGATCTAGCGTACTTTGGTTCCCCCGGTGCTCTCTGGGCTGCGCCCCTGTTCCTCACAGCCACCACGAGCCCACAGGAAATCTTTTTTGGCTCTCGGGGAACCTTGTTTATGTGTCAGGAGTCACTCCCAACCTCAGGAAAATCCCAGTTCAGTCTTCTCTGACTCTCTGAGACCCTCTTCATCCATCAGGGCCCACTCCTGCCTTTAGGAGTCCATCACAGTCCTCAATGGCCATGCCTACCTCTCAGCGCGGGAGCATTTTCGCTCTTAAATGAGCCCTCAGTAGACCTCCTCAGCTCTTAGGGGTCGCTAATTGCGATCCCTAAGACTAATAGGGCAACTAGGACACCTCCGTCGTCTCAGAGACCCTTTTTGACGACTCAGTGCCTTTTCCGGCAGGCCGAGGCTCCTTTTCAAAAGTTTCGACTCTCTCCATCAGGTCAGGGGACCTTTCTTCGGCTTGGACTCCGCCGTCAGCTCAAGGACACTTTACACTGGTTCGGGCTCTCTCCGTCAGCCCGGGGGACCTTCTAACGATCCGGGCGCCCCTCCGTCGACTTGGACTCCGCCGTCAGCTCACGGACACTTTACACTGGTTCGGGCTCTCTCCGTCAGCCGGGGGGACCTTCTAACGATCCGGGCGCCCCTCCGTCGATTTGGACTCCGCCGTCAGCTCACGGACACTTTACACTGGTTCGGGCTCTCCCCGTCAGCCCGGGGGACCTTCTAACGATCCGGGAGCCCCTCCGTCGACTTGGACTCCGCCGTCAGCTCAAGGACACTTTATACTGGTTCGGGCTCTCTCCGTCAGCCCGGGGGACCTTCTAACGATCCGGGAGCCCCTCCGTCGACTTGGAAGCCCATCAAGTCGGCCCAGTCCAGGGCCCTCAGCGTCTTCACGAGGGCACTCTCTGTTGACTCGGAGCCTTCTTCATCGGCCCGGGACCCCTTCCGTCAGCGCAGGCCCGAGGACTGCCCCTTCGCCCCCCCCCCCCTCCTTTGGCTACACCACCGGGGAGATTAAAGGGTGACATGATTGAGATGCTCACGATAATGAAATGGTTCGATGTCTATCTGAATATCTTTCTATTTAGGCAATACCACAGCAATCATCAATTCAGGTTAAATAAGCCAATGTGTAGAACTATTAACCGCCAACAAGTTTTCAGTCTAACGGTTGTTGATCACTGAAATGCACTCTCTGGTGATGTAGTGGAGAGTCCCTCATTTCATGTATTGAAACATGATTGGTAGATTTTTTGCGTAACATAATATATTTTCGGAGTCCAATAATAATATTTGTATTCAGTTATGCAGTACGGGGTGAGAATTACAATGGATTGAGTGGGTTTGATGTACTTGTGGTGTACTTTGATGATGGTGTATTTATCTATGCGTGCATATTGGAATTATACTTGTAACAGGCATACATCTCAGTAGATGCAGTACCTTCCTTCGGATACGTGATCCCGATAAGACTGGCCATGGGAATACAATTGGTTGACAGTTTCTCTGGAAGCAGGTGAATACATTACTTAAGTCCAACAACGTATTTCTTAGTTCTAATTTGTGCAATAGGGGGATAGGAATTGATATGAATTTTGTGGGATTGATCCTGGTAGTTGTCTTAAATTACTCTTGCAAGTGAGGAACCATGCTGGTCACAGTTGTGCTTCGTGGTGGATTCAGAATTGGACATCGGACATGCAAGACTCAAGAAGTTGGACATGGCAACACAGTGGGTTAGATAGTTTCCTTTGATCCTTTCCTCCACGTTGATTCGGGAGGCTTCAGTCTGTCTTTGTTCTCTTATAATGTCTTCCATTTATAGGTTTTACCCAGATGGACCCTGTGGCTCCTATTAAGCCTTACAACTTTATGGCGTTTTGACTTTATGACACACCAGTACGACACTGTGGTGAAGGGACTACGGCACTGGTGAGACAGACCACAGAGATACCATGCCATCAGCGGCACGCAGAGCGACACTGCGGTGAAGGGATTACGGTGCTGAAGGGACAGACCACAGAGATACCATGCCATCAGGCGCAGAGTGACACTGTGGTGAAGGGACTACGGTGCTGAAGGGACAGACCACAGAGATACCATGCCATCAGCGGCACGCAGAGCGACACTGCGGTGAAGGGATTACGGTGCTGAAGGGACAGACAAGAGATACCATGCCATCAGCGGCACGCAGAGCGACACTGGGGAGGGTACGGCACGGTGGACAGACCACAGAAACCAGCCACAGCGCAGCAGAGCGACACTGCGGTGAAGGATTACGGTGCTGAAGGGACAGACCACAGAGATACCATGCATCAGCGGCACGCAGAGCGACACTGCGGTGAAGGATACGACTGGACAGACCACGAGATACCATGCAGGCAGCAAGCACACGCGTGAAATAGACGGACAGACCACAGAGATACCATGCCATCAGCGGCATGCAGAGCGACACTGCGGTGAAGGGATTACGGTGCTGAAGGGACAGACCACAGAGATACCTGCCATCAGCGGCATGCAGAGCGACACTGCGGTGAAGGGATTACGGTGCTAGTGAGACAGACCACAGAGATGCCATGGCATGAGCGGCATGCAGAGCGACACTGTGGTGAAGGGACTACGGCACTGATGAGACAGACCACAGAGATACCATGCCATCAGCGGCACGCAGAGCGACACTGCGGTGAAGGGATTATGGTGCTGGTGAGACAGACCACAGAGATACCATGCCACGCGGCAGCGACAACGTAAGGATATGGTGCTGGGACAACCACAAATACCATGCCATCGCGCAGCCACACTGCGTGAAGGGATCAACCCCAACAGAACCCCACCAACAGAGGACTACGGTGCTGAAGGGACAGACCACAGAGATACCATGTCACCAGCGGCACGCAGAGCGACACTGCGGTGAAGGGATTACGGTGCTAGTGAGACAGACCACAGAGATACCATGGCATGAGCGGCATGCAGAGCGACACGGGAGGGACGCGGAGAAAACCACGAACTGGGTGAAGGGACTACGGTGCTGAAGGGACAGATCACAGAGATACCATGGCATGAGCGGCATGCAGAGCGACACTGCGGTGAAGGGATTACGGTGCTGAAGGGACAGACCACAGAGATACCATGCCATCAGCGGCACGCAGAGCGACACTGTGGTGGAGGGACTACGGCACTGGTGAGACAGACCACAGAGATACCATGCCATCAGCGGCACGCAGAGCGACACTGTGGTGAAGGGATTACGATGACGGAGAGACGGACCACAGAGATACCATGCCATCAGCGGCACGCAGAGCGACACTGTGGTGAAGGGATTACGATGAGGGAGAGACGGACCAAAGTGATGCTATACAACGGGCGACATGCAGACATTCATCATTCCGACATTCCGCACAGATAACGGACTCGCCACACCAGAAAAAAAATCGGCCGAGCAACACACGTAGCAGCCGAGCAAGTGGGACGCGCCAGAACAACGTGACAATGGGCTTCAGCCAGGAATGCTTCAAGCTAACCAATGCCTTCAGAGCGCTAACGCAGACATTGTGACAAGACACAAGTACTATAACTAGATCATGGTTATTTGTGCTCGGGGGCGCATTGCCTGCGATGATCATATAACGCCCAATAGCTAGGTCATGACCACAGCACGTTCATGGCGTCGGCAAGCAGCTGTGTGAAGACTCGAGGAGTGTCGGTATGTGGGACTTTGCTGTCAGTTTGCCGCATCAGCATCTTCAAAGTCTGCTTCACCTCAATATCATGGATGTTGTAAATTTACCACCAGGTTGTTGTAATTCATGGACTAAGTACCACTCAAAAGACGTTTCGCTTGCAAGCACCATCGGGAGTTTGCGAATCATTTTGGTAAATTTTCATCGGTAGGAGGATATAGGACAATTGGGCTAGTGCAACTACTTTCTCGTGTTTCATGACCTCATCATTAATTGGAGTAGAGAGATGGATTGATGGTCTGAGTGTTGTTGCTCACAGAGTATTGTTGTTTGTTCACTTCTATTCCCATATAAAACAAGGGCGGTGCAACTGGCAAAGCTGGTATTGCTTTTTAGGTTCAGTGGAGTGGCTATTCATTTGAATTACGAGTAAAAACATGCGTCGTTAGTGTTCATTCTGTTGTACGCTTTGCTTTCGATCGTGGAAAGCATTATATGTCTCCTGTCTTCAAGAGCCTTTTAAACAATATAACCTTTATAAACAAACAATTAAATGACAAGGGATAGTGCCGTCCGTTGTGTATGCCAGATACAATGCAATCAGAGCCTTCGGTAATCTTCCTTGCGAATAAAGCAACCACTTCACTAATGAATGCAATCAGCACTTCATCGAGAAAAACTACCTGCGAGGCATTAGAAAATCCCACATTCCTGAATTTCAGATCCGAAGGTCGCTTCCAGCGGATGAGAGTTCGGCGACAGCGGGCTCCGTCAACCCAGTGTCTCCGTTTCCGAGCCTGAGCTGCGCCGTGTGCCGTGTGCCGGCTCCGTTTCCGAGCCTGAGCTGCGCCGTGTGCCGTGTGCCGGCTCCGTTTCCGAGCCTGAGCTGCGCCGTGTGCCGTGTGCCGGCTCCGTTTCCGAGCCTGAGCTGCGCCGTGTGCCGTGTGCCGGCTCCGTTTCCGAGCCTGAGCTGCGCCGTGTGCCGTGTGCCGGCTCCGTTTCCGAGCCTGAGCTGCGCCGTGTGCCGGTGAGGTGGCCGTTCGACTGGATCGTCGGCGCCAATGTGTAACGTGTAAACAGATCTACACCACCGTTAGCGCGGTAACGGTTAGTCAACTGGGTTTGTCTGGCGCGCGGTCCGCGATGGACCGGCGGACGTTGTTAATCGCTCCGCGGACGTCCGTTACCCGCCCGCGGGTATTCGCTACTGGTCCGCGGACGTCCGTTACAATTAACATGAACATGACATATATAAAAGAACCATGAGTGTGAACAACACAGATGCTTCAATAGGTTTTACCGTGGTATTTCATCAGCATAAGGCTCAAGCGGTCTTCTTATGGATATGGTGTTTGTATGACTCGAATCATGTTCCAGTTCCCTACGTCTCCAACCCCACACATAGATATTCCTCATCTCCTCCCGCAATTACAGAAGGCAAAATACATGGTGATTGCTTTAGACACATGTTACGCTAGGCATGAGGAAGAGGATAAAAACAAAGTTGTGTGTCAAATCAGGGGCACAGTCAGCATTTTCTCAATGGGTGGATTCATGACAAAATATGTCATGAATCAGACCGCTTTCGACGAGCGAAACACATAGAATATATCTGGATTTACGTCGTGAAAATCTCAAAGTTTCTTGTTTCATTTGGTGTGTTTTTGGTTGCTAGATGGAGAGGACACGTCCTTTTCCCGTTGGCTGCGCCTCTGTACCAAATTAGGTTTAACGTAGGTGCTTAGCTTCAATCATCTCTCACCATAATGGAGTTATCCTCGAAGAAGCCGAGCTTCGATCGCGTGCCTAAGCCGGGTGCATACGAGCATACGAGACTTCGGCCACTGGAATGGCCTGGTCCCATCTGGTACACACGAATGCCTGTACCGGGAACGTGACAGGTAGTGTTTGAGCTTGCTGAGTCGCATGCGTCTGTAGCCAACGCACGACTTGACCCACCAGAGCCAAAAGCAGCTTCGTTGAGAGACCTGCGACCAGCTGGCGACGTCGCGTCCGAGCCGGTCACTCACCTGGCGAGGGTATGTCGGGTCGACGCGCCGCCTCGCCCTCGAGCGAGTCGCCGTCGCAGTCGGCCGCCGCCTCGGCCGCCTTGCCGGCCGGCGGTTCGCCCTGCAGCACGATCTGGGTGGCGCGGGCCGCCGTCGGCGTCGGCGCTTCCGCCGGCCGGCCCGCGGCGTAGGTGGGTCGTGGTGCGTCGTACTCGCCCGCCTCCGCCGGCGGCACGTTTTTGACGCGCGTGCGCTGCGGCGCGTCGTAGATGTGCGACGCCGTGCGCGGCACGTCGTACGTGCCGGCCACCACGCCGTTGCCCGACACCACCACTGGGCCCTTCTCGACGTTCTCGTACACTGAGTCGTGCTCGGCGGCGGCGGCGACGGTCAGGTTCGTGTAGGTCGGCTGCGACGCGACGTTCTGGTACTCGCCGGCCGGCTCGTTGAACTGCACGTTCTCGTACAGCTGGTGCGGCTCTTCGGCCGTCTTTGGGCGCCGCTTGCGCCGCTGCTTCACCGGCTGGTCGTAGATGACCTCGGTCGGCGGCGACGCGTTCTGATACACCGCCTGGCCGGAGGTCACGTTCTCGTAGCAGGCGTCGTCGGCCGTCGCGACGCCGTCGACGGCGTCGACGGGCCGCGCCGGCCCGCTGAACTGGACGCCGCTCCACGGTGTGGTGCGGGTCTTCTGCGTGCTCGACTTGTGTCCGCCGCCGCTGCCGTCGCCGCCGGTACCACTCGTCACATCGGTGACGTTCTGATACTCGGCTTCCGGCTCAGAGCCGCGCACCATGCCTTCCTCCTGGCGGCGCGCGCGCAGCGCCTTCACCGACTCCAGAATCTCCTCGACGGAGGGGGCGCGCCGCAGACCGGAGCGACTGTCGCTCAGCGAGCGCGGCTCGACGCCCACGTCGGCCAGCGAGCTGAAGCTGAGCGTGCGCGAGACGGTGGGTCGCGCCGGCGCTGCGTCCAGACCCTCGTGGCAGCTCTGCGTGCGCGTGATGCCGCCGCCGGCCGGCACGATGCCGATCGTCTGCTTGAAGTAGGTCAGGTCATCGTGGCTCAGGTGGTTCTCCACCGAGCCGAAGCGGATGTAGGGCCGGCGGCGCGGCGGCTGCACGTCGTCGCAGCGCGGCGGCGCCGACTCGCGCTGCGGCGCGCTCGCACTCGCCGTCCTGTCGCCGACCGCGTCCGGCGCCGCGTCCTGCTCGCGCGGTCTGTCGCGCTCCCGCTTGCCGGCCGCCTTGTCGCGGCTGCCGCACGCACTGTCGCGCTTCGAGCCGCCGCTGGACGACTTGTCCCTCGTGGCGGGCGCGGTTTTCTCGCGCCGCGAGGTGGCGGCGCTGGTGGTGCTGTCGCCGGCGGACGTCGTCGGCGGCGAGTCCTGCTCTCGCACGTGGCGCGCCGGGCTTCTGCTGCCGGCGCGGTCGGCGGCCCCCTTGGCGCGGTCGGCGGCCCCCTTGGCGCGGTCGGCGGCACCCCTGGCGCCGGCGCGGATCCTCTCGGCCGCAGTGCCTCCGATGCGCACCTTCTGCGCGCCGTGCGCACTCCGCTCGGCTCGGCCGCCGTCACCGCAGTCGGCGCGACGGCCGGCCGCCGACGCGCCGCACTCGACCGCCGCCGGCGCGCCGCCGCCGCCAATCGGCGCCGCGCTCGCCTCTGACGTCACGTAGCGCGGCCGGCCGTTTACGAACAGCACCGACTCGAAGTCCTCCTCGTCGGCCGGCTCGGCGGACGCCGCCGAGCTGCCGTCGGAGCCGACGCTGCTGCGGCGCGCGGCCGGGCGCGCTCGCGCCGCCGCAGCGCCGCCGCTCAGGTTCTGCGCTGCCTTCTGGAAGAAGGAGAGGTTCTGGCGGAAGTTGGAGCTGAGTTTGGCCGGTTCGGCGGGCGGCGACCCGGCCTCGGGCTCTTCCGGCTGGTCGACCCGCTGCCGTGCCCTCATCGCCTGCTGAAAACGACAAAAGACAACATGTAATGAACGGTTCTGACGACGATGGAAGTCTTTCAATCACATAATTCGGAACCGCACAACAACAAACGGTGAATTTAATCAGTCTAGTTATAAAATGGGCCCTTGTGGCTCATAGTTACATTATTTTTTTTTTTCCCATGTCTTTAAAATGTGCTGTGTAACGATGGTGTGCCCGTAGCTCTGGTTTAATGACATTGGTTAAAAGTAATCATTTGGCACCAAACACACTTTGGTTTATATTACCAATGTATGTTGGTTCAGTAATGTTTTTAATGTTTGCTGTGGTATAAGGTAATAACACAAATAAACATCAACATGTTATGGATGTCCAACCAGCCATGAAGTCTGAAAATGCAAACCCTGAGTAATAGAGATAGGCCAGAATAGCCTGTATGATTGATTAACAAGGTGCTGTGTAGTTTAGGGAGGGGAGCAAAAGAAGAAAATATCAGATCAGGATTATAATCGCCATGCCAATATCAACTTCACATAGCATCAGTGTAGAATATGATTCAACTCTTTTCCTCCGCTGCTAAATATTTGATAAAATATCGGAAGTTCTCGCCCGTTCATGTTATTTCACTGTCTAAAATGTGAACCACAACTCTACATTTACGAACGTCAGCTGCTTCCTCTTTTGTCGTTAATTTATGAAGACTGTCCCAGTTGGAAGTCGAGCAGCTGTCGGTAGCCGGAAGAACGCGTCGCTCGGCGGGCAGTCCGTTAGAGCCGGCCCGCCCCGGCAGCGGCACTGCTAGTCGCCGCCAGCGACGGCGCTTCCCCCGCCATCAGAGCGTTCAGTTCATCTGGATACGGTCACCGCCGCCGCTAGTGTGATGTGGCACACACCGGTCAGTGAACCGTGAGAAGCCGAGACGTCGAAATGGACGGCGAGAGGAGTAGAGATGTCAAGTGTGAAGACAGACGGTCGGTTCAAGACTGGCAGGATCTTTTTTACTGGTCCTCGGGATATATTTTGGATTTCCAACAGGGCATTTGTGAGGTCGTTGACCGACTTATAAACAATATCGTTTTCTGCCAGGCTTCATGATATTAAGGCCAGTCGTACCTGGTCATAGCAGACTAGCCCGGTCCCATTCTTCGGTTCCAAATTGTGTGATAGCTTCCACCTATAATGGTCAAGATGGCGGAAGATTTCGAGATGGCATGTATTTTCAGCAACGGGGGAAATGTGATTATGGCATCCTCAGGACTGCGAGAGATATGGAGATTGACGCTGTCTAGGCCGGAAGAAATGTGGAGATTGAGACGTCATGGTCACAAGATATGTGGAGATGGTACTGCCACAAGCGGGACAGAGGCGGAGACCATCACCCTTAGAATGGGCAATGACGCGAAGAATGGCATTGTAAGAATCCCACAAGCCGAGGACATTGGCACAATTAGAACCTCGAGAGCACCGATATTGGCACCATCAGAACCATGGCACGACGAAGGCGGACTTCTCTTTGAACACAAAGTGCAACCGACCAAATGAATTCACTCTTTGTTCCCTTGTCTAATTTTCTTTGGGTGACCGTGACCAAGTACCAGTTGGATTGTTGGTGAAGCTACACTAAACGGAAATATGCTGTCACGACAAATAAATCACGTTAGGGGTTCAGACAAAGGGAATAAATTGCACTGATGGCATGTTCATCTGAAGCAAACTTAAGGTAATCCGGCTCTCCTGATACACTTCTGAGTGGCAATGTGTAAGGATGCGATGACTGAGTAAACCGACACCTCCTCCGCTCATAACTAGGCGCCGGTCTTCCCCGATACTCCCTAACCTACTTAATCATCCCTGACTTCGCTCTCGCCGAAGTCCCCAGTCCTCTCTGAGCCTGCGACTGCCGGAACACCCCAGTTTTCCCTGCCGGAACTGCCCAGTCCTCTCTGAGCATGTGGCAGCTGGAACTCTCTAGTCCACCCAGAGCCTACGACGGCCGGAAGTCTCCAGCCTTGCAGCCTTCCTTGAGCCTGTAGCAGCCGGAACTCTCCAGTTCACACTGAGCCTCTCGCCCTGGCAGCCGGAACTCTCCAGTCCTCTCTGAGCCTGTGGCAGCTGGAATATTCCAGTCTTCCCTGCCGGAACTCCTCAGTCCTCTCTGAGCCTGTGGCGGCCGGAACTCCCCAGCCTTCCCTAAGTCTGTGGCAGTCGGAACTCTCCAGCCTTCCCTGAGCCTGTGACGGCCGGAACTCTCCAGCCCTCCCTGAGCCTGTGACGGCCGGAACTCTCCAGCCTTCCCTGAGCCTGTGACAGCCGGAACTCTCCAGCCTTCCCTGAGCCCGTGGCAGCCGGGCCGGGCCGGCTCCGCTCAGCCGTGTCGGGTCTGTGACCGCCGGCCGCGTCATGTGTGACGCCATTAGACGCCGTCACGTCACGCCGGCAGATGCGGACGTGGTGACGCGCTCTGGCCGATTGAACGCTGATCGGTCAGCGGCAGGAAAAGGTGGGCGGGAGAGAGAGAGAGAGAGAGAGAGAGAGAGAGAGAGAGAGAGAGAGAGAGAGAGAGAGAGAGAGAGAGAGAGAGAGAGAGAGTGAGAGAGAGAGAGAGAGAGAGAGAGAGAGAGAGAGAGAGAGAGAGAGAGAGAGAGAGAGAGAGAGAGAGAGAGAGAGAGAGAGAGAGAGAGAGAGAGAGAGAGAGAGAGAGAGAGAGAGAGAGAGAGAGAGAGAGAGAGAGAGAGAGAAAGGTAAAGAGACAGAGAGGGAGAGAGAGTGAGTGAGTGAGTAAGTAATTGAGTGTGTAAGAGGTAGAAAGAGGCAGAGGAAGAAGAAGATGAAGAGGAAGAGGCAGAGGCAGAGGAAGACGCAAAGGAATAGAAAGAACATGAGCAGGAAGAATATGAAGGAGAAGAGGAAAGGCAGAGGCAAATGAAGAAGAAGAGGCATATGAAGACGTAGGGCCAGGGGCGGAGGAAGAGTCAGAGGCAGAGACAGAGGAAGAGGAGGATGCAGAAGCAGAGGAAGAGGCAGAGGAGGGACAGAGAGAGATAGAGAGAAACCTGAAAAAGTTGACAGGTACGCCCCCATTCGAGTCTGATGGATTTTTCATTTGGGCACGGCCATAACAGTAGCCTATGAAACCAGTAGGCTGCGATTTGTTTTTTTTTGTATGTTGGAATGCAGGAAAATTTGATCGTTATTAACATACATAAGCCTCAGATAAACCATTCTCACGGAACAGGAGCAGCATTCATTGATTGCTGCAAATTCATTATTTTTAGTGGCTCAACATAAACTGAGACATAAAATAACGCTCTTAAAAAAGATACACGACGGCTGTAGAATCTTCAGGTTTATTTTTTTCTTCACGATAGCATCTACATTTTGAGAGAAAAGAGAAAACATGAAAACTACCGTTGATGAATGGGTCCCTCAACCAGATAAAACAACAAGCTTCACATCAGCATTGTTGCGTACACCGTATCGTAACCATTATAGTTTCGATGTCAAGTCCAGCACCACGATTGACCTGACCCACAACGGAATCCCCGCAGCTACTGTGTGATTGCTTCACCTCGTGCCGAGATTAAACGCCTGTTAAGTGCTATCGGAATCCGCGGCACCCAGGAGGCGGAGAAACCAGACGGCTGCACGAGGCAGGCCCGACGCCGTGCCTGATGGTAGCAGTCTCGCCACGCGAGATGTCACAGCAGTGAGCCGGCCAGCGGAGCCGAACTGGAGCTGGCCACCGGAGCTGAACTGTGCCAGTCGGTGCTGGCGCGAACCGAGCCGGAGAAAGGCGCCGCGGACACGGACAATCGACCACAGTGGGGTAATCAGCGCGCGCCGCGGCACTTCCGACTGCCCGAGAGCCATTGCACAATTCGTGTCGGTTTCCTTCGACACGGAAGTGCACGCAGACAGACTTACTCGTTTACGATGTCGTCAATTCGTCACGTACGCCGAGCGTGACGTTGGAGCTCCGTTCGGAGCATCCGTTGGCTGGGACGTGACCATTTGTTGACGGACTGTTTGTGGGAGGTGACCATTTGTTGACGGACTGTTTGTGGGAGGTGACCATTTGTTGACAGACTGTTTGTATGATGTGGCCATTTGTTGACAGACTGTTCGCCGCCAGCACCGTCGCGATGCCAGATTCCGCCAATGTGAACGGTGCTCTTGCGATTTCTCAAGAGCAGCGGCAGCACAGGATGACGCAATGCCATGTCTGCAGCTCCCCAAATGTATTGCTCCTAAATCGTTGCTGAATGTTTGTCCATTTATTGCAACAGGCTACAGCCAAGTCGTAACCAAGTCGTAAACAGGGCTCTAACATGCCGAAATAGCGAGAGGCTGGGCTGAGCCAGAAACTTTCCATATACAGTCTGGACCTAATCAGCTGATTAGTGTAATAAAATATATTCCTTTATATTCCAATGCCCTACCTGGAATGGCCAACGAAATTAATGACCAATGGTCGTTTTATAACCAATCGCTATGAAATGCTCATTTCCACATTCCTATTTTTTGTGCATCGATAACTTCATGTGTGACTGTATTTACCCGACCACCGATGTTTTCGTGATATCCCGCATGCCACAAGTGCAGTTACAGTGCGACAAGCGGTGGATGGATAAATAGGGTGAGGGAAGCTTCGGCCACAAAATGGGTGTCACCTTATCAGAAATTATCATAGGACCAAGAATGCCTTCTTAACTTTAGCTTGCTAAATTATTTCATGTGTCCCTATTTATCGAGTTCGAACCACAAAGTTAACACAACCTCAACTACATTCATCGCTTTAAGGAAGTTTTTTTAAATGTTTTAACTAATTATTCAGGTGACTCATGTAGGCGCTCTATCACACATGCCTATCTGTCAAGTTATCAACTACCTGCCAGGTTGATAATTTTGTATGTCTTCCTGTCACGACTCCAGGATCAAGCTGTCTGGTGGGCAACTGATTTGACCATTTTGAGGTATAACTCTACTCTGCTAAGACTATTTTCAGCGGAATCATTTTCATGCCGTAATATCAGTTTACTTGCGGAGTTCACCGCATTATTTACTTGCGGAAACATTGCTTGGAAAACGACCTTTTACTCTCCTCAAACCGGAAACGTCCCATGTACGTATAGCGTGGCCGCCAGCGGCTGTTGGCTCACCATTGACGTACATTATCAACGGCCAGTCTTCAACACCCTGGCTATCTGGTCACCAATAGCCACATTTGTCCGCATGCTCATCTTCTAAGTACAGTTCCATACAGTTGTGTTCGTCAGCATGTTTGTCGGACCAGCACTATTATGCTTAAGAGGAGCCAAGTTCCGCAACTAACGAACCGACACGACCGCACACGTCGCCAGCGTTCGTGCTTTTCCTGAAGGTGCCGCCACAGCTGAAACTTGTGCAAGCACCGCCAATTACAAACATCACATTCGGCAAAAAATGTGCGAAACAATGCGCCATGTCTCGGCCGGGCGGCGGCGCCCCTGGTGGCGCTGCAAGGCCCGTCTGCAGGCCGGCGCAGCGGAATGTAATGGTCGCGAGGCACGCGCTGCTGCAGCTGCCTGTCGGGCCGCTCTGTGTTCCACTCAGGCGGACGTCGGCTGGTGGTGTCGACTGGTGACCGCCGTGGACCGGTGCCGTCGGCTCCGGGGCCGCCGTCGGTCGGTATCCTCGGCTCTGGGGCCGCCGTCGGTCGGTATCGTCGGCTCTGGGGCCGCCGTCGGTCGGTATCCTCGGCTCTGGGGCCGCCGTCGGTCGGTATCGTCGGCTCCGGGGCCGCCGTGTGGATGTGGCTCTGGGGCCGCCGTCGGTCGGTATCGTCGGCTCCGGGGCCGCCGTCGGTCGGTATCGTCGGCTCCGGGGCCGCCGTCGGTCGGTATCGTCGGCTCCGGGGCCGCCGTCGGTCGGTATCGTCGGCTCCGGGGCCGCCGTCGGCTGGCGTCGGTGAGAACCGGCAGAACGGCGTCGTTCGCGAGAGCGGCGGTCGACGTGCAAGACAGCTTCCTGATGGCAGCGAACCGTGCCGTTCTCGAGCCAGAAGATAGACGATCGGTCGTTCGCAATGGACGAGCGTCGGAACAAAGCGCGGACCCAGCGAGAGAATCGCGCCGGTGTGCAAGAGACAGGGTGGACGCAGCGGGAGAATCGCCGCTGTGCGGGAGACAGGGTGGACGCAGCGGGAGAATCGCCGCTGTGCGGGAGACAGGGTGGACGCAGCGGGAGAATCGCCGCTGTGCGGGAGACAGGGTGGACGCAGCGGGAGAATCGCCGCTGTGCGGGAGACAGGGTGGACGCAGCGGGAGAATCGCCGCTGTGCGGGAGACAGGGTGCACGTAGCAGGAGAGCCGCCGATGTGTGGGAGACATATGGTGAATCACTGAAGGAAATATTAAGTTCTTCGGTTACGGTCAGACTAATAACGAATAAAGACACAAACCGACGAAACAGTTAGAGCGTTTTAGTGCAATGTCAGGGCGTTTTAGAGCAATGTCACAAGGGCGAGAGCGGAACGAGAGACACCCGAAAGCGACAGAGGACAGCACGAAGAGAGATGGAGACAGCGAGAGAGTAAGAGAGAGGGGGCTGGAGAGTGACCAGTTCGGCACGGACGCCGTGACCGGCGTGACCCGCGCGGTGCCGGCGCTGTCCGCAGTGTCGATGGAAAGTCGCGGCGCGACCGGTCGTCGGCGAACGTCACCGAGCTGCGTCCGCCTCCGCGACAGATGCGTACGCCACTTTCTGTTCGCGTGACAGCTGCTGCACATTAACGTCGGACGATGGCTGCCGGCCGGCCGGCCGGCTGGCCGGTCGGCGTCCACGTTCGCGCCGGCCACCGGCCGACTCGGCCGTCGCGGCTGTCAACGTTGGAGTGGCCGCCTGGGTGTGACGCACCGGATGTGGACCGGACCGGACCGGACCGGACCGGACGGGACGGGATCGGGCGGCTGGACTGGACTGGATCTGACTGGACCGGACCGGACCGGACCGGACTGGACTGGACCGGACCGGACCGGACCGGACTGGACCGGATCGGGCGGGACCGAACCGGATCGGGCCGGACCGGACCGGACCGGACCGGACCGGACCGGACCGGACCGGACCGGACCGGACCGGACCGGACCGGACCGGACGCCAGAGGCGCATGTAGTCGGCCGGTCACCAGATGCGACTTGCAATTGTTCAGCAGACACACTTACGGCCGCCCACACGGCAGATACGCTTGCAGCCATCCAGAGAGGAAACGCAATCTACAGCCACCCGGGCAGCAGATACATCGTGCAGCTGGTCGGACATCAGACACAGGTGCAGGTCCCAGATATCAGGCATAAGATATGTCCGCGGAACCACCGACACATCAGATACAATCATCGCTCCCAAAACACTAACCCCACGCACAGTCCCGACTCCCACTTGTCTAGTCTAACGATCATGTTCATGAATGTGCGGCCGCAATATTTCACAGAATAACAATGAGGCCTATGAGCGCTAGTAAATCGGAAGTGGTTTTAAATGTGAAGCGGACGCCTGGCTGCCGGTAGCACTAGTTGAGGGTCCGGTAAGGGCGGAGCCAGTCCACACTGAGGCGTCGGGCGCACTGCGGCTGGTTTTCCCGCAAGCCGTGCTCAGTATCCCACTACAGGCGATACAGACGCGATGGTGGGGTGCTCTCGGAAGATACCTGAAGGCCAGCACTGGCGGAAGTCAGAGAGGCTGGTGTTGGGTAGCGGGAGTCTGTCTCAGGTGGTGGGCAGCGGGAGTCTTTGACCGACACTGGAAACAGTCCTCAGGGCTCAGCTGTGTCCCACGTTTGCAGAATTCTGCGTTCGCTCTTGCGTGAGACTGGGGCGCTGGCGGAAGCCCGGGGAGCCGGCGTGAGACTGGGGCGCTGGCGGAAGCTCGGGGAGCCGGCGTGAGACTGGGGCGCTGGCGGAAGCCCGGGGAGCCGGCGTGAGACTGGGGCGCTGGCGGGAGCCCGGGGAGCCGGCGTGAGACTGGGGCGCTGGCGGAAGCCCGGGGAGCCGGCGTGAGACTGGGGCGCTGGCGGAAGCCCGGGGAGCCGGCGTGAGACTGGGGCGCTGGTGGAAGCCTGAGCCGTCGTGTGTGTGGTCCGAGCCGGCTCAGTTGCCGATGGCCGGGCCCGGGTAGCCGACAGACAGGCTCGGGTCGTGGCGCGGGCCTGGGTAGCCGACGGGGTCTCGCGGCGGTCGGCGGCCGATGGCGGGCCCGGGTAGCCGGCGACAGCGAGTCTCGCGGCGGTCGGCGGCCGATAGCCGGGCCGGGAGCCGGCTGACGAGTGGGTCGGTGGCCGATAGTGGGCCCGGGTAGCCGACAGAAGCGAGTCTCGCGGCGTCGGCGGCCGATAGCCGGGCCCAGGTAGCCGGCCGACAGCGAGCCTCGCGGCTGTCGGTGGCCGATAGCCGGGCCCGGGTAGCCGGTCGACAGCGAGTCTCGCGGCGGTCGGTGGCCGACAGCCGGGCCCGGGTAGCCGACAGACAGCGAGTCACGCGGCGGTCGGTGGCCGATAGCCGGGCCCGGGTAGCCGGCCGACAGCGAGTCACGCGGCGGTCGGTGGCCGATAGCCGGGCCCGGGTAGCCGGTCGACGGCGAGTCTCGCGGCGGCCGGCTGAATGGACGGCCCAGCTCTCCACGCCTGGCCGACTCCGGCCGTCACGCCGCCGCCATCTGTCGGGCCGTGTCGCAGAGCGCAGCCGTCAGATGGCGCTGTCGCAGAGCTCAGACGACAATCATCGGCGGCGCAGTCGTCACGCGACACGCGAAACCGTCCAGGCTCGACTGTCCGAGCCGTCCGAGCTGTCCTGGCTGTCCTGGCTGTCCGGGCTGTCCAGGCTTTCGGAACTGACTGAGATGTCGGAATTGCGCCGGATCTCTACTGACCAGAGCTGTAGGAGCTGTCGGATCTCCAGTGTTCGAACTGTTTGAACTCTATACGAGCTGTCGGAACTTCGACGACACTGTCAGATGTCTGACATTGAAATGACGGAGCTCTCGGTGTCAAAGCTCTGGTGTCGTAATATAGTTTACGCGTCGGATTGTCGGATCTCATGCTCGTATCAGAATTGAAGTGCTCACGTTTGATTGGCGGAGCTCTTTGTGCGAGTGTCAGAGCTCTGGTGTTAGCTTGGGGGCTCTGAGGTTGGTTTTCGGAACTCTTGTAATCCAATCGTGGCTCTGTATACATACCGCCAGATTGATGACACCAGTGTCAAGCACCTGATGCCTCGCCGTGCTCTCATATAACTGCCGGGGGAGTACGGCATCGCCAAGCTACTATCTAAATTTAAACAATTGCCCTCATGTGCACTTATCATCCAATATACTAAATAGTTACCTTCACAGTTTACACTCCGATTCCAAAGGAGAAAACCTCAGGAAATGTCGGACTATCGAAAGGTAGGTCTCAAATAGTCTAAACGTTGGCGCCCTAAATGTCCATGAAAAGGTCGAACTACTGGAAGCTCATCAGGTACGCCAAGCTGACTACCTGACAGGCACGTCTGCTGGACAGATCTCCTGTGACAGGCACGTCTGCTGGACAGATATCACGTGCCAGTCACATCGGCTCCTGGCAAGCACGTCTGCTCCTGATAGACACGTCTGCTGCACAGATGTCTCCCTGACAGGCACGTCGGCTCCTGGCAGGCACGTCTGCTGGACAGACCTGCTCCTGTGGGACACGATGGCCCCGCGGACCGTGCCACAACAGCCACGCCGCTCTGTGGCACAGCCGGGCCACTGCCGGCTGCCGTCGAGACCTCCCCCACTTTGGGGAGCTACCCAGACGCCGCTGCAGCTGACAGCCGGTCGGGTAGCGGGTCCCTTGACGAGTCACTGTCGTCGGGACGTGAGGAAGGGCCGTCGGTGGCGGTCTCGTGGGCCGCGGGCGGCCCCGGGGCCACTGGGCCTGGCCCCACTAATCAGAGCTCGTCAGAGGTGGCTGTGCCGCCCGAGGAAATGTCAACGTTGGGTCATTGGTTACCCACACAGGTCAGGACTGAATTTACGCGTGTCTCTGAGTGAGTGGGAAGTTGGAAAACGCGAACGATCAGAGTACTAGCCTGACCAAAGCCAGGAGATGAAGTAGGACCAATGGTGCCGTAAGGAGGCCATTTCGATCTGAATCGTGCCTATTGTTCCTGAAGCAGCTATTTCTTCAGGTCGGATGCTCGAATTCGCTGAACAAAAGTTACTCCAGCCATCTCGCGATAAAAATCAGAACAATCATCAAAAGGCGAATATGCCCAGCGCTGTCGATGAGGCCATTGTTGACCAGACACAGCACAGCACGGCACGGCACCGACTGGCTTTCCCGGTGGTCGGGCACAATACGACGGCGGCGGACGGTCGGCCACCATGACGCCGCATCCGCTGTGACCCGGTCGCGCCGGCGGTCACTGGCGCCACCGCACAATCGCATCCTTCTCTCTCCTCGTCCGCACAAAGACGCGGGTCGCGTACGCCCGCCGGCGGCCACAAAAGGCCAGGTCAGGCGCGCCGGCCGCAAAGGGTCGGGTCAGTCGGCGGCGGCGGCGGTGGCGGGAAAGCGCACGCTGGCGGTGCCGCTGGGTGCCGCAGCTGACTGCGGAACGTCGCGCCAGTCGTGGCGCGCTCTTTACGGCGGTAAAAAGCGGCGGGATGCTGCGCCGGCTGCGGCCGGCCCCGACTGCCGCCTGACGCGCGTAGCGGGTCGGCACGCGACCGCGCGGAACGGCCGCCGCGCGGCCGGCCGGGCTGACGACCGCCGCTGATTGTCAGCTGTACTGGCGGTCAGCTGTACTGGTGGTCAGCTGCACTGACTGTCAGCTTTACTGGCGGTCAGCTGTAACGACGGTCAGCTGTGCTGGCGGTCAGATGTACTGACGGTCAGCTGTACTGACTGTCAGCTGCACTGGGGCTGACTGGTCAGCTGTACTGACTGTCAGCTGGCGGTCAGATGTACTGACGGTCAGCTGTACTGACTGTCAGCTGCACTGGAGGTCAGCTGTACTGGCGGTCAGCTGTACTGACGGTCAGCTGTACTGACGGTCAGCTGTACTGACGGTCAGCTGTACTGGCGGTCAGCTGTACTGACGGTCAGCTGTACTGACGGTCAGCTGTACTGACGGTCAGCTGTACTGACGGTCAGCTGTACTGACTGTCAGCTGTACTGGCGGTCAGCTGTACTGACGGTCAGCTGTACTGGCGGTCAGCTGTACTGACGGTCAGCTGTACTGACGGTCAGCTGTACTGGCGGTCAGCTGTACTGACGGTCAGCTGTACTGTCAGCTGTACTGACTGTCAGCTGTACTGACTGTCAGCTGCACTGGAGGTCAGCGGTACTGGTGGTCAGCTGCACTGACTGTCAGCTGTACTGACGGTCAGCTGTACTGACGGTCAGCTGTACTGACGGTCAGCTGTACTGACTGTCAGCTGTACTGACGGTCAGCTGTACTGACGGTCAGCTGTACTGACGGTCAGCTGTACTGACGGTCAGCTGTACTGACGGTCAGCTGTACTGGCGGTCACTGATGTCAGCTGTACTGACGGTCAGCTGTAGCTGTACTGACGTCAGCTGTACTGGCGGTCAGCTGTACTGACGGTCAGCTGTACTGGCGGTCAGCTGTACTGACGGTCAGCTGTACTGACGGTCAGCTGTACTGACGGTCAGCTGTACTGGCGGTCAGCTGTACTGACTGGGACGGTCAGCTGTACTGACGGTCAGCTGTACTGACGGTCAGCTGTACTGGCGGTCAGTCAGCTGTACTGACGGTCAGCTGTACTGCGTCAGCTGTACTGTCAGCTGTACTGACGGTCAGCTGTACTATATGGTCAGCTGTACGGTCAGCTGTACTGACTCTGACGGTCAGCTGTACTGACGGTCAGCTGTACTGACGGTCAGCTGTACTGACGGTCAGCTGTACTGGCGGTCAGCTGTACTGACGGTCAGCTGTACTGACGGTCAGCTGTACTGGCGGTCAGCTGTACTGACGGTCAGCTGTACTGACGGTCAGCTGTACTGACGGTCAGCTGTACTGACGGTCAGCTGTACTGATGGTCAGCTGTACTGGCGGTCAGCTGTACTGACGGTCAGCTGTACTGACGGTCAGCTGTACTGGCGGTCAGCTGTACTGACGGTCAGCTGTACTGACGGTCAGCTGTACTGACGGTCAGCTGTACTGACGGTCAGCTGTACTGATGGTCAGCTGTACTGACGGTCAGCTGTACTGACGGTCAGCTGTACTGACGGTCAGCTGTACTGACGGTCAGCTGTACTGATGGTCAGCTGTACTGACGGTCAGTCTGACGGTCAGCTGTACTGACGGTCAGCTGTACTGACGGTCAGCTGTACTGACGGTCAGCTGTACTGATGGTCAGCTGTACTGACGGTCAGTTGTACTGACGGTCAGCTGTACTGACGGTCAGCTGTACTGACGGTCAGCTATACTGACGGCTGTCTGTACCGACGGCCAGCCCCACATATAGTCAGCTATGCTGTCAGCTACCCTGGCGGTCAACAAAGCGAATAATCAGCCATGCGGATGGTAGAGGGCGAACTTGCCTATTGCTTCGATAGGCACTTCATTCATGGTGGAGCCCACCAGTTTGGTACCTGCGAACGTTAATTTGTCACTTCCACTAGTAAATCCGAAAATATGTTCTTAAATTAAAGACAACCTAAGAACAAATAAAGAAGAATAAAAAACGAAAATCTCGCTCCCTGCCTTGGTGAGAGATTTCCAGCCTTGCTCACGGGAAAAGTGATTCAGTATGTTCAGTCAAGTGAGCGATCAAGCGTTATGAAGTGATGTATTTTTAATACAGCGTTATATTAAATAGAGGGCAATGTCGCCATAATCGAGACTATTTTCCGTCTAGTTCAGACCGACACCAGATCAAATTTCGGAACCACATAGCCACCTGACGGATAAACTGCGAACTGTCGGTTTGGACTGTCGGCGCTGCTTGTGAGAAGCTACGTAACACTACCAGCCACCAGAGGCGCTCCAGTCGCCAAGTGACGCCTTCAGATGGCAGCACAATAGTCTGAACTGTTGCGCCGCATGGTTAGTTCTGTTCAGCTCGGGTGCTTGTTAATCCCTATGTGGTATGCAAGCGTGCCATTGGAGCTCCCAGTGAATCCTGGATTATGGAGTACCTTCAAGAAGTGGCTCTTCAATATTGGGCTATGTTAGTCGGAGCTCAGCATGGTACGAGCATGCGGAGCAATCTCCTCAGACTTGGATGTCATAATATATTTGGTGCTAAGGACAACTGGTATACTCCAAAGGGCGAGAAAAAAGCGTTTGCAGATCTTTGAAGTCCAACCTTTCACAGCTCTTGGAAAGGCACCACAAAGATACAACAAAATGACACCTTTTGAAACCGATAACTTGATCTTGACCTCGTCCAGCTCGGCGGCCTTGAGTAACAAGGCAAAATGGCAAGGTCCAGTATTCAAAACTCAGAAGGCACGCGAAATTTTAGGGCTATCTCGCCAGGCGCTCGGCAGCTATCCCGGAAAAACATGAGATAACGGCAAAATGTGTTCCAACACACAGGCCGTTCGAAGGTCAAGTGCCTTTTGAGATGCAACGACAATGGAAAAAACGAGAGTTGCTGTCATGTCACGCCAAATTTGCTTGTTGACCCACGTGACGTCACGGTTGGTCCTTTGTGACTGCTTCTTTGACTCCGCCCAGCCGTTCACGTTGACATTTTCTTGTAGTCGAGAGAACCCACGCAGTCTTCGGCCATGGTGGTAGCTAAGAATGCATCACACATTTCCACGGCTGCACATCATACAGCGCTGACCACACGGTCTTCCAGAATTGAGAAGTAAAGCTGGCTGTATATATATTGGCTGTATATTTAAATTGCTGACCAGCTGGAATAAATCTGCATGCATTAAGACCCTCAAGTGCTGACTGTCTCGGCTGGATCCATTCTTGGTAGTGGTCGGAGCTCCAACTAACCCGATGCTACAGATAAGTGCACTCAAGGCCCGTTCAATTCAACTCGTTTCAGTTCAGCTATAAAGTAGTTCTGGATCCGGAAGTTGAAGTGAATTTCAGTCGTTTGCCGAGATCAATAAGCATGCCATTGGATTAATTCGGTATGTCCGGTGGGCAACTAGTCCGGGGGTGCTACAGGGGTGCATGCATAGGGGGGGCAATGGGACATGTGTCCCTCCCCAAGGGAAGGTGATGCTCCTCCGGCCGGGAAAGGTCGCCTTCAAGAAGGCTCGAGTATACCATATCACTACGCCTAGCGGATTGTTCAATCAAGATCGACCCTTTAGAGGAAAATACTGTGTATTCCAGTGCATCCTCACCAGGTCCATAAATTTCTCGCCAGGAGGGACCCGCCGCCGAAATGTGACCCTCCCCATGGAGGATAACACCTGGACCTGCCCCGGGGGCTCGTCTTCCAACCGAAAAAGAATATATGGGTTTCAGGGTCATCTATCGCTGCTTGTCGTCCATGACTAACTTGCGTGAGAGATTGGCGACCATGAATATATTGCGAACGCAGTTGATGTGCAAGAGGAACAACCGGTCAACCAGGAATATACTCGAGGGGTATCGCGATCTACTACATGGCCTGCATATTACAGTGGTCACATAATGTACGAGAATCAAGGGTAAAAATGCGTGGTGGCACACCCCAAGTGGGTAATCAATCCTCACCGGACCGATATATTTCAGGAAGGCATGACCGACCCTGAACGCACGTCTACTTTTCGCACATGAGAGCGTTGGGTCTCTTATGCAAGTGAAATGGCCTGTGTTCCGCTGGCCACCCTGACTGACCAGTAGGGGGGACAATTTCACGCACCATCGGCTCCGTCGATTACAAGGGATTGGTGACAAAGCACCACTTGCGGTCCGTGGGTGAATTACATCCAGGGTTATGTGGTCCGCCGCCAGCTCTGAGCATCGCACTTGAAGGGTGACGCGAAACACCTCGGGTCGGTTCACGGTGTTCACACATTGCGGCCAGGAGACACATCGACCGGAGTGTGGCACGAGCCCCCATCAGTGTCCGAGAGCAGCCAATCGTGACTGTGCCGCGCTACTGTCGCGGGCTGCAGAACATGTGGCAACAATCTCGACATAAACAACGGACGCCGGTCACATCAACGCCGCAGATTGGAATCTCGACACGGGTCGCTGAGCGAGCTTCTGATTATAGATTAGTGTTTTAACCCGGCAGTCGCTGGGGTGCTTGCACTCACCCGAGTCACTGGGGGTGGGTGTTTTCCCCTTGTATCTTCGCGATCAATGAACCGATTGCGCCGATTCAAACAACATTCGATAGCCACATAACTTTGTTTGTGAGAAGACATTTTTTGTTTAACTGGAAGTCACTGGTGAGTTCACAGGTCAAGTAAAAAGTAAAAATATTGGTAATACAAAATATCAGCTGTGATTGAATACATGCAGTGTGTACCTAAACTTGTTCATGTAATCACTTTCTAGCCACGAGTTAAGTAAGGTCACTTGATGGAAGGAGGTCAAATTACTGTTTTGCTTCAGCATGCAATGCGACCAAGTTTTATGGCATGTTTTCGCCGGGATCTGAACAAAACTGACATAAATATTCGAATACGCTGCGGAATTTTGCATGCCAGTATAATCTGGCATAATGTCTATGAAGTTATAGGTCATGTCAAGTGGAAATATTTGAATGACCACAAGAGTGCACTTTTTTACTGTAACCAAGGACATTATAGTATTGTAAAACGTAGGGGTGTCCCAGCACCTGCTGACCACACCGAGAGCCATTGTCCCAGCACCTGCTGACCACACCGTGGACCAGTGTCCCAGCACCTGCTGACCACACCGAGAACCATCGTCCTAGCACCCGCTGACCACACCGTGTTCCAGTGTTCCAGCACCTGTAGACCACACCGTGGTCTAGTGTGCCAGCACCTGCTGACCACACCGTGGACTAGTGGACCAGTACCTGCTGACCACACCGTGGACCAGTGTCCCAACACCTGCTGACCACACCGTGGACCAGTGTCCCAGCACCTGCTGACCACACCGTGGACCAGTGTCCCAGCACCTGCTGACCACACCGTGAACCAGTGGACCAGTACCTGCTGACCACATCGTGGACCAGTGTCCCAGCACCTGCTGACCACACCGCGGACCAGTGTCCCAGTACCTACTGACCACACCGTGGACCAGTGGACCAGTGTCCCAGCACCTGCTGAACACACCGTGGACCAGTGGACCAGTACCTGCTGACCACATCGTGGACCAGTGTCCCAGCACCTGCTGACAACACCGAGAACCAATGTCCCAGCACCTGCTGACCACATCGTGGACCAGTGGACCAGTACCTGCTGACCACATCGTGGACCAGTGTCCCAGCACCTGCTGACCACACCGTGGGCCAATGTCCCAGCACCTGCTGACAACACCGAGAACCAATGTCCCAGCACCTGCTGACAACACCGAGAACCAATGTCCCAGCACCTGCTGACCACACCGTGGACCAGTGTCCCAGCACCTGCTGACCACACCGTGGGCTGGAACCACGCTAGACGCGATGGAGCGATGATCGCCTGGACGAAACAAAGTGGCCAGTCGACGCCGCCAGTTACATGGAACGTTCACAACGGCCTGGGCATGGAATCAGCTCCATCCACTACCAGACATCGGCGCCCTCGGCCGCGCTGCGACACCACCAGTGGTGCGACACTGACGGCGGCCCGGTACTGGACGCTACGTGACAGTCGCTACGTGACGTGACGTGACACTGCGGCAGTGCGGCACCGACAGGAAGCAGATGCCTCACCGCAGTCCCTCATCCAGTAGTGAAAAGTAATAGGTCACAAAATACACTGAAAGCCGGGAATACACAATTAAAATATCGCGTAGCTTTGTCACTATTTCCAAAATTGAAGAGATTTCCTGCGCTCATTATCGGTCTCCTGATGAAATAATGAAAACAACCTACCTCCATCCAAATGTGGTCTCGGTGTTATTTCTTACGAGAGAAAGACTTGCACACATTGGTGAGTGAAGATTTTCGTCTTACAATACAATACCTCTCCTCGTATCGTCCACAACAGTGGCTAGCACCTGCCCCCGCCCTAGAATAATAAGTCCAGCTCTATCCCCACCGCAGTAAGCCAGGTCTCATCACTACCTCTGACACCAGTCCTCCAGTCGTGGTGTCTTCCACTCCCGACGTTCTCGCAATAAGCTGGGATACTCCGGCGAAAATAGCGGCCTCAACGATTCTGGAGAATTCAAGATCAGGTATGTGCCGTTCAAAGATACTTTAACATCTCGCATATGATGTTCACCAACTGATTTGGACCACCTATGGCGCACTATTGACGTCAGAGTTTGGCGAGAGGCATCCCCGGAGATCGCTGGCCCCTGACTTCCAGCGGTGCATTGCAACTCGGCTTGCTCATGTGCCGCTCTCTCCCCTCACCCCATCTCCAATTGCAGCCAGCCACAGTGGAGCGGTGGACCTTCGGTGACCCAGTGTTTGGCTAACTGTCGGCGGGATGTATGGCGGCAACAGGTGCGGCTGGAATGCACAACAACAGCTGGCGCAGATACAACGGCTCGTACGCGATGCGCCACCTGCTTGCCACCTGACGTCTCAGCTCGGTTAGAGAACCGGTCAGCATCGGCCAGCACCGGTCAGCACAGGTCAGCACCGTGACCGGCCAGCACCGGTCAGCACAGGTCAGCACAGGTCAGCACCGGTCAACAACGGCCAGCACCGGCCAGCACCGGCCAGCACCGTTACCGGCCAGCACCGGCCAGTACCGGTCAACACCGGCCAACAGCGGCCAACACCGGCCAGCAGCGGCCAGCACCGGCCAGCAGCGGCCAGCACCGGCCAGTACCGGTCAGCACCGGTCAGCACAGGTCAGCACATGTCAGCAGCGGTCAGCATAATTCAGCACTGACCAGCACCGGCCGCTTACGTGCTGGCAAGTCAGGGTTCGAGTCGCCGCACGCAGCCGCAAACGAAGCACTCCGATGGTACTCAATGGTAGTAATTGATACTCCGATGGCACTCAATGGCATTCAGTGGTACCCCGGTGATACTTAAGGGTATTCAATGATACCCCGATGGTACTCAGTGGTACTCAATTGTACCACGGTGGTACTCAATGGTACCCCGATTGTACTGAATGGTACTCAATGGTACTCAGATTATATACAGGTTAGATACAGCAAAATAAGACATCTTGGATGTCTGAATCTGATAGTGGTATGGTACGATTATTAGGCATATGGTACAGCATTCTTCATATTATTGAACAGTAAATTACTTAGAAGTTGGTGGTCCTAATTATGCTCTTTCTTTTGATTGAAATAGGAAAGGCGTGTTAACATGCATGTCTTAACCCGCGCACGTCCGGGGGCAGATATCTGCCACCCCACCCCCCTCCGGCTTTTCCTCATTTTCCGCCAAACTAATAGGGTTAGCAAGGCCAAACCTCGCATAGCTGTTCATTTGTCTTTTCCGCATATCCTCATACATTTTTAATCCTGGGTCCCCTCAGGTCAGGTCACCAGGTCAGGCGAAGTGACCCAACTACGCACGGAGTTCTAGGTAGCATACCTTCCACAACAATTGGGCGATTGATTTCAAACTTATAGCATGCCATGATCTCATCAGGGACCATAATATGTATATCGTTTTTTTCGTAGCAATAACCTTATGTCAGGTCGCTTCCATGATTTCCCCATTATAGGGCTATGGTAAAATATACAAATGTTTCCTAGTTACATATTTGCGCTCGGAATGATCTCACAACGGTTGTAGCATGTAAATGGAAGCTATGCTCAATGTTACCGCTGACATTTTTGCTCAGTGACCTCACCAAGGTCTCTGAGGTCACCTGAGATCACTACACATCTAAGCGCATTACATCGCACTGAATTGAGCTAGAAGGCTGAAATTACAGTCATTGTGCTTGTGTCGTCCAGATGTGTCGACTGATACCTTACATGATCTCCCTAGGCCTTGACCTGGGGTCATGACTTCATGACCTTGATCTGAATTTCGGTTGACCTGACCTTAAATCACACCGCCTATTGTCGATAGGACATTTCAAGGACTGTCGAATAGCGTTCGCCATTTGTTTCTATCTGTTGCAGTTCCTGAGATATGTGTCAATATCTGAGTCCCACCTGATCTGGTCGAATTTTACCTATGATGGCCCAATGACCTGAATGTTAACCTGAGCGAAAACAAAATGACCGAAACACTTTCGATAGAACCCGTCACCAGCCATCGAACGCCGTTTTCTGTTTGTCGCTAGCTAGCATAGTTCCAGAGATCTTATGGGGCAGACATCTGCTCCTCTCGGACATGCGAAGTTGGCGCGGACCGCCGGACGTGCGAGTGTTAAGAATTGTTCAGTGACCACCATGTTGCTACTTTCAATACCTACCAATACCAATGCAATTTGTTTATAAGAGGCCAGTTTTTACTTCACTTTCTTGGAGGGAACAAATCTTCCAAGATGGTGTAAATCACCTGTGTGACCTTAATCTGCCAGACAAATCCACTGTTTCAACTTTATATTAGAAAGAGAATGTCACACAACATCGGTCTCCTGACCTTGCTTCAGTACTTGTTGATCGGGCTCCACCGGGTTTGGTAACATCAGACCGCCGGACCCGGAGTGCGACCCCAAAATATTGGGCATTCACCACCTCTAGTTCTTGCTCATCACTGCTGCTCACCCATATAGCAGTGAGGCCGACAGCCAGCCGCCCAATGAGCACCGACACCAACCGAAAACACGAGCCTTAGGCGTTCGCTCGGGGTTCAGTGTTGACGGTGAGAGACGGCAGAGCCGGCGTCGGGTGGAGGCGATTTAACGCTGTAGCACGCACCAATGGGTAACGGCCGGCTCGGCGACATCGTAATGACGACAGTCAATGCACAACGATGAGAAGCACGAGCCATGTTCACGGGACTGTCGGGTACTGGCCGCTCACTCGTCCATCGCCGGCTCCCGGGACCGGCAAGCCGTTCCGGCAGGGCCGCCCTGTTGCTCAGTGCCGACCCCCCCCCCCCGCTGCTTATCTACACCGCCTGCACACGTAATGGACGGCTTCTATAGGCTGATCAACGGTGTAGTTGACTCGTGCTTCTCTTGATGGTTTTACGGCTGGTGACCACAGTGGCTCCCAGTCCAACGACTACCACCAGTGTTCTGTTCTTACTTCCTCGTTCCAGTGTTTATGAGTGGCTTGAGAGCCACATGTCAAAAAGCGAGGGATAAGTGAGAACTGAGTCTGTAATTTCTCGCTAGCAGCCGGTGCTGCTTGTTAGCAGTTCCAGTGTGGTTAATGCTGCTAGTTTCCGTGTCATGCATACCTCGACAGTGGATTTAGCGCCACGTATAAGGAGAGATAGTTTGCATATAAGAGTGGTGGGATCGCTGCAACACATACGACTACATTTATCGACGTGCAACACGTTGGAGACGGCCGGCCGGAGCATCAGATCCATACGTGTGCGACATATACATCTGCATAGTGCGACACAGAGGCCATCCTTCCATATGTGTGCGACACATCCATCTGAGTAGTTTGACACAGAGGGCCATCATTCCATATGTGTGCGACACAGAGGCCATCATTCCATATGTGTGCGATACAGAGGCTATTATTCCATATGTGTGCGACACCTGCATCCGCATAGTGCGACACAGAGTGCCATCACTCGCGATGTGTGCGATTCATCCACCTGCATAATGCGATACAGAGGGACATTACTCTAGATGTGTGCGACACATCCATCTGCATAGTGCGACACAGAGTGCCATCACTCCAGATGTGTGCGATTCATCCACCTGCATAATGCGATACAGAGGGACATTACTCTAGATGTGTGCGACACATCCATCTGCATAGTGCGACACAGAGTGCCATCACTCCAGATGTGTGCGATTCATCCACCTGCATAATGCGATACAGAGGGACATTACTCTAGATGTGTGCGACACATCCATCTGCATAGTGCGACACAGAGAGCCATCACTCCAGAAACGCGACACAATAGTGTGTGACAATGTGCAGTGTGTGTTTTCTGTTGCAATGTGATATTCATTTGCATAGTACTGAACGGCTTACTTGGACGCAGTGTCGCTGGTACACAATGCTTAACTTAGTGCAATGGCCAACTGGAAGCTATAAAGAAATTGACTGCAAGATGATCACTTCGAATGCTAACCTGCGCTTCAAAATTAAGGATGTCTTCCGATGCTTTCGCTGTGTTGTCCGAAGACAATGAGCATGAACACAGCCCAAAACATGCAACTTGGCATCCTTTTAAGTGGGGAAGGACCATCATCGTTCGTAGCGACTGTCTACAGCTGAGGAGCGAGCAGGGGGTGCGGCCTGCATTGCTATAGTGGTGGCTATGCAAACAAATCGGCAGGATTATTTCAAGTCCCAAGTGCTCCGATTTAATTGATATAGAAGTTGTTGTACCGTTCCGGCATAACGACCGAGCCTAGAGGGGCATCGAGCACCCATTTGTTTTGCTAACTCGCGAAGTTACTACTTGTTGCATTCCATCTCAATCTATGAATTGATCGTCTGCTGTACCAGCGCTTTGTTGTCATCAGACGGATTTCGGATGGAGACATGTAAGAGGTTAATTCGATGGGTGTAGTACGAGATTAATTCGATCGTCAATGTAGAAGCTACCTGGAAAATACCTTAGGTTACTATTATGTTCTTGTGTGTGCTATATACCGTTCCCGCAGAAGGCAACACGACCGAGACGTCAAGCAAGTCTTCAGATCTCAGGTTTAAGTAGTACGCTTGCATTTCATTGCTTTAAAATTTCCAGACGACCATTCCACTATGACTAAAATTCCTTTAACTTGTTCTGTTTCTTCGTTTCATTTAGCTCACCGTCCACTCTTTCGGTGCGGGGAAGCCACCACTAAGGGTTACAGAGATACCCTCACACCGAACGCCGCAGCCCAATTTATCCAATTGACTATCATCCAATCCAATTGACTATGATAATCAACTCTAGTTGGGTGGTGGAAGGCACATATAGTACGTAGGGCGCCGATACGTCAGTTAATTTCCTGCTTCATTTTGCGCGTGCGGGTGCTCAGTGACATGTCAGCTGACGAAAAGTTTGAGAGAGGGAAGCAAGAGCTATTTTGAAGCCGGTTCTTCCCGTGCAACACCCATGGGGTCAATGCTAAGCTCGTCTAACGGTGAGAGGGCGACGCTGTGCCCGCTGCCCCCTCACCCACTCCCAGTTCCAGTCCTTGGATGGATGAATTGTGGTTTTACGAAGCACTCAGCAGCTGAGGCCATATGGTGTCGCCTGCCTCTCACATTGGCAGGAAGTGCGGGCATCGCGGGGAATCGAACCTCGTATGCCAGACGCTCAGCTTAACCAATGAGCTACCAACGTCCCAATTCCAGTCCTTGGGGTGTTGCATGGCATAAATATACCTAACGGTTTGGCCACATCGGGCCGTTATCGACGGGGCCGCTACTCTTGGCGCGTAGCGTGACGTGATATCACTGTAGAACGTGACATCACCACCATCTGGAGTCACCGCTGATCCATATCACCTCCATCCAACTTGTATTCTACATATATGCTCTCTAGCTGAGCGACCCTGTGTAGCAGTGCTGAGAGAGATGTACCGACAAGAACCGCAAATGACAGAGCCTGGACGTCAACAAACGGCTCGAGAGCAAAGCAAGCACGAAGTTGGATAACTTGATTACGTTGAGGCTGCAGCGTTGGCATGCCACATTGCATGGCACAGAAGAGACGAAGGCACACTTTCGTAGTTTTGGTAAGGAATATATCTCGGGCCAGATTAAGCAGCTCCTGGCATTTCCATCAAGGCAGGACTGCAGCAATGTGCCTACACTCAAGCTGTCCTCTAAAAGCATGGTGGCGTTTTCGCATCCGGTGGCCATCCTCATTCGGAAATCCTCGGCTGGCAAGTAAGTAAGTGCGACTCCGACGCCCGACAAGCCAGCTGTGCGCCATCAGTTTCTGGACCAACACCAAGTCAGCAGAGCGGCTGCGGCTGCGCTGTGCATTTCCGATCCGACTGAACGTTCGAACATCCATAATCTACTGCTTGGTTCATTCGAGCAGGGCTCATCTTCGGGTCGGAGTCCGAGGAGCCCGACGGACGTGCTTAGAAATCCGCACCCTCCACATGAAGCCCCGCCACAGTGTCCGATGCGCATGGACGGGCTCCGCCAATCTGTCGATAACGGCACTGGTCGTCAGGCGCTGAATTAATCGGGGGAGGGGGCGACTGTCTAACAGACATACTACTAGGAGCCTAGCCAGCCGTTGACTTCGGCAGGTGGTACTATCGGTGGGCATCAAGACGTCTAGGAAGAACAGCTGCTCTGTAAATAGCACCTGCACACCTGGATTTTGTTCTGTCGTTGAAACTGGCAGCAGAAGAACGTTTCGTCATCGTCTTCGTGAGTGAAGAAACGATTTCATGGTTGGTTGGATCGAAGGCAATCTTGAATAGCTTCGGTGCGAACAATGTGTATGCAAGTCGAGTTAATTAATGTTTCAGATAGTAATGGATAATGTCACAGTTACTGTAACATGTGTAGGGCTGGTTAATGATGTGTAGCAATACCAGATCACCATTGGTCTCGGCGCCCCTCAAACGATTATTTTGTCTGCGACGATTGCCATTCGAGTGGAGGAGTGGCGTGTTGTAATACCTGCGATCATTGTGCATTGCGCCCAGTGTCCCTGGGCTTTAAGAGGTCGACATTGAAGGCAACGTACTTCCGCGATACTTATTCTTGATACTAACATAGCTGAAATTTGATTGCTATAGTATGGGTATCAGTTGGATAACACAGGGAGACCAAAAAGCAGTCCTGTGCTGTTCGACACGTTCAGCTGCCTTGCCAGACAGCGTCGTTCATTCAGAACGGATAATTGTCCTGGTGGCGACATTTCCAGCAGCTGCACCAAGCAAGAGCCCACCAACAATGGGAAACAACGACAAGTGTTATCCTGTTCACTACGCTGAATGGAAGGCAAGTTGCCACCTTTCAGTGGAACACACCGGGGTGTGCCTTCTCGTCCCGTCCTGCGATCATCGTCTGATCAGTTCCGTTCCGACCCCACCCCTCCTCTCCACTCCGCTCCGGCTAATCCGGCCCTGCGCCGGCATACAGCTCACAATTGTGCCGGTAATTCGCAATGCAGTCAGCCTATTGCCATAAGGCTGACTGGCCATCGTCGTACGCATGGCATATAGACCAGTAGAGTCGACCGTACAGGCCGTGGTATAAATGGCATGCAGACAAGTAGAGCCGAGCATACTGACTAGTGTTCACCAGTAGCTGACTGACCATCGTATACATGCCACGTAGACAGATAGGGCCGAGCGTGCTGGCCTTCGCATGAATGCCATGTAGACAAATAGAGCCAGGCATGAGGCCAGAGTAGCCAGGTACTGACTGGCCATCGCATACATGGCCTGTAGGCAAATGAAGCCGAGCATACGGGAAGGAGGGTCATCGTATAAATAACACGTAGACAAGTAGAACCGAGAATGCGGGCCAGAGTAGTCAGAGACTGAGGGTGGCTGGATGTGCAGCGGCTGGACGTGTAGCGGCTGGACGTGTAGCGGCTGGGTGGGCAGCGGCTGGACGTGTAGCGGCTGAATGGACAACGGCTGGACGTGTAGCGGCTGGATGGGCAGCGGCTGGACGTGCAGCGGCTAGACATGCAGCGGCTGGATATGCAGCGGCTGGACGTGTAGCGGCTGGATATGCAGCGGCTGGATATGCAGCGGCTGGATATGCAGCGGCTGGATATGCAGCGGCTGGATATGCAGCGGCTGGACGTGTAGCGGCTGGATGGGCAGCGGCTGGATGTGCAGCGGCTGGACGTGTAGCGGCTGGATATGCAGCGGCTGGACGTGTAGCGGCTGGATATGCAGCGGCTGGACGTGTAGCGGCTGGACGTGCAGCGGCTGGATGTGCAGCGGCTGGACGTGTAGCGGCTGGATATGCAGCGGCTGGACGTGTAGCGGCTGGACGTGCAGCGGCTGGATGTGCAGCGGCTGGACGTCACAGCTGGTGTTGGCCGTCTGCGCCTGTCAGCCTGACGTGACCTGGTCACGGCTGACATCGCCAGCTGGCAGCTCGGTCACAAAGACAGGTGGCTGGATCCCAGTCGGCGCCGCGCCGGTCGCCGCGTGGCGTGCAGACCGTAAAGGTCGCTGGCCACGTGACGTGAAGAGTGGCAGCGATCACCAGCGTCACTGGTGCGATGTCCGACCCAAGGTCTCTACTCCACACACACCGGGGATGCCGATTTTACATTTATATTCTGTACCAATGTAGTTAGGTATCATGGGCGACGGAATGGATGACCGCGGCTTTTGTTCCACCAATTAGTGCAGCGAAGCTGACGGTGTGGACAAGAGATGATGTGAAGCGGAACAGCACAAGGCTACAAATGCCAACTCGAGCTCTGGGGAACACAAAAATACAGATAGATAGAGAAAAAGAAAGAAAGGGAGAGGGAGAGTGTTAAAAGGAACTGGAGAAAGAAAGTAAGATAAGGTGATGATAGAAGAGAGTTGGTTGGTTATTTGGGCTTACGGGCGCATCGACTGCGTTGGTCATACAGCGCCCATAAAAGATAAAAGAGAGTGAGAAAAGATGTACAATAGAGGCAATCGAAGAAAGAAAAGAGAAGAGTGGAAGGACATTAAAAGAAAACAAGAAATGGAAAAGGACCGAAGGGCAGTATTCCGCCGCAGCAAACTCACGAAAATTTGAAAATGTGAGTGGTTTTGTGGAGAACGAATGATATGCATTCCCATCCACTCGACTGAAAATCTGGCTTAACCCAAGCATATTCACTCTATATTTATAGTCTGCCTGTAGGTTTCTGAAAAAAAAAAAAACGGACAATCAAGAAAACAGATAGTTGGTGACCATTCAGCTTCAGCAGAGCCTCGTCCTGTCACTGGCGGACCGCATCGCAGGCGCGGAACTGCACTTCTAGCCACTCATGGTGTACCGGCACTATCATCACGGTAATACAGTCAGGCCCAAGCAAACGCCATGACGATGATCTGCCGATCCCACTCACCCCTGGCTGGCCTCGTGCCGTCAACAGCTCCTCACCTTGACAGCGACCATCTGCCACCTGCCGCCACGAGCGCTCCGTCTCCCGGGTCACCGCGGTCAAAGGTCACCGCGCGGGTCACGGTGCGGAGCCGCCACCCCTGACGGCACCCAGCCACCCCGCGTCAGCCGGCCGCACCAGACTGGACGGCCGGCCGGCCGGCCGGATTGAGGCCAGCGCCGCCGACGTCGGCGGCTGATACTACAGCCGCTAGATGCGGCGCCCTGCAGGCTCTAGCGGTGCCGGTGCGGTTCTGCATGGATGCGGCACACCGGCCGGCGCCAACGACGGTCGCCGTGCAGGCGACGGTCACCGTGCAGGCGACGGTCACCGTGCAGGCGACGGTCACCGTGCAGGCGACGGTCACCGTGCAGGCGACGGTCACCGTGCAGGCGACGGTCGCCGTGCAGGCGACGGTCACCGTGCAGGCGACGGTCACCGTGCAGGCGACGGTCACCGTGCAGGCGACGGTCACCGTGCAGGCGACGGTCGCCGCGCAGTGCGGACGCTGCAGGCGACGGTCACCGTGCAGGCGACGGTCACCGTGCAGGCGACGGTCACCGTGCAGGCGACGGTCGCCGCGCAGGCGACGGTCGCCGCGCAGGCGACGGTCACCGTGCAGGCGACGGTCACCGTGCAGGCGACGGTCACCGTGCAGGCGACGGTCACCGTGCAGGCGACGGTCACCGTGCAGGCGACGGTCACCGCGCAGCGCGGACGCTGCAGGCGCGGCTCGAAAATTGCGGGAAAGCGGCGGCCGAGAATTGCCCCGAGTCGCAATTGGTTCTCGACCGACATGAGCGATGTTCGCTAGTAGGCGGCGGCTGGTGTGAGTGCGTGCCGGTCGTGGTGACGCCGCACCTGTATGTGGCGTCGTCACTTGGCTCCGGAGGCTGGCTGGTCATCGGGCACTGAGAACGGTCACAACGAGACGCGGCGATGTCCCGACGCGTCCGCCGAGCGCCAGCGTGACCCAGAAAGTGCGGCGGGCGACCGTGGTCGCGCAGGCAGGCTTTGTTTGTCGCGGTTCCGGTCGGCCGACGCGCCCGCTCAAGCTCGACATTCCAGCCAGCGCGGGTCCGCGTCCGACCGCCGCCGCGCCGGCCGAGAACGACCGGCGCGCGCGCGCCCACCTGAGAGGCGCCGCTGCCGCTTCCGCGCCGGGCTGTCTCGCAGTCGGACCATTGCTGGCGCATCGCGTCGCCACGAGCTGAGCTCGGCCTCGCCGACGAAGGGCCAGCTGAGGTCCGGCTCGCCGACGAGGAGTCAGCTGCGGCCGACGCTGACCTACAGCCGTTCGTCGGCCCGCCCTGTCAGCGTTGCAGCCGGGCGAGGTCGGCTCGAGTCGCTGCACGGCGCCACCGTGTGTGCCCCGCAAACCGGTCCGAGCCGGCCGGGTCGCGGCTCGATGCGGGTCAGTGAGGCGGGGTCGACCGGCCGGCCGCCGGCGCCGGCCGAGGCCGCCACGGAGGCACGGAAGGTCGGCCGCGATCGCCGACACGGCAGCCGGCTGACCAGACGACGCAGACTGGCGTCCGTCTGTCTGACGGAGACGGTCTACACCACCGTGTCTGACGGGCGGACGGAGCGGTCCACACCTCGCCTGTGCGTACCACCATATCTGACGCAGACTGTCGTCCGTCTGTCTGACGGAGACGGTCTACACCACCGTGTCTGACAGGCGGACGGAGCGGTCCACACCTCGCCTGTGCGTACCACCATATCTGACGCAGACTGTCGTCCGTCTGTCTGACGGAGACGGTCTACACCACCGTGTCTGACAGGCGGACGGAGCGGTCCACACCTCGCCTGTGCGTACCACCATATCTGACGCAGACTGTCGTCCGTCTGTCTGACGGAGACGGTCTACACCACCGTGTCTGACAGGCGGACGGAGCGGTCCACACCTCGCCTGTGCGTACCACCATAGCTGACGCAGACTGTCGTCCGTCTGTCTGACGGAGACGGTCTACACCACCGTGTCTGACAGGCGGACGGAGCGGTCCACACCTCGCCTGTGCGTACCACCATAGCTGACGCAGACTGGCGTCCGTCTGTCTGACGGAGACGGTCTACACCACCGTGTCTGACAGGCGGACGGAGCGGTCCACACCTCGCCTGTGCATACCACCATATCTGACGCAGACTGGTCGTCCGTCTGTCTGACGGAGACGGTCTACACCACCGTGTTTGACAGGCGGACGGAGCGGTCCACACCTCGCCTGTGCATACCACCATATCTGACGCAGACTGTCGTCCGTCTGTCTGACGGAGACGGTCTACACCACCGTGTCTGACAGGCGGACGGAGCGGTCCACACCTCGCCTGTGCGTACCACCATATCTGACGCAGACTGGCGTCCGTCTGTCTGACGGAGACGGTCTACACCACCGTGTCTGACAGGCGGACGGAGCAGTCCACACCTCGCCTGTGCGTACCACCATATCTGACGCAGACTGGCGTCCGTCTGTCTGACGGAGACGGTCTACACCACCGTGTCTGACAGGCGGACGGAGCGGTCCACACCTCGCCTGTGCGTACCACCATATCTGACGCAGACTGTCGTCCGTCTGTCTGACGGAGACGGTCTACACCACCGTGTCTGACAGGCGGACGGAGCGGTCCACACCTCGCCTGTGCGTACCACCATATCTGACGCAGACTGACGGGGCGGTTTACACCCTACCCGTATGTACACACCACCGCGTCTAGCACAGGCGGAAAGAGCAGTCTACACCCCGCCCGTACCACCGTGTCCAACACTGACTGACGGAGCGGCCTACATTCCGCCTGCACCACCGTGCCTGACAGAGGCGGACATGGTACAGGCCGATGGACACGGTGGTACAGGCCGTGCTACACCCGGCCTACACCACAGTGTTTAACACAAATTGACAGGGCGGCCTACATTCCGCCTGCACCACCATGTCTGGCACAGACTGACAGGGTGGTCTATACCCCGCCTGCACCACCGTGTCCGACACAGACTGACGGAGCGGTTTACGCCCCGCCTGCACCACCATGTCTGACACAGACTGACGGGGCAGTCCGCACCCCGCCTGTACGTAACACTATGTCTGACAGACTGACGGGGCAGTCCACACCCCGCCTGTACGTACCACTATGTCTGACACAGACTGACGGGGCGGCCTACATCCTCCCCGCACCACTGTGTTCGACACAGGCGGACTGAGCTGTCCGGCTCCCAATTCTCACACATGGTTCAGTGGCGCCTGAAGTGCCGCTTCCGGCGGTATGGTTTCATGGCCGCTATATCGTCCCGGCGAGACGGTCAGACAGCCGAGGCGAGACCGTGCACCACCGCTTCACCATTAAAAAGCCGGCTGCCGCTGCGATGTAGTTGAAAATAAATACGGTAGCCGACACTTCCGCAATGTACTAGGTAAGTGTCGTGAATTACGTCGATTACTACAGTGCAGGATGCTGTTCTATGCCGTCTTTTTACGCGGTGGCGTTTTGTCCCAGATGCTTTTTGACGCACCCGCTTGGCTCAGATGACGTGGATTCACGCAGCTGCTGGCCCCAATCTCACAGCGCGCCGAGTCGTGTGGCTTTTTGCCGTCGCTGCAGCGCGCGTATACAGTGCCGGCCAGCCTCCCCAGCTCGACCTGCGCTGGCACCAGCAGCTGCCGCACCTTAGGCTGTGCCCTTTTGCCACCTGACCACTGCAGTCGATGCGCCCTGAACCCCCACCGCTGGCGGCCGCGGCCCCCGGCCGTGCCTGCTGCCTGAACACTGCGTCCGCGGGCCGCACGTGCTCGGACCGATGCAGCGGCCGTCGGCGGTGACCCGTGACCACCGGCGGTCAGGCTACCTCGAGACCCGTTAGCCAGCCTCCGCCAGAGCACCGCCGGCGGTGGCCGCCGCCGCTCCGTGTGCCACTATCGCGCCTGCTAGCCACGCGCCGGCCCTACGGGCGCCGTGGGCCGCGTCCTACAGCCAGGCCCGGCAGCATGGCTCTGTCCTGGATGCTCGCCGTCCGGAACATTATCCTCTCCGGGAATGTATCCGCTCGTTGTTTCGTCGGAAGCCGAACTGAGTTGTTCGAAAATTGCTGCAAGCCGTCCGCCTGTGTCAGGCACGGCGGTACAGGCGAGGTGTAGACCGCCCGTCCGCCTGTGTCAGGCACGGCGGTACAGGCGAGGTGTAGACCGCCCGTCAGCTTGTGTCAGGCACGGCGGTACAGGCGAGGTGTAGACCGCCCGTCCGCCTGTGTCAGGCACGGCGGTCAGGCGAGGTGTGGACCGCCCGTCAGCTTGTGTCAGGCACGGCGGTACAGGCGAGGTGTAGACCGCCCGTCCGCCTGTGTCAGGCACGGCGGTACAGGCGAGGTGTAGACCGCCCGTCCGCCTGTGTCAGGCACGGTGGTACAGGCGAGGTGTAGACCGCCAGTCCGCCTGTGTCAGGCACGGTGGTACAGGCGAGGTGTAGACCGCCCGTCCGCTTGTGTCAGGCACGGCGGTACAGGCGAGGTGTAGACCGCCCGTCAGCTTGTGTCAGGCACGGTGGTACAGGCGAGGTATAGACCGCCCGTCCGCCTGTGTCAGGCACGGTGGTACAGGCGAGGTATAGACCGCCCGTCCGCCTGTGTCAGGCACGGTGGTACAGGCGAGGTGTAGACCGCCCGTCAGCTTGTGTCAGGCACGGTGGTGCAGGCGAGGTGTAGACCGCCCGTCCGCCTGTGTCAGGCACGGCGGTACAGGCGAGGTGTAGACCGCCCGTCCGCCTGTGTCAGGCACGGTGGTACAGGCGAGGTGTAGACCGCCCGTCCGCCTGTGTCAGGCACGGTGGTACAGGCGAGGTGTAGACCGCCCGTCAGTTTGTGTCAGGCACGGCGGTACAGGCGAGGTGTAGACCGCCCGTCCGCCTGTGTCAGGCACGGCGGTACAGGCGAGATGTAGACCGCCCGTCCGCCCGTGTCAGGCACGGCGGTACAGGCGAGGTGTAGACCGCCCGTCCGCCTGTGTCAGGCACGGTGGTACAAGCGAGGTGTAGACCGCCCGTCAGTTGTGTCAGGCACGGTGGTACAGGCGGGGTGTAGACCGCCCGTCAGTTTGTGTCAGGCACGGTGGTACAGGCGAGGTGTAGACCGCCCGTCAGTTTGTGTCAGGCACGGCGGTACAGGCGGGGTATAGACCGCCCGTCCGCCTGTGTCAGGGACGGTGGTACAGTCGAGGTGTAGACCGCCCGTCAGTTTGTGTCAGGCACGGCGGTACAGGCGGGGTGTAGACCGCCCGTCAGCTTGTGTCAGGCACGGCGGTACAGGCGAGGTGTAGACCGCCCGTCCGCCTGTGTCAGGCACGGTGGTACAGGCGAGGTGTAGACCGCCCGTCAGCTTGTGTCAGGCACGGCGGTACAGGCGAGGTGTAGACCGCCCGTCAGCTTGTGTCAGGCACGGTGGTACAGGCGAGGTGTAGACCGCCCGTCAGTTTGTGTCAGACTGGTGTAAAATCAGCGATCGAATGTTTTCCTTTTTCGGTTGCATAGCGTCTATGCAGGTGGCAGACTGGTTGGTTATTTGGGATTAGGGGCGCAACGACTGCTTTGGTCATACAGGCAAATTTTGTCAGCGTGCAACGAAGCATCTGGACGTACCAGGCCTTGACACAATGAATGGAAGCACAGGGAAGAGAGTTAAATTTAAGCGATCAAACAAGCTGTTGGAATCAATCAAATCAACCTACCGCAGCACCCGGGACAACCTACCGCAGCACCCGGGACATTTAAAGTAACAATTCCAATAATGCTCAAAGCTCCACATACATTCCTGATCGCGGTAGCTGCTCAAGAATCCACAAATTTCGAGTTCATTCACATCCGGGTGGCTTGGATTGAAGCGACACACACTGTTCCATGGGAACACGACCGACAAAGACGTCACACAACTCGTCCAGCTTCTGGTCGTACCGGTTTGTGGTCGTCTTCGGCGCGATGCCTGCGCTGTTGCAGGCGTGGTCCAGTGACCTGCTGCAGATGAGATTCAGTGACCCACTGTCAGGCGCGCCGCCGACCGGGCGCGTCCGGGAACCTGACCTGTGGCCTCGTTGCCATTCTGTCCCGTGTGATTTGGTGCAGGCCCGGGGGCACGCGATGGTGACGGGGACGGCCAATCGGTGCACCGTGCAGCGCCCTCTGCACGACCGCTGCTGCGGGGCTGGTGTCGCGGGTGGCGTCGGATAGCCCAGTGTTCGGCTGGAACTGTGTACTTGCCAGATATAGCCCTGTCACATATCGGGTAGACAGTGTGTATTGGTACAGAATATCCGCCAGCGACTGGAGCAAGCAGGTCTGTCATAACCATCCTGCCTGCCCCTGCATGCTATGGCTACTGCGGCCATAGCGCATGGTTACTTTCACTTCGGTTACTGCGGCCACGTTACCTGGTTACTCTCATTACGGCTACTTCGGCCACGATACTTGGTGACTCTCAGCACGGTTGCACGAACCGTTTTTGACTCCTGTACTGACCGTGATTGGTTCATCGCAGTCTGCTCTACCGACTATGATATCTCTGCTCCTCTCTGTCTGTTCCACCGGCTATAATCCTGCTGACCCTCCGTATCTGCTCTACCGATTAAGGTCCCTCTGATACTATCTGTTTGCTCTACCGACTATGACCTGCCCTGTCCGCTCTGCTGACTATGATATCTCCGATCGTCTGTCTGCTCTACTGACTATGATCTCTCTGTCCCGCTCTCTGTTCTACCGACTATGGTCGCTCTGACCGTGTCTGTCTGTTCTACCGACTATAATCGCCCCGTCCCTCTATGTCAGCTCTGCCGACTATAATCGCTCTGGCCATCTCCGTCTGCTCTATCGGATATAATAGTGTTGTCCCTCTCTGTCTGCTCTACGAGCTATGATCGTTCTGCCCCTCTGTCTGTTCTACCGACTATGATCGTTCTGCCCATTCATGTCTGTTCTATCGACTATGATCGTTCTGCCCCTCTTTGTCTGCTCTGCCGACTATAATCGTTCTGTCCTTCTCTGTCTGTTCTACCGACTATAGTCGTTCTGACCCTCTGTATCTGCTGTACCGATCATGGTCCCTCTGCCTCTTTCTGTCTGCTCTGCCGACTATGATCGTTCTGCCCCTCTCTGCCTGCTCTTCAGACTATGATCGCTCCAGCCGCATTTCTGCTCTGACCACGGCTGCTCTAGCCATCCGGTAGGCGGCCTCCTCTGTTCTGGCCAGCTCGGCGAGTAGGACAGCTCCCCGGGGGACCCATCTGTCGTCTCTGACCACGGTCGGCGGCACACAAGTGTGTCGCCAGGTGTGGGATCTGAGACAGATGACGGCTGCATGTGGCAGGAAACTCGGCCAAGTGCGCGCGCGACGCCTGTTGCTCGACCACGCATTGCCGACCACCGACTCGGCGGATGCTGAGACAGGTGGCGCCATCATGCGCACAGTCAAGCGGAACCGGACTGGCTTCAGCGGCATGGCTGGCACGCGACATAATGGGCGGAAGGTGGCAAACACGTTTAAGAGGGCAAATTATGCCCTCTGTGAAAGAGCGCAAACACCGCGAATATTGCGACATACGCCCGGTATGGTGCCAACTGATGGAATGTTTGCATCCATAAAATGCACAATGGCATCCATTGAGGAAAGCATTGTGCTCCCGGCTGTGTACGTGGTGTTTCAGCTGCATTATCTAACACGGAACGTTCTTTACCCAGGTACGACATCGTATGGTTTTTAAAATGAAACGTTTCTCGATTCGGATAGACCGGTTCAAAACAAAGAGTGCTACTTTCTATCCAATCAGTTAGAGATATTGCAATGATCGTTATGCCGATATGTTGTGGAGACAAAGTGCATAATAGCGGCCAAAGTAACGACAGAAAAGGGATCCACAACTCTGGGCACACCTCGGTCGTTGTATGGGAAAATTTTTGACAAGAAGTATAAGGATCAAATGGATTTCTGAAATTACACCTCAGGAAAGCCACCGTATGGCGAAGTTGTCACCAGTGTGAATGACACTATGTCAACCTACAATTTTCAAGTTACTGACTGAACACTGGCCCAACATCAATATATTAGAAAACAGAAAGCACGCCTCCAACGTTTTTAACCATTTTCGTCTTTGACGTCAAGAAAAGGCACAGCTGCTTTGACAAGCCGATACTGAAGTTCTGCCATCAAGTAAATTGTCTCGTCGTCCTCAAATACAGACCAACGGTCACATTGAAATAGCAATGGTGTCAATAGGGCATATATTGTGCATTTTGCAATCAGGAGTAAAAATGGCTGCTGACAAGTCGCTGGTCGAATTCCAAATACCTAACGCAGTCGCCAAGCAGAAAACGATTAACGGCGTATATTACCCTCGAGATAGGTCAAGAAATGCGTTGCCGCAAGTGGTCAAGTCCCTTTTGAAGCAATTATTGTTCCGATTAGTTAGTCATCGACAACATGACAACCAGTAGTAAACATAATTCCTGATGTCTTTAATATGCTGACTGAGTTCTGTGATTTTAGCCGGCTTGCAAAACTCGGCTGCTGAGCGCCGAACCTATTCCGATAGCTTGGCACTATTTACTCTTGTAATAAACATGGCATAGGCGCATGCATAGGTGGAGACTCGATAATGCAGGGATCCAGCAGCAAGAAGTGTCATCGCACAGGCAATAGATCCAAACTTAAATGAAAAGGACATCGGTTTGGGATTTCTAACCCTGTTCCATCACATTGCAACTATATTGACTCATCTCGCAAAGTGAAATTTTCCAGGGAGGCCCCAGGGAGGGTTCACCTAACCAAAGGAGAATCCTGACCGGCCAATCCCGTACTGGAATCTCCTACCCGTGACGCCACATGGTTCCTAATGGGCGCATGCTGGAACCTCTACCCGTACATGCCGCGTGGTTCAAAATGAATACATCGGTCGCACAAAGAGCTCGTCTTGTCAGATGGCTGGCAACCGTGCAGATCAGCCCGGATTACGTCGTCTAGACAGTCATGTGTCGGGGTCAAATGTGAACCGGGGGCGCTGACCCTGGTCTGACCTCAGGAGCTTGTGAGCGCGATGACGAGGGACGGTGACCAACGACAGCTGTCGCTTCGTCACGCGGGAGACAATGGAACAAATATGCCAGTGTGGTAGCTCGATCCGGATGCCTTTCAGCGCTCGGCTGAGCCAGAATCGCGGTAGAGGCGGCTTCAGGCACGGCTGAGCCAAGCCGCGGCTTCAGGTGGAGCAGAGCGCGGCTTCAGGCACGGCTGAGCCAGAGCCAGCTCAGTGGCTTCAGGCACGGTTGGAGCCAGTGTCGCGGCTTCAGGCACGGCGGAGCCAGAGTCGCGGCTTCAGGCACGGTGGAGCCAGAGGCGCGGCTTCAGGCACGGCTGAGCCAGGGCCGCGGCTTCAGGCACGGTGGAGCCAGAGCCGCGGCTTCAGGCACGGCCGAGCCAGAGCCGCGGCTTCAGGCACGGTGGAGCCAGAGGCGCGGCTTCAGGCACGGCCGAGCCGGGGCCGCGGCTTCAGGCACGGCTGAGCCAGAGCCGCGGCTTCAGGCACGGCTGAGCCAGAGCCGCGGCTTCAGGCACGGCCGAGCCAGAGCCGCGGCTTCAGGCACGGTGGAGCCAGAGGCGCGGCTTCAGGCACGGCTGAGCTCAGAGCCGTGGCTTCAGGCACGGCTGAGCCAGTGTCGCGGCTTCAGGCACGGCTGAGCTAGAGCCGTGGCTTCAGGCACGGCTGAGCCAGTGTCGCGGCTTCAGGCACGGCGGAGCCAGAGGCGCGGCTTCAGGCACGGCTGAGCCAGAGCCGTGGCTGAGCACGTGATTTCGTCGAACGATGACGGACGATCGAAGTTTCCATGATGGATGATGCGAGGCATTCAGAGATGTACCTACCAGTGGCGGCCACCGAGCTTATTATAGGCATAACTCTATAAGTGAACTGCTGGCATAAGTGTTGGCATAAGTGCCATCAGTAGCAGCCCATAGTCCCCGTGACCTACCGAGTAGATTGTCTCTGGCCCACACGAGCCAAGCCCGTTAAGTATCACTTCCGGTGTTTGGTCCATGCACTATGAGATGAACTTGGAAGTTGCGGCTCTTTCTATCGTGAGAAAACCAGACTTTATCGATGCAGACAGACCAAGACTTGTCGAATACTGGAGCTATAAGAATCATAATGACGTCCGCCGTGAAACATGAAGCGATTTCGCAATAAGCTGAGATGAACTAATACAGTTGTATTTAGTTTTTCATATTCTAGTTCGCGCCACTGGCATTGGACATGCAACACCCACATAATACCTCTTTCATGAATTACATGAAACATGATCCCGAGCCCTTTATATAATTTAGTTATATGCAGCGACACATCGTAGCTTGATATAATTATCAAATACAAAATGAATTGATGCTCCTTCATGTTTTGTGTGGCGACAAAAAAAATAATGTGGCAAGGTAGAAGGATGAACGCTAAGTTTGTGATAAGATACAAATAAAACGTAGCCGAACTTTGGTTATAGACACGAAATGTTCAAATGTCGACAATGTCAACACCAAAAGTGTTTCTACGCAAACTTCGCTATAGTTTGGATTAGGTGCGTAGAAGTGCCACATCTATATAGACCATCGTCTTGGTTAGTTGGGTGTTATTTGGGTTTTAGGGCGCTCAACTGCAGTGTTACCATAAACCCATCAGTCGTTCGCTTCTGAATTGAACGCCTTACCGTTGGTGTTCAGAATCACTGTAGATCTCGATAAGCTCACCCGACCAAAAAGTGTATACCATCACTGGCGGATCCAAGGGGGACAACAATGTCGTGCCCCACCCCCTTTCGCCAATAGGCCGATTTTTGCCTAAATGTTCCACTAAAATGACATTTTCCAGAAATATAAGTGCATTTTATGGCATAAATATTGCACTGATTTACGCCATTTATGCCCCACGACTGTTAGCTTTTCAAATTTGCTGAGGTTTATTATCAGATTTATATTTCCCTCCCAAAACCAGACATTTGGATCCGCCCCTGCATGTCATAGCCGCCGGGCATGCGACGTTTCGCATCCTGCTGGTGGACCGTGGAAGCGCCACCCCAGAGTAGCGCGCCTGTTTGGACTTCAGCTCACATACTTCTGGGATGACACACCGCAGACGCCGCCCACCCATGGACAGTCGACGGTGCTAAAGTATTCCCCGAGCAGACGGCGCTGACCAATGCGAGAGGCTGGCTGCCCCGTGCGAGAGGCTGGCTCCGCCACAGACAAACACACGGCGCAAACAAAGGCGCAGCCGGCCGCAGACCGCCTGGTGGGCACCCCCTTCCGGCAGAGACGGCACGTGCTGGTAGATGCCCACGTGGTGCCCGTGGCCGTGGGACCCTCTTCCGGCAGAGACGGCACGTGCTGGCCGATGTCCACGTGGTGCCCGTGGCCGGGGACCCTCTTCCGGCAGCGACTGCACGCGCTGGCCGATGTCCACGTGGTGTCCGTGGCCGGGGGACCCTCGTCCGGCAGCGATGGCACGTGCTGGGCAGGTGCCCACGTGGTGTCCGTGGCCGTGGGACCCTCGTCCGGCAGCGACGGCACGTGCTGGCCGATGCCCACGTGGTGTCCGTGGCCGGCACCGCGTGCAGTAGCACCACGTGATCTGACCACTTGACAGGGAGCGGGCCAATGAAGCCGACCGACGACCCTGACCACCGACACGGCCATGCACGCGTGCACCGCGCCAAGCACGCCCCTGCACTCAGCAAGGGCGACGTGCACCGGCAACGAGGACGTCTACAGGGCCGGCGGTGGCGGTGAGGTGATGTCGCCAGGACTGAGCAACACAACGGGCCACATCGAGTGGGGAGTGTGGTGGCTGCCACCTGGCAGGCCGAGCAACAACAGGCCACATCAAGTGGTGCTTATGGTGGCTCCAACCTGGCAGACCGAGCAACACCAACAGGGCACATCGAGTCGTGCGAGTGGGGGCTGCCACATGGAAGGCTGTGAGCCGATGATGTTTTTTCAGTGGATTAAAGTAAATGGCAAAGACAATGAGTCCTCGCAAAATCTGCTGTCCCTTCAATACATCTCAAGAAGTGTGCGATACCCGTGCCTCTCGGGTAGTCGATACTGAGATACATGGTCAAATGTCCTGGTAAACGGGGGCTAAGTGTTCCCTGCCTCCATCTTTGAGACAACCTCATAGACTATCTCAAGACTCGCTGGCTCTGAGACAGTCTCACAGGCTCTGCTGAGAAAAGCGCTATAATTTATGATATTAGTAGCTCAAGGATATACATATGATATGTCCCTTTGTGACACAGTATATGATATGTGCTGACAAATTGCACGGATAGCAATCATGTCTTTGTTGCCAGGACTCTCAGGATGTCAGTGTAAGAACCTTGGCCAGTCAAACAGCCCAGTATAAATTCCAATTGGTTCTTATTAACGCCGAGCAATAGACACACTTGTGGCGCGAGTCCAGCTGGCCGAGTAGCCTACCGAGAGCCTGCACACACGCGTCCCGAGGGTGTCAGGGCCAGGAGTCTGGACCTCACCCTGTGACGACCCGCCTCCGTGGGTGTCACGTATCGGGAGCATCACGTGCGGGCACCAGCCGGCTATTGTCACCCCCCCTCCCGCCCCCGATGGGTGGCGCCGCCCGTCGGACGGGATGCGCCTCAAAGCGAGCCGACGATAAACAGACACGGCTAACTGCGAGCGTCGGCTCGTCGTCAGCGTGGCCATTCGTGGACGCTCGCTACGGATGGGCACGGAGATGTGCCTGTCGGAGCACCGCACGGCCACCAGGGCATACAGAGTCCACCAGGACACCGCATATCCACCAGGGCACCGCACACCCACCAGGGCACCGCACACCCACCAGGGCACAACACGTCCACCAAGGAACACAGAGTCCACCAGGGCAATGTACGTCCACCAGAGCACCGTATGTCCACCACGGCACCGCACGTCCACTAGAGCACAACACGTCCACTAGAGCACAACACGTCCCCACCTGCACAGCGCCCTAGTATGGTATGTGCACACATTATGCCCACGATCGGTGTTTCACGGCGCGGTCTGAAGGAAATAGGGCAGTACAGCACGACCAAGCGGTACGGCATGGTCCGAGAACGTCGGCGTTCAGGCATCAGGATCTGGCACACCAATGATTTCACGATTCGGTCATCAGGACCCGACGCACTAATCATGTCACGATTCGGTTATCACGACCTGAAACACCAATGTCACGATTCGGTTCGGCCATCTGCGCGGAGTTCCACCGAACTGCGAAGAAGGGTGCGTTTTTGTGTCAGATTCCGTCCGCGGATTCCCCGGACTTTGGAATTGCTCTTTGCTCATTCCTCGCGAAATCCACGCAGGAACTTGGTGGATTTCACGGGGACGCGCTGTCTGTAATAAGCTGGACATGGCCTGTCCTGCATGGTTTTGTGCAAGATAGCGACACGCGTGGAATATGTTACTCCGATCATGACGGATATGGGAAGTTCGTAGGTAATTTCGTGAAGGCAATGCGATTGGGCTGGGTTGCACAGGTGAATCTGTGGGTATTATGCACAAAAGGCGAGGTTGTCTACGTTGAGTTCGGAAGTTCACAAATAGTGGCAAAATTCGCTCCCATATTTCTTACCCCGCGAGACTTGTCAGGACGCTCCGCGACTGGAACCCACGCGATATGAAACGCCACACATAGCGGAATCCGTGGAATGACTGCGATAATATGGTACCTAAAGTACTGCAGTTGCATATTATTGAGGCACCGGATAACCCCAGGCATCGATGAGCGGCGCTTATTGACGTACCGGACATCCCCAGTCACGAACGGGCGGCGCTTATCGAGGTACCGGACAGCCCCAGTTATGAAGGGACGGCGCTTATTGAGGTACCGGACATCCCTAGTCACGAAAGGGCGCGCTTATCGAGGTACCGGACAGCCCCAGTTATGAAGGGACGCGGAACGAACGGGCGCGGGCCGGCAACCCCAGTCACGAACGGGGCGCTTATTAAGGACCGGAACCAGTCACGAACGGGCGGCGCTTATTGAGGTACCGGACAACCCAGTCACGAACGGGCGGCGCTTATTGAGGTACCGGACAACCCAGTCACGAACGGGCGGCGCTTATTGAGGTACCGGACAACCCCAGTCACGAACGGGCGGCGCTTTACGGTGGCCTGAATGGGTCAGCAATAGTCGCACGTCATGCTCATCCATTTCAATGACGAATGAAAAGCGAAACTCGCCCACAATGGAGTGGAATCGAGGCATTGCTAAAGCTTCACACACAGCAAAATAATTAGCTGTGCTGGCTTAATTTAGGACAGGGACTCAATGGTGCTTGTGTGCTCTCCAAAACAAACTGGATATTTCACTGCTTAATGACTGCACGAGCAAACTGCAATGTGACACTGAAGAACTACACAAAGACCACTACCGCGATCATGGGAAGGGATGCGAAGAAAACAACAGGTCACCAATATGTCCACTTCCCGGAATGACTGCTAAATATAGAAATGACCGCAACTATCGTGCTGGTGAGCAAATGATTAAAACTAACTTTCACAACAAAATAATCCCTTGCTGACCCAGATGCTCTGCCCCCACCCCAGTAGCATTGAGTGTCCATCATTCGCGAGTTCTTCTGTGCTCCCACATATCCCGTCCCCAGTGAAGAATTACCCCCGCTGTCGTGTTCCATCCCTTGGTAGCTGTCATGCGTAATGCATGCATGTGAACCTGCCCCAGGATGCTGCACTTCACCCATGTGTAGCTGCCATAAGCTGCTGTGTTTGACCCCTGTGTGGCTGCCCTATGCTACTGTGCTCTACCCCTGTGTAGCTGCCCTATGCTATTCTACCCCTGTGCTCTGGCTTAGCTGCCCTGTGCTGCAGTGTTCTACTCCTGTGTATCTTCCTCGATTGCCCTGCTCCCCCTCCTGCATAACTACCCAAGGCCGCTGTACACTTCCCAAAGGCCGTTATGCCATCCACCCCTATGCACATATCCCCGATTGCCGTGTTCGTCTCCTTATACGTAATATAAGGAGACGTATTATAAGCATGGGAACATGCTTTACCGGGATAGCATATACCGGAACGCTGAGCCATATTCGGCCGCTGTGTCCGGCTCCTTCTCATGCTTTACCGGGATAACATATACCGGAACGCTGAGCCATATTCGGCCGCTGCCGTCATCTGTGTCGGTCAGCACCACAGTACACGTCCCACTTGCGCGTGATCAAGCGGCCCTCCTGTGGCAGTGAGCCGCCGCCGCCGCCGCCGCCTCCGCCGCTGGCGCATCATCTGGCGCTCGCTGACGCCTCCTCGACAGCGCCACTCAGCTGCGAACAGCCGCCACCGCCCGGCGCGCCGGCCTCACCGTCACGTCACCGGCGGGGATGTGACGTCACGAGGGGACGGCTGTTCGGCGGCCCGGCGGACGGGGAGCTGGTTACGGCGCAGGTGCGGCACGCCGCCCGGCAGCTGGCGACGTCCGTTCGTTAGCGCGGACTCCGTGGCGCGCGACGGGAGCCGGCGGATTCCCTCGTCCAGTCGACGCCACGTGGGCACCGGGCGGCGTCATCGGCACTGCCTATGTGAAGGTGAAGCCGTGTACCCACAGGAAGGGGGCGTATCCACGTGCATCGGCAGCAGTGGATAGCGTCCTCGGTGCCACCTGTGTGATGGTGAAACCGTGTACCCACAGGAAGGGGGCGTATCCACGTGCATCGGCAGCAGTGGATAGCGTCCTCGGTGCCACCTGTGTGATGGTGAAACAGTGTACCCACGGCGGGGAGTGTCAACGTGCATCGGCAGCATCGGCGGTGGCAGCCGGGAGTGTCGTTCCGGCTCCGGCGCCCTGCCTGCACGGGCCATTCTGCAGCGTCATGCCTCGTCGGCCCTGCCGGTCGGCCCGCCCAGGGCATGCCACCGATGAACATTTTGTGCCAATTACAGAAAGAATGCATGTAGAGGCAGGGCAGAGAACTTCAAGATCGTAGATCGCCATTTGGATGCCAAAGTTTAGCGTTGCATGTTAGACAACATGGCAGAGCGATATATTCCGTGCTTTCGAAGGGATGGTTTCGATACTTCAACGAAAACTGTTGGTCATCACAACAATTCGCGTGCAGATGCTGTGCAAAATGTTTTATCAATGCATTCAAGAAGGATCAATAAAGTCCGCCCTTGCAATGAGGAGTTATACCGCCCTTGCGATGAGGAGTAACGCCCAGGTGGTTCATGGTGAAGAAATCCACATCTAGGAGAGGAAGGATGTGAGCCCAATAGCATGCCTAGGTGGACATGATTAAAGTGATCAGACCAGTGTGCACCTGTGCGAATACTAGACAAATTAGCACACATATTTCCAGTCGATACACCGAGCCTAACAATCGGTAAGGCGTTCGACTCTTGATCGCAATATCGCCGGTTCAGATCCTGCAATAAGCAGGATTGCTGAGTCTATCAGCGACCAATCGGCGTGAGAGGTTGGTGACGTTATGTGACCTAGCAGTCGAGTGCATCGTAGGAGAACCCAAGGTCTGTTTACGCCCAGCCTAGCGTACCACTGGATTCCGGGCCGTCGACCGTCCGCCAGCACATCCGCCACGGTCCGCGAACACAGACCACATTACGGCAATGCGACAATCCGCCCGCCAACTTCCGGCTGTGGGACATGTGCGCTTATAATACGTCATCAAGGACATCTCACCGGGGCACAGCGATCCCCCTCCCCCACGCCTGCACCGGAAGTACAGTACGTCTCGCCGAGCGGTGTACCCGTAACGCGCCTGACCTGTCAATGTGCCTCGGCAGCACATAGTGTATCCTGTACACTTTTGTATCGCTGCGGGCTCACTGGCCGGGCCACTCCTTGCTCACTCCCCTCCCACACAAGTGTGTCCTACCAGACCACATGCTGTCCCTCGGTGGGGAAGGCAATATGGAGGCCGAGGGGTCATGACCCGTCTGTAATATTCGACTCAGTGTAGGTACGCCACCGTGGGCTAGCCAGACTGAAAGTGATGCCAGAGGTCAGGCACCTTTGCCGAACGAACCATTTCTGCTCCATGTAATTCAACTCACAGTTTCCAACAGTTGTCTTGGTTCGCCGGCCCCCTGCCCCGCCACACACATGTCCCGCCTGAACTCAATCTGTCACTCAAACACGTGTTCAGCCGGGCGACAGTCCGTCACATCGAGCAGGACGTTTTGGCGGATAAAGTACCGCCTGGCCCGTGTACCACCGCCTGACTCGTGTACCGCCGCCTGGCCCGTGTACTACCGCCTGGCCCGTGTACCACCGCCCGGCTCGTGTACGCGCCCGGCTCGCCGCCCGGCTCGTGTACCACCGCCTGGGCCGTGTACCACCGCCCGGCCCGTGTACCACCGCCTGGCCCTGTGTACCACCGCCTGGGCCGTGTACCACCGCCTGTGTACCACCGCCTGGTCCGTGTACCACCGCCTGGCCCGTGTACCACCGCCCGGCTCGTGTACCACCGCCTGGCCGTGTACCACCGCCCGGCCCGTGTACCACCGCCTGGCCCGTGTACCACCGCCTGGCCCGTGTACCACCGCCTGGTGTAGCCGTGTACCACCGCCCGACTCGTGTACCGCCGCCTGGCCCGTGTACCACCGCCTGGCCCGTGTACCACCGCCCGGCCCGTGTACCACCGCCCGACTCGTGTACCACCGCCTGGCCCGTGTACCACCGCCTGGCCCGTGTACCACCGCCCGGCCCGTGTACCACCGCCTGGCCCGTGTACCACCGCCCGGCCCGTGTACCACCGCCTGGCCCGTGTACCACCGCCTGGCCCGTGTACCACCGCCTGGCTCGTGTACCACCGCCCGGCTCGTGTACCACCGCCTGGCTCGTGTACCACCGCCTGGCCCGTGTACCACCGCCTGGCCCGTGTACCACCGCCTGGCCCGTGTACCACCGCCTGGCCCGTGTACCACCGCCTGGCCCGTGTACCACCGCCTGGCCCGTGTACCACCGCCTGGCCCGTGTACCACCGCCTGGGCCGTGTACCACCGCCTGGCCCGTGTACCACCGCCCGGCCCGTGTACCACCGCCCGGCCCGTGTACCACCGCCTGGCCCGTGTACCACCGCCTGGCCCGTGTACCACCGCCCGGCTCGTGTACCACCGCCTGGCCCGTGTACCACCGCCCGGCCCGTGTACCACCGCCTGGCCCGTGTACCACCGCCTGGCCCGTGTACCACCGCCTGGCTCGTGTACCACCGCCTGGCCCGTGTACCACCGCCCGGCCCGTGTACCACCGCCTGGCCCGTGTACCACCGCCTGGCCCGTGTACCACCGCCCGGCCCGTGTACCACCGCCCGGCTCATGTACCACCTCTTGGCTTGTGAACCCCCGTGTACCGGACACGTGCGCATCGAGTGTGACGTGACTCACTGCGCAGCCGCTTCCCAACAGGCGTGTGATCATGCGATGGCTGTCAGTGCTGTCAGCAGCACTGTCAACACTAGCAATGCTGTCAGCAGCACAGCAAGTACTGTTAGGCGTGGCGGTCAGTGCTGTCAGCAATACTGTCAATACTGTCAGCAGCACAGCAAGTACTGTCAACAGCACAGCCAGTACTGTCAGCAGCACAGCAAGTACTGTTAGCAACACTTTCAGTGCTGTCATCAGCACTGTCAGTACTGTCAGTACTGTCAGTACTGTTATTAGCACAGTCAGTACTCTTAGCAGCACTGTCAGTACTGTCAACAACGCTATCAGTACTGTCAACAGAACTATCAGTACTGTTAACAACTCTGCCAGTACTGTCAACAGAGCTGTCAGTACTGCCAGCAACACTTTCAGTACTGTCAGCAACACTGTCAACGGTCAGTACTGTCAGCAGCATAGTAATTATTGTCAGCAACACTGCCATTACTTACAACAACGCTGTTAGTACTATCACCAGCACCAACACCGCTTGACCTCACTACTTACCATGCATGCAAATTGCAATCAACATTGCCGGCTCATAATGGAAAACATGTCACCACGGTATGGTTCTACAATCTGAGATATGATTATGGTATGACTTGCAAAGCACCGGCCGACAGCCTACTTCACAAAGCCAGTGGGGCAGCCTATGAACGCCACAAGCACACAACTAGCGAAGCGGGACAAACCGAGTCAGTCTAAACCGACCACCCGAGTTAGCTGCCACACCGAAAGCGTTCACCTCGACTCAGCGGCTGTTCTGTGGCAGACGGCCGACTCACCGCTCTTCACGGCGTTCACGTCCTGCGTCTTCTCAGCACCACGCACGCTGGCTCGCACCCCACGAACTCTCCGTCGGACACGCCACACCCGCCGTCACACACAGCCGGGCGGTCCACACGTCACAGGGCGACACGTGGCGTCACAGGGCGCGTCACAGCGTGCCTGCACGCGGCGCGGGACGGCACGCGGCACGGCAGCACGTCGAGCGGCGCCGACGCTACGCACGGCATGCGTTGGCGCCAACCACTGGCGTGCGCGGCGCCGAGCCGCCGGCCCGACCACTAGCGCCGCCCGGCGGCCGGCGGCGGCGACGCCTGCCCGGCCGGCTTCCGGTGATTATTGCCGGCCAGCCGGCCCGGCCTGGTGGCTAGGGTGGTTGGCGCAAGACAAACGTAGCGTTGGCTCCACGCACGGCACTCCCCACGTACTTTCGATACGGGGGAGGGAGTGAAAGGAGTCTTGATCTCTTTTTTTCTGTGGAACGCCATAGCGTGATGTTGAATTTCGCGAAATGTTGTCACGCCTCATGACCCCCGGGCGACCTCGATGGCTCCACGGTCGTGTGACGTATGCAGAAGTGATATATGATCGCTGGTCTGGCATGTACCATTGTGAGTTAGTCGTCGACCGGCGGTTCAAATGGCCTTTATGGTCCGGCACGCCTCTAAAAATCACTCCCCTCTCGTCGACCGGCAGAATCGGGCTCCAAATTGATCTAAACTGATATCCAGTTCAAATCGGGAGCATCGCGATTCCAACAGCATGGATATGAAGGGTTGGCAAACGTGCTTGCTGACTCGGGTCTCCAGCTGGATCCAACGGGCACGTGTCCGACCCGAGACGGCCGCCAGATGGTATAACGTGCTAATTGATAGGGATACCGACGAAAGGTCAGCTATAGTATGGATTTCTACCTGGGTTTCGGTGCCCATTGTGTATGTCCCACAAGATGAAGAAGTCCTTCACAGCCATCGCAATCGGCGACATGCATCACCACTCCTGGCCTAAAAGAAAAGCGCCAGTCTGCTGAGGACGAAAGGACCTCCCCGTCGTCCGTGACCATTTCTCCGTCAAATGGTCTGAGAGCACCGAAGATATCTGCCGGTGCCGCCGGCAACCCAAGACATTCTAGAACGGCGCCACACATGACCGCTCCGGAGTGTTTTATTGCAGCTGATGTGGCTCGCAGCTCCGGGCGTCCGACAGCGCCACGGGCGATTGGTCCAACCGCGCTCGCGGTAGTCAGAGAACTGGACCGGTGGCCGCTAGAAGCAGACGCCAGTAGACCCGAAGGGCGCCGTGCCATCGCATGAGTAGCCAGTGGCTCCGAAACCCAGTTCACATTGGCAGGTACGAGCAAAGATACATGGCGCACCATCCTTCAAATTTAATTGCACTTTTTAGACATTCATTCATCGTGAAAACAACCTCAAGATGTCGGCAATTGCTGGGAACATTATATCCGATGAATTCGAGCGATAATTTGGCATTTGGGATTTCTTAAAAACCCTTTCATTTGGGAACAAGTAAGCGCATGGCTAAACGTGAGAAACTAAATGAAATTGAGGAGGTAAAGAGCATGATTCTGCTCGGCTGAAAGAACACATAACTGTGTAATCAGTCCAATTACGAAATAACAGCTTTCCCGTCAAAGGTAATTACCATCAGCACCCGTCGGCCGTCTTTACGGTCTCTCAGGCGGCAGGTCGGAAGTTCGTCCAGGGCGGCGTCGGTGGGAGAATTGGCTGCAAAGTGGAGTCGGCCGACCTCAACGTCAGCTAGGAGGTCGGCTGGCCGCCCCCCCCCCCCCCCTCCGCTGGGGGGGGGGGGGCCCCCCCCCCCTAGCTGGGAGGGGGTCGCTGGGGGGCCGCGCCGCCACGCGCGCCCGTCAGCTAGGAGGTCGGCTGGCCGGCCGCCACCCTACCTTCAGCTAGGTCGACCGGCCGGCCGCGCGGACACCCCATCGTCAGCTAGGAGGTCGCCACGCCGCCACCCCACCGTCAGCCAGGAAGTAGGCCGGCTGGCCGCGCGGTCACCCCACCCTCAGCTGGGAGGTCGGACACGCCGCCACCCATCGTCAGCTGGGAGGTCGGCCGGTCGCCACCCATCGTCAGCTAGGTCGGCTGGTCGCCACCCACCGTTAGCCAGGAAGTGGGCCGGCTGCCGCCCGCGCCGTATGAATATTCGGCTGGCGCGCTACATTAGGTCGCCGGTGGGGAGCAGCGGTGGCGGGCGCGCCCCGCCAGCCACCGGCGGCGTGTCGCCGCCCACGGCCGGCCGGCGGACAAAAACACGGCCGCCCGGCACACAGGCAAGTCGACTGGCGAGACCGGATCGGCCACGGTGCGTGGCCATGGCCGCCGCCGACCGCAGGCCAGCCCTCTGTCTGTAGCCACGGCCGCCGCAGGCTGGCTTCCGATCGTAGCCACGGCCGCCGCAGGCTGGCTTCCGATCGTAGCCACGACCGCCGCAGGCTGGCTTCCGATCGTAGCCACGGTCGCCGCAGGCTGGCTTCCGATCGTAGCCACGGCCGCCGCAGGCTGGCTTCCGATCGTAGCCACGGTCGCCGCAGGCTAGCTTCCGATCATAGCCACAGTCGCCGCAGGCTAAGCTCCGATCGTAGCCACGGCCGCCGCAGGCTGGCTTCCGATCGTAGCCATGTCCGTCGCGAGCCATAGGATATCCTTCGATCACGACCACGGTGGCCTGCGACCGCTGAGCTATCGCTCCCGTCTGAAGCAGCTACACTGACTGCTGCGAACCGCCGAGCTCTGGGCCTGGGTCGTCGGGAGCACGTCATGATGCTCTGGGAGGTTGCAGTTTTGGCAATGTTAGACAGCTGTCGCACCTCCCATGAGAAGCCAGCTGCTTGGCAGTGCACAGTAGCGTTGAAACAGGAGGGCTGCAGAGTGTTGCTACCTCCTCAGCTTTGGATGAGGTTTAGCATTGATACTGTTGTCGCTGCACGGAAAAAGCCACTTGGCTAGCAATTGACTTCGAAAATAGTTATCCCGATATAAAAGCGAGCTGGTGGCTCAAGAAAAAACAATTAATCTGGCTCGTGGAACAAAGACGCACAGGGTTCATTGGCAATACAGACCAGGCAGTCAGCTGTACCGCGATTGAACAAGTGGACATGTGATCACTGGCTATGTAAGACTCGTACCCGAATATGAGAGTTCTTAGCTAAATTTGTATTGAGCGACCCCACATTTGTAACGTAGTATTTCAAAATATTGAGAGAATATATCCCCTCAACCCCAATGGTGACTGAGCCCAATGAAATGTGGCATAAAACAAACATTGCCAATGGATTACCTGAATATATGTAACAACATCGAACATAAAACCAGCAATAATTAAACAAATTGCGCATATGCAGATACATAGCTCGGTAAATCACAAGCACACGGGCAATGGAGACAGTTCTCTCAATGTGGCCTTGCATTGCATTTTGACATAAGTTGTTGTACGTTATTAACATCAAACGTGCTTGGGCGCATACCATCCATCTAGAGATCATAGCGTTGAAATACCGGCAAAGTGACCGCCTGGCAAGTGCTATCCAGAGGAAAGGGTGACATCATTCAGGATCGCGTGATGTGTACACCGTATGCACCTTCCTGGAATACCAGCAATCGACAGGTATTTTTTCATCCACGCCGCCACCCATTGCATTATAGCGAGGGTGTGGCAAGGAAGGAACGAACATAAAGCCCTGCTGCACTGCCACAACACTTCCCCCACTGTGCGTATCTGATATGGTGGGCACGTCATTGTAGTCAGGGTAGAGGACGTGTATATGTCCACATGGCGCGTGACGGTTGCTAAGCGACGGTTCTCGGCGGGACGGGATATCTCACGGCGACAACGACGCAGCTAGAATGGTGATGCAACCTCCGCAGCTACACCCCGAAGGTCGACACACCTCACGACAGACGGTGCAGATAATCTATTATATTACTACCGCTTATCAGTGGCTTTCCCTGACAAATTTGCGCCCGAGCCATGACGTCGGTCATATGCTAGGCCTGAATGATCTTTGCAAACTTAGTCACTTCATGAATCATTGATGAAGATGCCTGTCCAGCATAGCCAACAGCCAGAGACGAGGTAAGAACATAGATGAAGCCGAGAGAGAGCAGTCCCACAAACAGCGAAAATGCGTCTGCTGCTGGTTAATGTGCATGCTTCCTCCCGATTGGTCCACAGCCTACGTCGTTATGCATTCGGAGGACTGATATAGCATATTCACGCCTCATGGTCATATTGTGTATCTAGGTCCTGCTCATACCCCAAGGAACACCTCAGCAATAGCTCTTGTTCATCTTCCTTGCGATAATTATCCGGTCAAATGGCACTTCTTCATCATGCTTGCAACATTCCTTGCCATTCTCTGAGAGCATTTATTGGCGAGGATCTTCCAGGGCACTTCGTCGTTATCTTCGGAATCAAAGATTTCTGTTCTCAGGCTTTTTAATAGGTCTTGCCCCCGACTTGCTGGCTCAAGACAAACTTGGCACGCTGATTATTTTAATCATCAGCATGTACATGGCAAAACATAATTAATTTTAGTGGACGAGGGGTGAACTCGTACCCAGTGGTGAATAATAAATTTGGAAATTAATGGAGGGGTGAGAAATCATCAAGGATTATCGCGTGGGCCGAATGTTTTATCACATCTCTACATTCCCATTGCATTCCACTTCGGTTTCTTAACGTGCATGTACGGCATTCCTTCAATTGTATGCTTGTACTGCTTGCATCTTTGTTTTTCTCTTAATGAAGTCTGATTCACACCCATTTAAAGTAATTAGGGGCTACCGACAGTGTCTATATTGGTCCCGAGGCCCCGACCATCCTCAATTTGTCAAAGTTTTCACATCTCATTCTCGGCATTCAGCATGTGACAGTCACTGACTAGCAGTCAGGGTGGAGAGTCTGATGTGCCAGCTATACACTGCTGGAATTCATCGTTATCCCTGGCAGGTGCTTGGCCGCTGGTTGTTGCAATCCCCCCTAAGGTATTCTGGCGACCACTGGAAAACGTCTAGCTTCAGTGCGCAGTCGCTTGAGATATCTGATAGTCATCTTTTGCTGACCTCACGGTGAGACAACTTTGGAGACGTGTCGGGTCTGAGCTGAGTTATGAGGTCATTAGAGGGAACACGTCTGGCAGTTCTTCGCCAAAATCACGAATGATCGGCGATCTACCCCGCATACCCCTATCACCAATGGTAGGTGTGGTATAATGATATCCAACACAGCTAAGCTGTTTACATAGGTCATTGACCTTTCCAAGGTCATCTTAGTTGAATGTGTTAAGTTGATCTTCACCAAGTGGCCAGAGCACCCGGTTTCACAGAGTATAAAATATGGTATCAATCGTGAAATTGCTTGAAGCGCAACAGGCTGGTTTTGTTGCATATTGTTAGCTACCACCATTCGGAAATGCTAAGGGAATCGCAACCTCCCCTCCCCATCCCTGCGCTTGCGAAGGTGGCAAAATGTCGTGCATGAGGGAGGACTAATTCAACACCAGCATACAATCCGCTGGACCGAACTGCACCCAGCTACTGGCTGTAGCATCTCGAAAAAAGTGTTGCTACCAACCAGGTTCACTTTCTTCGGCTGCATGTTGCATATGTTTATAATTCGTATCAGATAGGTGGAAGGTAAAGTAGCTGGATGGGCGACCTGGATATATTTGCGTCGATATACTTTTGCAGTGCAGGCTCCCAATAACTGTGGTGTACAATCGGACTGATCATTCTGCTCTTTGCATATTTGCGTCGACGTTGGCGACATTTAACGCTATGTACACATTCAAACACAACTTCAATGGTTTATTCGAGTAATTTGAATCTTGCCCCTGATGGTTCTTAGACCGCTGATTCAAGCTGTTCATACTTCGCCTCCCCGTGCTAAGGCTGTATGGCAGAAGTGTGCCCTGCCCCAACGTTTCCATATGTTTATGGGTGGTGCACTCACGCACACACATATACAGACACACAAACACGCAGAGACACGGACGCACAAAACACGTAGACCACCTCCCCCGCACACACACCGACCTACCCACACCCACACGCCGGCACAGAGACATTTCCGGCGCAGCGTGCGTACCAGAATGGGTGGTGGCCGCCGGCGCGGCCCGTGCCGCCAGGGTGCGCCGCTGTCGCCTCGGGCAGCCGCGCCGGCCGCATATCTCCAGTCTCGAGCGATGCGGCACCATGGCGGCACACGACCAATCAGAGCGCTCGCAGCCGGCACGTCACGGAGTGAGATGCGCACGGTTCGGAGCGGCGTTGTTGCCGTTGTTTGTATTGGTTTTTAGATCGCATCAGATAAAACAGATGTTGGTGGGTATAGCTGGTGTACTAGTCATCAGCCATGCTACACTACACTGTGCCTAGCTGCACCTGAGCATCGGCTTCTGAGCTTCAGTTGTGCTTTGCAAATATTGATTTTCGGCAATCAGTTCCAATCAGATTTGGCGAATGATAGATACCTGATCATGAATGGTACAGACGTGCATGACATTGTGTAGACTTAGGTCAAAATTCCAGTACATGTGCACTTGGGACAGTAACGTTTGTTTCCACGGCCATTTTCTGAGTCATGCAATGTCGCGCTATTCCAGCAGTCACGCACACTGGTGAAAACCGAAAGACTGCATTCGAAATATGATTGCTCCTTCGGAAATTGCACCACATTCGACACAGGCAACCGTTGAATATTGCTACAGTGCAGCACCCTAACGGTTGAGTGCCATGTGGAGGAACCAAGTCGTTTTTTTCTGATCGGTTGAAAGGTTTGAGCACCGAGCAATCGCCTAACACAGATTATTGCACCGTTTAGGTGGGTGAATAATTGCACTTGTACGGTGTATGCTGTACACCTTTGAAGCCTGCCGGGCACCCCTGAAGCTTAACATGGAACCGTACGGAAAAGCACCCCTGAAGGTTTTCAGAGCCTGTTCTAATCAATGGTAAAGCACACCTGAAGATGTACGCAGTTATCCACCAATAACCGTTAATACGGATTAGGGGATGGATCTGGGCATCAGGGTAGTTCTGAAACTCTGGACCAATCTGTCTGTCTCCTCACATAAAGGTCCACCTCCCAATACCCTCTCATTCGGCGGTGATGGTGGTTATTCGCTTTGCGCTTTGCAAGTTGGCTGCTTTTGGGCCACGCAGCAACGCCAATATCTCACGCCGATTGGTCGCGGGCAAAGAGTGGCGACCACGAACTTTGGGTGGGGAGACGGGCGTCTTACCCCAAGACTACTCGATCCCTTCGCAGGAGATGTTCTGCTGGTGTCTCTTGACGGCATCGACAATGATCACCTGGAGCCTTCTAGTCCGCCGGACACCTTCGTACGCCCACACGATGCGAGACTTTAGCAGTGGCAGCCGGAGGGGGGGGGGGGGGGGGGGGTCGGCCGCGCCGGGTTTGCCGCGCCATGCGGCACTTCCGCCGCGACGCGCCACATTATGTATCCAGGCGGATCTGAGGTTAGCCGAGGTCACCGTCGGTGGCATATTAATGATTGGTCTGCTTGTAACTGATGTGGTGGTCCGGACCCGTGAGCTCAAAAAACATGGCATCAAGAAAAACAGCAATCAGGAACATATCGACTGCGTGTGTGTTCGACATTTCGTCTGAGTGATCCAGCCAATGAATGTGCTCAGTCATGTTTTATCACTTATCCACCCGTTTACTCACACACAAGTTGAATGCCGTTCTTCCAGCTATAAGGTGGAGCCTAGCTTGTATGAAATGTATCTTAACTTGCGCAATTAAGAGGTGACCAAATTTCTGGGCGTTCTTTTGCGAATAAATCAGGCAGCTCCACAATTCATTGAAGGATGCTCAATTAATCCCCTCCTCTTTACCCTGTTTTACCACAATTAAACCTGCCTTTCTGGTCAGGTCCTACACCCGTCTCGGGGGTCCTTTGATGCCCCATCCAACTTCCAAACTAAGCGTTGCACAGAAACGAATACGGTGTCATCGGAAAGCGCTCGAGAAGTAAGGCCCGAAATCACACTAGAAATTGTATCCCCAAAAATGACGTCACTACCTTTGTTTATGTCATCACGACTGACATCATATTTTTGGCTCTGTCTACTTCATCTTGGGGGAGATTTTAAAAAGAACAATTATTTGGAATCAGAAGAGGAAGGCGAAATCGGTCGTGGTCCGAACATCTTTGTCCACCTAAAATTAGCATTTTAATTTTTAAATTCTCAAAATTTTAGGTTTCAATTTTGTATATTTTTTTTATAATGTGAAGGGTGGACCGCGAAACGTTCCTTTAAGTCAAGCTTCCCTCATAAAATGCTCACTTTAGCCAGAATCTTCTATTTTAGCCCTTACGGTCAAATATGCAAAACCAGTGCGTCATCAAAACAACGAAAAATTCAAAAATTCATCTGGTGCGTTTTGTTCCATCCCTAAAGATAATCAAACGCTGAAAGTTTCATATCTAGCCGTTAAAGCGTGACGACTGGTTGACCTTTTTTGGAGGCTACCTCACTTTACCTTGAATAACCTGTTGACCGTAGATGATCTGACCTCAAAATTTCCACACATCGTGCCACATGGATGGGTAAGCGTGTGCCAATTTTTGGTGTGCTGCTACGCGCCATTTTCTCATTATCTGCGGCAACTCTTAGGAAGCGTAAAAAGACCCATCTCCTCTCCGGGGTCGGGTTAACAGCCACCTTCACAGGCCTTGGGTGGTGGCATCGGAGGCAACCGATACTTCAAAGTCTAATCTGAAAGTCCGGACCGGACTGAATGTCTGACGCTAACTGCGCCATATGTAACTGACTCATTGCCATTGCCATCGACGGGCTACGGTGGGTAAGTGTGAATTTGATGCTGCTAGACTCAAAAGACCTTGGCAGGACTAAGATAGCACAAGACACACCCGCGACCAACTGTGGGCTATATTACAAGTTCCGCCGTGCTTGTCTAGACGGCTTCTATTGCACTATGCACGTATTGCGGTTCGAATGATTAAGGTGTGCCAATATATTCAGAAGATAGCCATAGGAACCCCACCAGCCGGCTGGAGATGCCTGGATATTCCAGCCAAGTGGGCGGTTTCTGCCACCGAAGTCTGAGAGGTTTTTCATGTTTAGTTCCGTACGTTGGCATGCGATGTTTTCGACGCCTACAGACTTAATCCAAGAACTGGCCTCCCTCGAGAATCGGTGGCTACACCTCTGTACTCTGGGAAATGTCACTGGAAAAAGAGGCGGCGCTTAACAGTGGTTAATTATTCAGCGTGTCATCATACATCAATAAAACGACCTGTCCAGAATTTGTGGAAATATTTATAATGAAGGCTGTCTTATCGAATCTGCCTTGAAGGAAGCATTTGTTTCAGGAAGTACACATTTGTATTTTACAATTATCAGAGCACGGCGTAATAAAAAATCAAGAATGACGATTGGTGCTGCCAGCAGGTAGCACCATGCTTTGATTTCTTTGCTCCCACGCCTGGCAGCAAACATTCATCATTCAAATGTGTTCCACTAACCAGAGGAAGATCGTCACTGATATGAACGAGAAAAGTCATTGGCACAAGCATTGCTGACATCAATTACCATGCGTACTAGCAATATTAATTTGATGCGTGGAGAATTCAACAGCGAGTGAGCACAACGCAATAGCACCAGAGCCTGCGCGGACGACGAGGCAGTAACCTGACATCAAAGTGTCTCGAAATCCTCCAGAATAGGTATTGTCTGAGGACTTCCCAGTGGGAGAGTACGCTGGCAACACGTCTTGTGTCTCATACCTTGCTGAGATGCAGCAAATACATATGCTTATGCATATATACACATATATATATACATATATATGTATATGTATATATATATATATATATATATATATATATATATATATATATATATATATATATATATATGTATATATATGCATACATGTATAAATATATATACATATATAGTATGTCGTAGTCGACATTTATGCAGCATTGTTTAAACTTTGCATGGGTTTGACTTCCAAAATGTCACGTTGGATGCCAAGTTTGGTGTGGGGGGGGGGTGCTGAGCTGCAAGTTGGGAGGCTGGAGCGCTCCCAGCTGAATAGGATCCTACACCCCTGGTGGAGTGGCATAGCAGTTTAATTGGTGGTGCTAAAAATCGACACTCGTCCTGTCAACTTCGAAATCGTTCCTGTGTACATTCCTCTTGCACCCACCTTCAACCAGACAAAGAGTGGTAATTTGCTGGTTGGTGTTAGTGGGAATGATCATGCAATATAAATGGTTCCTACCATTCTAGAAGTGACCAGCAGCATCATGGAGCCAGATGATAAGCGGGATAATAGCTGTGATAGTGTCGGTTGGCAAGCGATCCGAGGATCCGGGACGGCACTGTTTTGATACTCCATCGGTGGCGGCCGCCGCGCGGCAATTACCATAATGGCGCGCCCCTGAATAATGGCGCGCCGTGTCCGGACGTCACGAACCGCGCGGGAAGCGCATCCGCGCCGGCCTGTCAAGCGCCGGCCGAAACGTGCGACCTCCAGACACAGCTGAGGACGTCGTGTCCGGCGCAGCAGTGTCCCGATCGAGGGCGGCGTCCGTCTCTCGCCCGAGGCGCGCCGCCCGCAGTCTGTGACAGGCGGCGGGTGGACCGGGGAAGGCGACGAGTGGACCGGGGAAGGCGACGGGTGGACCGGGGAAGGCGACGGGTGGACCGGGGAAGGCGACGGGTGGACCGGGGAAGGCCGCAGCAGCGGCGATCACGCTCCACGTGCAAATGCGTCCGCGCCGGGCGGGTTCAACGTCGATCGCACGGTGAACCTGTCGGTTGCAGCCGCGTCGACAACTGTGTTCAGTGTGCACTGCGTGTTCGAGAGAGCGGCCGGCGCCGGCTCTCCGTCGGCTCACCGGAAGCTGTGGGGGAGGGGGCGGAGCGAGGTGCTCATCAAGGTCACGCCAGTGCGGGCACAACAGCGCGGCGGGGACACACCGCGCAGGGTCCTCGGCTTCAGCCCGCTGATCGCCGGATTGACATGGCCGTGTATTGACAGGGCTATCTCTGGCAACGGAGAGAAAGCGGCGCGCATGCGTCGGAGTTCCAGGATAGATAACGGTGAGGCATCGCAGCCAGCCATGCGCGAAAAGACCACGATATTGGGCCGGGCGTGACCAAGTGGGCGACTCGCCGACTCATTCGTCATGCGTGACAGCTGAGATACAGGCACACTGACGATAATGAGAACGGCTATCGCGTGCATGTCACCACGACGACGTTATCGGCGTCCATGCAGTCATTCGTCGAGGACGCTATCGGCGTCCATGTCGCCAGGCGTCGATTGTGTCTACGGTTTCACAACGAAAGCGTAGGCGTTGTTGATAGCAAGCTTGCAATCGGCCTACATCGTGCATCGTGAAAAAGCGCATGTGCCATCTTCCGCGGCGCAGGCTGCTCCGGTGGCGAAGAGGAAACAAGTTGCCAGACGCTGACACCAGGGGACGAGGGTAGTTGCCTGCGCCAAATATAGCTCACGCCGTCATCGTTCTGTGCAGACTTGCAGCTCCACGCTAATACTCGATCCATCATATTACTACGTATATTTTCTTCGACGAAGGAATACGTAAGTAACCTTCAAGGCAGTTGTGGGACTAAATTTGAAATAACTCACGTCGTCATCGTTCTCTGCAGACTTGTAGCTCCATGCTAATATTCGATCCATCCTGTTACTACGAGTATTTCCTTCGAGGAAGGAATAAGCAAGTAACCTTCGAGGCAAATTGTGCGGTGGACCTACCTTTTGAATGATGCAGATGTATGTATATACATATACATATATATATATATATATATATATATATATATATATATATATATATATATATATATATATCTATCTATATATATATATGCATGTACAAATACACATATGCATGAACACACGTCCGAAAAACATATTGCTCGCTCTACAACTTACACGTCTTGCTCTTCCTCTTTCACAACGACAGGTACACAGCATAATGTAAGTGATGCGTGAAACTTCATCCTATTCCAGTGTTATATTTCACCGCTGACAGGTAAATAAAATCACTGTTAGGTAAAGGAGTTGTTATGAGAAGACTGAGGGATTGGGTCCAGCGGGACAGCATGGAAAACTCAAACATGAACATTTTACTAAATTGTGAACACCGATATTCGCAGATCCGAAGGGGCACTTACTCCATAGGCTGACCAAACGCAGCATAGTTTTGAGGTTTTGCATTAAAAATAACACAACATTTCCGATTAAGGAGGTTGTTTTCATGACTTCCAAGGGGTGAAGAAATACAACCTGTTCAATTGCAAAATCACGTATCATAAAAGCTCCATCAATTTAGATCGTGAACAGCTTGACCGCTCACAAATATTTTGCTTGGCCACATTCAAACCAAGCCACTGGATCCAGAAATGTATCCTTTAATATTTGTTCACTAACGTTAAAGTGCATAAAGTCATCATAGTCGTGTGGCCGTAAAAATGTGGGAGCACATGGGCAAGCCGAATTAGAGCTCAGTCAAATGTGAACAATGTGATGATCACCGGGCAATGAAGACCAGGCGTAATGTGGCAGCACGACTTGTCAGAGTTTCGTACTGGCCGACACCAGCGCCATAGCCGGCAGCGGCCGAATGTGACACTGCTACTTCGATGCCTTCACGCAGCGGGCAGGATTATTGTGTATCATGTGCCAATCGCTTATAAAAACCGTCAGACATTTCGCTATTTTGGTCACGTCACGATCGAAAACGCCGCCGAGAATAATCATTTGTTGCCGATCCGGCAAGATCAGTCCAGCCGGCGTTATGCTGAACACACCCTGACTCTGACTCAGGCACAGCCTGGTACATGTACATCATCACGCCGGCTTCCAAGTAATCATGTGATCTTCCCTCTGTTTGTTTGTTTATTGGGTGGTTCACGACGCACATTCACGGCTAATGATGCCGCCCACATTATTTCGCCCGTGGGCCGCGGGATTGGAAAATGTCCCGATCGGTGCGGGTGTCGACCTTTGGTAATCAGAGCCCAACATCTTAACCGATCTTCCCTCTGTGGTGTCCGGTAGCGCTGCCTTGCATACTAGTGATTTACTGCGACATTGTACTGCGCTCTTTACTGCAGCCGCCTGTTAATGACAAGATCGAGTGTTCTTGGATCCTAATCGCATATAACTGGGAGTACAGTCGCACACGACTCGAAGCAGTCGCATGCGCATCGCACACCCTACCGGGTCATGTCTGAAGCCGAGACAAGGAACCAGATCTCGACCTAAGCATAGTGCGTGGCCTATAAGCCTCTACGTTGAAGCTAAAGTGTGTTCGTTGCCCAGTTTGTGCTCATTTACCTTACATTTGCAAGCGTTTGCAGTTCGGGAGCAGTCGAAGCTAACCGCGAAAACTGCAACAAATTTCATTGATATGGCATTTGTTCAGGCCTGTCTAAAAAGTCGTGAATTGCTGTTTGCTTCGTTCGATGAGTGCGGCTGCCTCGGGTAGATAATTGTGTATACTTAGGTGTTTGGTCTACATGTCCTCACTCGCCATGACAGGTAAAATCCCATGCAATCAGATTTTTATCATCCACCAATGGCCACTAAAGGGAGAGTGAGCGTATGTCTCAGCATTGGTTGCACCATCCTGCCATGCCAAACAACAACCGATGGAACTCAACCAAAAGGTTATCAAATCGTCCAGCTGAGACTGTGCTGACTGACTGACAGCACGCGTGACTGATTCGCTGGCCAAGGAGTGGCGCTGGTCCGCCTGGGTGGGGATGCGGAGGGGTGGAGACAGTCGGACTTACTTGTGTGAAGCAGCGCATGCTGCGGCCGCAGAGGCGCGTCAGTCGCGTCTGAGAGGTGCAGAGGGCAGCACTGAGGCGCTGCCGCTGCGCGGCCGACGTCTGCACGACGACAGGTGGCGCCTCGAGCTGCTGCTGCAGGCTGTCGAACGTCTGCTGCTCGATCAGCATGGCGTCCTGCAGCAGCTGGATCAGCTCCAGCAGGCCCTGGCGGCGGACGGAAAGTCGGCTGAGGGCTCCTGACTGATCAGCTGGCGGATGGAAAGTCCGCTGAGGGCTCCTGACTGATCAGCTGGCGGATGGAAAGTCCGCTGGGGGTTCCTGAATGATCAGTTGGTCTGACAGGCCGTCTTGCAGACTGCATGACAGTCATACTGACAGACCGTGAGGACAGCCGCCGGACGACGGCAGCAGACTCGTGGGCGTGCAACAAGGGATCTGTGGATGCACGTCTTCTGAAATAGCCAGCCAAAACCCCGGATTTCTTCCTTTTGCGACTGAGAAGGTTGCAACGTGCACCTATAATTGCGAAGGTTTTTCTATGCACGCCAGCACCGTCGACGGAGGAAATATCATTAGCGGCTGGAGCTGAATATGTAGATTTGTTCTGTATTTTTCCAAATAGGGATTATGACCCAGAATGATGGAGGAATGAAAACTACTCTTTATAAGCATGCACCATTATCCATAGGCCTTGTGTGGAATGGTTCAACTTACAATTGTTTTTCGAGCTTTTCGGCCGTGCAATTACCCCGAAGGCAGGATGTGCAATACGTGCAATGGAACACCTGAATATATATGTAAATATATATATATATATATATATATATATATATATATGTATGTATTCCTACTGCACCTCAGTTCCGATTAGTTACATGGAATTGAGCTGCACGTTCAATGGCACAAGAGCAGATATATAACTCGATATCTTTTCGAGATATCGGACTTCACCGTCAATAAATACCTCTCGCATTCAACCGACATTAAAATTTCCGTAGTAGTCACTACACAAACATCGATCTAAATTTGCAATAAAATAATATTTGTTATGTTCGTATCATTACGATATAGTTTAACCCACCGTCGGTCATACCAGATCAAATCCCGCCAAGGGCATCACTATGATGCGCTTGAAGCCAAGGTCATTTGACCGAGGTTTGCCTAAAGCTGTCATTCGGTCCACCTGATCCATAACGCTTCCCTGAACTCCACGTATCCTGGAAGTATCTTGCTTCTGGCCGTCTTCAACATCTCAAGGGGACAAAATGCATCCATACTTGCCACCCTGTATCTCATAAACTGAGTTCAATCAATAATCAACTGAGTTCAGCTTGGCATTGTCGTGATCATGTCATGGATGCACTCAGTTGCTTGGAACGGATTCCGCCCTCCCCCTAAGATCTCGGCTCCTATTAAAGCTAGAGTAGCGAAACTCTCAGGGTGGATGGAAACATTAAGTGAAATCTAGTATGTGCAAATTTCATAACCTTAGGTCAATATCTTCGAAATAAAATGAGGTCACATATGTCAGATTTTTTTGTTTTGCATGACATGGCTTGTCATTGTTGTGGATCGCTGTAATTGTGTTTAAATGCTCAAAATTAGGCATCAATAATTTTTTTTCACATTACTAATGACGCAACATAGATGCTAGACCCGGTATTTGATCTCAGGTCACCTATGTAGCAACACTACCATATCAGTTACCTCTTCCAGTTACCGGAACCGGGCCGCCCGCCAGACTGCTCCGTTGGGCGGCTCGGCGCAATCGGCTTCGCGAAGAAAGGAGTGAAGTACATGAATAAAGTACGGAAACGCCTAGGTACACAATGACAAACAGTAGTTTTCCGGATGTATAGGGAGCAACATGGAAAGTGGCAACAATCGCATAACAGTCATTTGCATCTGTGACAATATTTCAGTTGACCCAGTTTGGTTCCATTAACTTATCATGAACTTGACATGACGACCTCGGTGACCTAACATGACCTTGAAACTATATAGCATATCGATCTACATCAAACAAGTCGATAGTGTTGCCAAGAACGCTTCTCTCTTGCCAATATACTGGGGGCACATTAGTGCCATTTTTTGTGGTCTGGCGCTACGAAGTGTTTCTACTTTAAAGGCCTCTAACTCGAAAAAAAGTTCGGTGGATTTCCGTTTTCTTACTTCAAACCACGCGCCGGACATTTCTAAGCAAGCACGCAAAGAATAACGTATATCGACCGGTAAAATCTGGAGTCATGTGGGCGGATTTCGCTGCCCACCTCCAGTGCACGTGTTAGAGACCATAGACTGAATATGTTTCGCCCACGAGGCTTCTCAGTTCAAGTAGGTGCACACTTAACAAAAGCTTTGTTGGTCCATGCAAGTACATATGATTTTAAGCAGTAAAAACGTCGTATGCACATGGGAAAATGCTCCATAAAATATTATACTAACGTTTTGTAATGCTGTCTAGCATTCATGATGTCACATGATTGATGTAGACGTATCATAAAGCACTCGTTTAATAGTGTGCTTGGTAAATTAAATCCAGCAAAAATCGCATGCCGCCGTAAAATAGCAGTATATAGTGATCCAATCCAGGCCAAAATTAGCATGCTTGAGCATATAAGAGAGGAAACGTACGTAATAAGTGTTCTTCAATCATAATTTAATGAATACTTCCCTCTAAAATGCGTTTTAAGCTTCTTATCTTATAACAATAGAATTACTTCACATTAACGGACCCGGCTTTCTATTTCATCCACGCTATCTTCATTTAGCACGTTCGATGCCATGCACGGTCGTCCGAAAATATTACTGTTCCTGTAATATTAATTAACAATGGAAAGTTGTGAGGTAGTGAGACTATTATCTGATTTTCTACTCCTCGCTTGCCTGCACCGAGACAGGCACGTAGTTGGGCTTACGACCGACCTGCACCGCTGGGGCCTGACCCGACTATTTGGAAGTGTGAAGCTACGCTGAGGAATTCAATGGACAGAAACAACAACACTGCATGATGAGACTCTCCTGAACCTCAACAACCGCTTTGCTTGCGACGAACACCTTTGATGAACCTTGTGCATCACGATTGGCTGCTGACTAGCAGTCTGGACACAAACGTGACTAATGTCGTGTTCCACGATTGGCAGCTGACGTACAGTTTGGACAATGATGATCGGCAACGCGTCAATTAAACGGGCCTCAGGTGGCATCAGCCAACCGCCTGGGTGCAACGTCTAAAACTAACTGGATAAATGCACATAGAACGTCCGGCATAATCCTGCCTTCAACATCCTGCTTACAAGATACAGTATCAACCTGAAACGATCACGACCTGATTTGCATTAAATGTCCCTAATGTGTCTTTCGACAGATACACAAATGATGGCATGAAGCACTCGTATGTGCAATGTGAATCACGAGATGATTGAGCAATAAACCAACATTGGCATGAAATTTAACAGGAACAAGTGAAACCGGAGACGGCGCTCCGACAAGTCCCAGCCAAGCCCGACAAATCGAGCTCCGGCTCACCAGTCACACACAGTAGCCGGCCTCATCAGACGGCACTTGTGCCGATTTCGCTCATATCCATGAGAACATGAATCGTACGCGGTGTGCCAGCCTGAGGGACACATCAGTGCACGACTCACGGCAGGAAACGACGGCCGCTGCATGCATAGATGCAGAGCAGGAATGATTATGACAGGCACGTAAGCTAGCCGAGCCCAATTTGTGTCCCACTTCGCATTATGACCTTATCCACTTCACTTTTAGAAATTGTCGGGATGTCCATGTATATGCTCGACTACCAACACCAGCCCTGTTAGGCGGGTCGCAAATATGGTTTGGTATGTTGTATCTCTTCACATTGTGAAGCAAATTCTGAAATGAGCGTTGCTGCATTCATTACTTATCATGGCACTTTGGAACCCATTGCAGTAACTGCAATGAGCCGAGGATTTAGGCAACGTTGTCTGGATTGTTGCACAGCGATGCGCTGTGCTGAATGTACCGTGCAAATACTGCACATACTACAAATGCAAATACTCACAAGACAAAAGCATCAGCAGGCGAAAGCATGATGAAGAAGTAGACCGATCAGAGTCCCGTAAACTAAAACATGTAGCTAATGGAAAATGAAGGTGCAATTTGTTGTACTCATTGTGTTCCCAAGGCATCTATTTGGCTGCTAAGTTACAAGCATCAATAAACGTGATGGTTGGCCGGGGGCCTCTGAAGTACATTTTTCCTGCCAGTTGAAGAAGACGCCCTCGGTCGTCGATCTGACTCGTAATCGGTGCATTGGTACAAAGCAGCGCATAAAGGTGACGATCACGGCCCAACAAAAGCTCGCTCCCTATGCGGGCCTAAATTTGATACGTTGCTTGTTTAGCATCGTTTCCAAATCATTATAATAAATTATGATTCTATATCGTATGTATTATTTAAATCGGTGTGTTTCAAAAGTCATTTACCTCAACAATTTCGTTCGAGGTCGTAGCCATAATTTCATCTCGGATGACCTTTTCAGTTTATGAGTCATACTGAGGCTAATTGATAGACTGAAGTTGAATTTATGATCCATTTATATCACAGAGTGCACGAAGACAGTGTTTCCTGGAACTTTTGAAAGTCTCTAAAACGAGATGAACACGTCGACTTCATCTCATTTAAGTTTCACTTTGAGTCGTGTATCAAATCACACATTGTTAAAATCCGAACATACAGCGTTTCCCGAATACAATCCATATGGTGCGCCATTTACACCATACAGGTGCCTGTCCATATACGCTTAACACATGGTGTGTTGTTCTCCATGCCATGGCATTACCCATGTGACATGTGTTGTTCTCCGTGCCATGTCATTACCTATGCACCATGTGTTGTTCTCGTATCATGTCATTGCGCATGCATCATGTGTTGTTATCAGTGTCATGTGCAATGTGTTGTGCACAGTGCGATGTCACTACCCATGCGCCATGTGCTGTACTCCGTGTGATATCACTACCCGTGCATCTTGTATTGTTCTCCGTGCCATGTCGTTATCTATGCGCCAGGTGTTGTTCTCCGTGTCATGCCATTATTGTCCATGCGCCGAGTGTTGTTTTCCGTGCGGTGCCTCCCTTCGTCTTTTCATCTCTTGTCCGAACACGAAAACACCTGAGAAGTTACCGGTGTGGAAAGTGCCGGCATTACAGCATGTTGCAACAGCCAGTCTCGTCTGGACGCAGACCGTTCGTAGACGGTTCATTTCACTGTGTAGACTGTGTTCTTTGCGAACGGTTTGTGTCCCTATGTACACGTGTGTGCCCTCTGCACGGTTTGTGTCCCTATGTACACGTGTGTGCCCTCTGCACGGTTTGTGTCCCTATGTACACGTGTGTGCCCTCTGCAGACATTTGGTACTCTTCGTGGACAGTTTGCGCTCTTCTGGATTGCGCATCACCCGCCTTCCATCTGGGATGTATGTGCCATTAATGGACGAAGGATTTCGCGAAATTGTGGCGAACGATATCCGGTTTTGACATTTGTCCACTTTCGCATGGTGGTCCGATACGTCAACACCTAGGTCAGTTCATCTCTGTGGCTAGTTGGTAAAAATGCATAAAACACCACATGGCAGATCTTCAGCATTAAGCAACGACAATGACCGAGGCAGACAAGACCGAGACAGGTCGATGGAGGACACTCACCACCTGGGAGAGTTGGTGGAGCGCCCGGTCGAACTCGTCGTCGGTGCACCACATCAGGTGTTCTCGACCGTCCGGGGTCAGGGCCGAGTCAGACACGCTCTGTAAATGGACAACACGGTGCCGTGAGGTGACGAGGTCGCGGGTAGGTCAGGACGACCACGGCCTCAGTGTCGCTCCTCTGTGTTCGACCGGGAGCCGTGAGGGGTCAGTCTGCAGTGGACCACGGTGCGTGAGGAATTCACGAATATCATGGTCGGTCAGCGTGGAGTATCCAGAGAGAAAATGCGATTATCTCGAGCGCCTGGCTTAAAGAGAGAGAGAGAAGAGAAAAAAAGAGAGAGAGAACAGAACCAGAGACGGAGACAGAGGAAGAGACATAGACAATAGACAGAAACAAGAACAGAAATAGAGGCAGAGGCAGAGGCCGAGACAAAGGCGTAGGCGGAAGCGGAAACAGAGGCAGAGCCGGAGACAGAGGAAGAGACGAAGATAGAGGCGAAGACAAAGACAGATGTAGATGCCAAAGCGTCAGATGCAGAGACGGAGACGGAGATGGAGACAGAGTCAGAGTCAGAGTCAGAGTCAGAGTCAGAGTCAGAGTCAGAGAGAGAGAGAGAGAGAGAGAGAGAGAGAGAGAGAGAGAGAGAGAGAGAGAGAGAGAGAGAGAGAGAGAGAGAGAGAGAGAGAGAGAGAGAGAGAGAGAGAGAGAGAGAGAAGGAGCGAGAGAGCGATAGATTGAGAGAGCAAGAGGGCGAGAAGGCGAGTGGATGAGAGAAAGAAAGAGATGCAGAGATAGGGAGAGAGGGGGCAAAGGTAAGGGAAAAAGAGAAAGAGAACGCAATGGGAACTCGTCACTGCAGTGGGCGGTGAGTACAATGCCGTCACAAAAACCGGCCCGCCATGACACCCATAATAAGGAACAGTTAGCGGCGTTCGAGGCCTGTTCCTGTCCACTTTATTGCCTGCACATCAGACACAACAAACAATGACGGCACGAGCTACAGAGTGAGGCGCATGGACTGTCCATCTGAGCGCGACATCGTTCTGTATGTAAGCGGAAGTGTGCGCCGTAGACTGTCTCCACAGGTGCATATTCAGAGCTCCGTAATTCAGGTCGAACTAGGGTTATTCGATGCCACTTGAATTCGGAACATGCCAACATTATTCATTGAAAGGTATTTGTTATTGCACCCCATCGACCACATGGGTACGATCAACTGCACGAGCAGGATAAGCATAAACAGGATAAGCAGGATAAACACATGGTTGATTCCATTTCGATAAAACAGGGTGATAAATGGGTTTATAGGCATGGACGTGTAGTTGAAAGAGTCAATAAACTGTGTCACGTCCAGGAAAATATGGAATTACAACCAAGCTCACATGTAGGTCGCTTTTCATACACGATCATCATCTTGTCTGATCCTGTTTGTCTACTATGGCAAGAACGGGACACCATTGATTAATTTACTTTTTGGCAAGACGCGAGGCAAGCTAGAATTTGGTGCATGCTGTGCTACAGGCTGCACGAAATTGTGTTCCTATACTTTGAGTAATGTGTGCTGCTTAGAGTGACGAGTGGAAAGATTGGAGTCATTAGAAGGGATGACGCTATTTTGGTCCATACCCCATACGTAATCACACGGATTGTACTCCAATACCGGCAGTAGAAATAGTGGTCAGTTGGTGAAGAATCCCGCCCTTTTGGGCTTCCGCACCCAACCAATTCATAAGCTGATGTTTCACGAGGCTTTGGAGTCAGTCCAATCCAGGCATCCCATGAAGTTCCATAAGCACTTCCACTCTGTGGAGATATCTAAGCGCTGAGCTAGGACCTCTGCAGAGTGCAGTCAGGATGGCTGTGACAGGTTCGTATGACAGTGTCAACTGTTAGATGCTGAGCACGAATGAGACGTGACGTGAGCCTGACTCAGATACCTCACAAGGAGATCAAACCAGCTGCGGTGCGCTCCAACATCGACAACACAGGGAGAGCAAGTTACAAGTCTTGATGTGACTCACAATCTCAGATATATGAAGCAATTCGCTGCATGCATAGCAATGAGGACTAATTCTAGCACTATACTATAATTAAAATGTATCACATAAATACAGCAAAATAATAAAGGTCGCTGCTCGGTAGATCACCGGCAATTATAAAACTATTACCCTGGGCGTAGCCGTGCTCTCAGTAAGCTCATGGTTTCCACCTGCGGCCTGCGCGATGCCTTTGGCGGGGCAGTGGTAAGCGAGGCCCGTCATGCCGACAGGGCTCTTAATGGCCAGACGGAGGTCGTGTGGTGGTCGGAAGAGGCCAGATCACGCGCGCCTCCCGAAACATCAATTACAATTGGGAGGCGCGAGGCGCGAGAGAGCGGCAAACAAGCCACGATCTCGGCGCGACCCCTGTGGGCGGGGGCGCCGGAGTGACTGTCATTGTCGCGTCGTGGGCGGGTCGGACGGTATCTGTCGACCGAGCGGTGTCACACCATCAACTGCGCGTCGCCACGACGTGCAGCTGGTGGTGATGGCGCCATCAGCGACCGCGTCGTGCGCGGACGGGGCCGGGAGAGGGCTCGGGCCGCGGGCCGGGCGGCCGGACGGACCTCCGGACGGGGCCGAGAGAGGGCTCGGGCCGCGGGTCGGGCCGCCGGACGGGGCCGAGAGAGGGCTCGGGCCGCGGGCCGGACCTCCGGACGGGGCCGGGAGAGGGCTCGGGACGCGGCCCGGGCGGCCGAACGGACCTCCGGACTGGGCCGAGAGGGCTCGGGCCGCGGGTCGGGCGGCCGGACGGGGCCGAGAGAGGGCTCGGCCGCGGGCCGGGCGGCCGGACGGACCTCCGGACGGGGGGTCGGGCCGCGGGATGGGTTGTCTGTCGGGTCGCCGGATGGGTCGCCGGACGGGGCCGAGAGAGGGCTCGGGCCGCGGGCCGGGCCGCCGGACGGGGCCGAGAGAGGGCTCGGGCCGCGGGATGGGTTGTCTGTCGGGTCGCCGGATGGGTCGCCGGACGGGGCCGAGGGAGGGCTCGGGCCGCGGGCCGGGTCGCCGGACGGGTCGCCGGACGGGGCCGAGGGAGGGCTCGGGCCGCGGGCCGGGTCGCCGGACGGGTCGCCGGATGGGTCGCCAGTGACCTCGCGTCACGTGGCTGACCTCGAGTCACGGCAGATATGGCAGTGGCGGTGGCAGCCGGCCGGGCGGTCGGCACGCCCGCCGACACGGCGGCCGCGTCAAGGTCCGTCGTGTTGACTGGACAAACGCCACCGAGTCGCCGCCTCGTCGAGCACCGCTATCAGCAGTGGGTGGACACATGCGACGACGGCTGCTCTCCGGAGCTGATCTATCCGCCACCCTCCGAGCTACTCTGTCCGCCGCCCTCAGCCTGACGACAGCCTCACCAGGACGCTCTAGGATGAGGTCCGCCGCACCAGGTCTGCCCGACCTGCCCACTGCCCTCAGGCTGAGATCTGCCGCCACCAGGACTGCCCGATCTGCTCACTGCCCTCAGGCTGAGATCTGTCGCCACCAGGACTGCCCGACCTGCCCACTGCCATCAGGCTGAGATCTGTCGCCACCAGGACTGCCCGACCTCCCCTATCTGTCGCCACCAGGACTGCCCGACCTGCTCACTGTAGTCCGATTGAAGAATGCTCAATCTGTCAATCGCTCATCTATTAAAGTCTTCGCTCCCTTCTCATTGTCATTCAAATGATAAATACCTCACTTTTCACTATCATTCAAGCTGAGGAGCATGCATCTGCCAACTTCCTGTAGAACTGAGAACCCTATCCGACAATTATCAGAAGACAGCAGAAATGGTAATCAGTCTACACAATCTATACATGGCAAATGGCTGCAAAGTCATCGAGCCTGTCAATTTCGAGACTGCGGACCAAGTCCATCGGTCGGCATCCTCCACCTGGTCTGGGTCGGCGCCCGGCTGGTGGCCCCACCTGGCTGGCAGTGGGCAGCGTCGGGTCAGGGTGACACGACAGAATCTCTACCGGAGTTGTGCAATGTCTGACCGTGAGAGCGACCAGCGCACCAGACCACTCCCAGTTCCAGTCGCAGCTGTTTGATCTGTGGGTGGCTTGACCTTTTTACGTGTGGATATTTCATGCTGGCCGGGGATGTTCCTTGAAGGTATTTGACTAAAACCAACACCTCCCACGTCGTGTTTCATTTATAGACATAGTGAAGCGTCCGTGAGGATGGATTATCGAGTGTGGGGAGGTAGGGGACGACTCTGTGATCGCCTTGTTGTTAAACGGCATAGCATGAAAACATGTTGAGTTTGATGCTCGCTGATTATATGTGCGGGCCATTCGCGACTAAGCGATGCTTATGATTCACATGTTATTGTTGAATAAATAATCGGATAGGAAAGAACTTAATACCAGAGGTGCTAACATTTTCACTAGCTCAGTGAAGAATCAGAATGTTAAAGTTTCATGACATCAAACGTACAGCATATTAAATGCATTATAGTCGTAAAGTGAAATAAAGTGGTGTTGCCTTTCACCATCACGACCACTGTCAAAGAAGGGACATACAATTCAACATCACGAATAACTATCAGCACAGTTGATTGAATCTGTACATAAATTAAACACCAGCAGTTCCAGTCCAACCTGTTTGGAAAGTGCGCTTTAATGAGATGCATTCAATATGCAGAGTGGAGCGATTGAAGCGCTCCAATGGTGATCGTTAGTCACCGTCAATTTCATATCATGAATGCATAGCGTCGCAATCGCGATCATCACGGCTCAAACCAGCCCCGCAGCGACGCCGGGGAGACCGTTTCAAACACGTTCACAGCACGACCACCTGAGCGCTGGGCGCTGGGCGGCCGGCGGGGGATCGGCCCGGAGACCGGCCGCGCACGCTCTGCCAGCTCCGAGCCGACCCGTCGATAATTGGCCCGGTCATCAGGCGGTCCGGCCGGGGAAAGCGAGCCGCGCCGCGGCGCGCGCCGTACCGGCTGATTGCCCTGTGTCGACCGCGGGGTGCCGCCACCCTCCGCCTCTCACCTCTGCGTCCGGCGGCCGCCACCCACACCACCGGACGCCACCGGCCGCACGTGTGGCATTGTTTGTGCGCTCGCGTCCGGCTCCTACGTGCTACGGTGTGCTCTGGTGTGCTCGGACGCCCTTGGGAGTCGTAGGGCGTGCTCGGACGCGTCAGGGGTGCCATTTGTCGCGCTGGGTCGTGCTCAGTCTCGCCAGGGCTCAGTTTGTCGCACGGAGTGCGATATATCTCAAATCAAATCTACATATAATCAACATATAAATAAAATCAGTTTTAAACATAGATGAAATATAATAGGTGTACAATTGATAGTCAACGAATGATACTTTTCCTCAAAACATCTGGATGGTGGATGCTAAGCTGGAGCATTTGCCAATATCAGCGTTATCCCCGAAAGGACAGTATTGTCAGGCAGTGTGGGCTCGGACGCCAGTGCTCAGTTGGCCACACCGGATTGTGCTCGGAGCACGCTCAATGGCACAATGGTTGGCACTTGTGACATCGCATACGGCAGTCTGTATTCGGGCGCATCAAGGCCGTTCGGGCGTGGTCCGACTAGCGTATGTTCGAACACCCTCCGGCTTGGTAGGCTGCACTCTGACGTGCTGGTGTGTGCCAGGAGTGTGTTTTGACGTGCTGCAGTGTTCTTAGATATACTACGGTTTATTCGAGCGTGTTCGGGCGTACTCGTGCGTGCTCGGGCGTGCTCGGGCGTGCTCGGGCGTATTCGGACGTACTCGGGCGTAACAGGCGCGGCTGCCGTGTCCCCAGCGACCGTCTGCGATTGGCCACGGTGGTGACACAGTGGGCATGCTCTGGTGTTCTCTGGCGCACTCGGACGTGTCTGGGCGTGCGCGGGCGTGCTCGAGCGTACTCGGGAGTACTCGGCGCGGCCGCCGTGATCCCAGCGACCGTCGGCGATTAGCCACGGTGGCGGCACGGCAGGCGTGACGAGGTTGCGCCGTCGTTTTTGCCACGTGCGAAGCCAAACAAGCCGGCGGGAACAATGCCGCGAGTGTGCCGCCGGCCATAGCGATAAGCTGGCTGTTCCTGCGGCGCCGGCGCCCCTCCCCCTCTCCAGGTGCAGTGGGGCGGCGCAGAGAGAGAGAGAGAGACGGTGCCAGGGTCGACTCGGCCTCAGCCGAGTCGCATGGGATGCTGAGGCAGCCGAGCGCCGCCCCGAGGTCCGGCCATAGTCCGCGCGGCCCTGAATATAGAACGGGACAATCCGGGTAACATCAGCATAATAATTATTCCGGTGTGGTCTCTTGTCTTCATCGAGACGTCTCCTCACACGTTCCACAATTGTGTATCACCTGTCCCGGCGCGGTCCATCTTTCTCCACTGATCCGTAGCGGAGTGGCTGCCGACGTTTTGAAGAAGAAAAACAGGTGATACAAACGGCGAGCCGCGGGTTGCAGCCTTACTGCCGGACGCCTGCTTTCTAGAGCGATCAGTACACATATTAGACGGCTGTGCTGCATTTTTAGTGGGACGTGTGCCATTCCCAGTTCGCGGTGACCAAAGGCGAAACCAATCTCAATTTGCTGCAAGCGAAGGTGTAAAGTCTCCTGTTAGTAGCGCCGTGCATGCCATTCCAGCAATTGCTTCGTACGATGCGCCGTCCGGTCCGGGTCATGGCCGTCAGTTGTTCGGTTTCAGGGTGCATCAACTGTTATGGCCGTGTGCTGCCAGTTGGGTCATTGCTGAGCTGCATTCATCGCTGGTGCTAACTGGTGCATGGACGCCGGCAAACGTCAGTGCAAGGAAAAGTGATAACATCAACTGTGGAATGCATCTGATTGGTCGTCTCGTTTGTGACGTCATTTATCGACACACAAGCAGAGTGCTCAGATTCAGGTAACTCCATTGCTTATTCAGGGGGGATTTCCTCCATGAACATGAGCAGTTTGACCTCAGGAGCATGTAGCACGTCTTCAACTTATGTGTGGTAGAGTCGCCATACCTGAGCGATCGGCTGTTACCAGGCATGGGCGTAGGATTCTGAAATTTTTTTGGGAGAGGGCATATTGCATGAAGGTAGTAGCGGGCCCAAATTGATTAGGGGGCACACCACATTGGGCCCCATGTTAAAAATTGAATTTATTGGACTGGACACAGCTAACATAAGGGATAAGTGCCCTCCCAAAAGCATGCAAAGCTACACGCCTGTCGCCAAGGCTGTCCTGGCCCGCCATTGCTGTCTGGCAGCTGGTGTGTGCACGTGTTATTAAGCAATTCTTAGACTTGCTTCACCGCTTAAACTTGCCGGGGGCTACGGCTTATACAGTAACACGTCGAAATACGGCTATTACACATCGCAAAACGAATTTACGAATACACCGTTCACGAATCGTTGACGTCGATACACTTCGGTGCCGACAGCCGGTTTCGAGTACGCATGGTGACACGGAAGCACGTGCGCTTGCTCCGTCAAATACGACTCTGCGCTTCGTACAGCGTTTGCAACAGTCGCTCAATTCTGATTGTACCTGACACGGTCAGAAGCCATCTTTTTCCACATAATTTTACTAACCTCCTAACCTGATGGTGTGCCCCATTTATAACCTGGGTGTTCGCATGCTGTACGCACGCACTTTTGCTCCATATTTGGTATCAGTGCTAGTCGCAAACAATATCTGAATATGTACAATCCCGTAGGGTTTAGAACCAGCGGTGGGTGGAGGACGTCTTGTGATGGCCATGCGCGTGCATCTGTTTTGAGAGCGAGGAGGATTTATGTCTCGAACGGCATGGCCTTTGGCTATGCCTTTGGTTATGAAGCTTAGTGGACACCTGACTATCATAACTCACCGAACTTGTGGCATGTATTGCCGAATGTACCGTTGTGGGTACGACTCATGCGTGCAGAGATGTTGCACCGCTTAAAATATGCCGGGGTCAGAGTTGGCATCGAAAGTTACACCAGACCGAAGAGGTCAGCATGTTTATGCCGATGATAGGGGACGATTTATTCAGCACATGCTGATCATGGAAAACGATCCATTCAGCACATGTCCAGGGCACGTGCTCACAAGTTCGGCCATGACCGAGGTCTTGGTTGGGTCGAGGGGGTCTGGACCATCTGGTTTGGTATCCTGCTAATGTTAATTTGTCATGTTTCGTATTCAATTTGAAAATATGTCCTGCACATGTAGACTTGAACTCCTCCATGACCTGGTGAGAGATCTCCAACCTTGATTGCAGGCCTCATAACACGCCAGGATCACCAAATCTAGTTCATATAGAAGCGTGCGTGTGTGAGCCGACAGTCAGAGGGGGTTCAACGTGTGACGAACAGCGTGCGTGTGTGTCCTCTGACCGAGGCTTTCCCGCGTGTCGAATGGTGCATACCTCTGCCATTACATTTTACGGGTCACGCACTCCCCGAGCCACCGACAACAACGCAGTTGTGCCATACACAAAGTTCACTTTAAAAGCCGTACCGACGGCGCGGAGCCAGTCATGCTAGGTTTATCGCAGTTCGTGCCACACAACGAATGGTTATACTCTGGTGGCTGTCGAGTATATTGCATATTTCAGCAACGCTGGAAGGTCGGGTTGATCACTGGTAAGCCTCAATCAGATGGACGATAGCATGAAGCTTTATGGGTCAGTTCCAGGCCAGGGGTCGTGAAATGCTGACGACCGCCCAATTCTGTGCAAGCCAACACTGCTTCGAGTTGGTTTACACCTGGATATTACCGCTCGTTCTTCCGGATATGAATTCGTAAAATGGAACGACAAGAAGTACCACGAGGAGAAAGGGCCATTCGTCTCAGAGGACGCGCGATGTATCATTTGATCGGCACACCCTTTGCTTGTTGTTGTTTTTAGTTCTTGCTTACGGAAAAACATCTTGGCGTTAAATTCACATTGGGGTAATTTACATCGATTAGGATGATTTCAAAATGTCAACAGAAGTCTCCCGGTACTGATTGTGCAGCTGGTGGATATTGACATCACATCCGTGATGCGAATATCCATACATGGAATGACATCGGGTCACATATAACTTGCAGTTTATAACCTCTCAGCAGGAGGATATGCTAAGTAGTCTCAATTCACAGAGTTGAAAAACCGGGTCATTGGTTAATGTAACAACGCTCGCAGAAACATCCGCCTGGACCACTAACCAAATCATGCTGAAATTATTGGTACTTCTAGGCGGCGTAACCGTTCACATAGATAACCACACAATGATTTACAATGACGATGGTTCTTATCAAAAACGTTATTTCTACTATCAAGCTAACAGGTAGCTGACATTTTATATGTCAAATCGATTTCATCTCGACAGGCCCAACAGCTTACATTCAATTCATGCTTGGTGTGCACTTGAGTGTGAGCTAAAGATGACAAAGAGATTGTTTCAAACTTCTTCGCATGCATCATAAACCAAGCATGGGACTACAAAACACGGGCAGTGGGCCAACTGAATGCATGATAATTGTCAAAATATTAGCAACTCGATGTTCAAGAGTTTCCAATTAGCCCCATGAGTAATCACAGCATGCTTCGTATGTAGCTTTACCCCACCTAACTGCTCTATGTGTGACGTTAACAAGAACTGCACAAGTAAATAAGGATGTCATTTGCAATACCTGCGCAGCTGGGTTGGTTTGCATCCTACCGGACTTCCTTGGTGCTACATGTACGCCATCCACAACCATCACTTCCCTTGCATCACCGTCATCGTGACAAGCACACCATCAACAATCATTACATCCGAAATATCGCAACAGAAGTTGATTGTGTGAAGTTAACTTCCCGGCGAGCTCTTCCCGCCCGGCGCTCATGAATCAACTCATCCCTCCCCCCCCCCCTTCCACCCGTCCCCCCCCGTCCCATCCAGCAATCACTCATCCGGCTGGGAACGGCTCGCAAATAGAGAGCAGTGTCGCCGACGCCGCCGGGTGCCGATCTATGTCACGCGGCGACGGCTCGTCGGAAGCGGCGCCGGCGCTGACGGCGAGTTCCGACGCTGGCGCAGTCGTCCGACGGGCGGCTGTGACCCTGCTCCCGCCACATCCTGCTCCCGCCACATTCTGCACGGCGCGAACCGGCGCCAGTCGGCGGCGCGCGGGTGTGGCGACGGACGGACGCGCCGTGTCACAGTTGGCCCGCTTTCCAGCGGCCGTGAGCGACGCCGCCAGCCGGCCGGTTCGAACCCGCCGCCGCCGCCGCCGCCGCCGCTCGGGGGCGCGCGACGGTCGTCGGTTCTCGCCGACGCGGCCGCTGGCACAACTATGGCGGGATGGCCAATCACCGGTCAGTCACCAGGCCAGAAGTCACGAGTCAGTCACTTGACCAGACGTCACAAGCCAGTCACCCGGCCAGACGTTACCAGTCAGTCACCCGGCCAGACGTCACCCGGTCAGTCACCCCTGTCAGACGTCACCGGTCAGTTGCCCGGCCAGACGTCACCAGTCAGTCACCCGGCCAGACGTCACCCGGTCAGTCACCCGGCCAGACGTCACCGGTCACGTAACGTAGCACCGTCAGACGTCACCCGGTCAGTCACCCTTCAGACGTCATTTACGTCACCGGTCAGTTGCCCGGCCGGATGTCACCGGTCAGTTGCCCGGCCGGACGTCACCAGTCAGTTGCCCGGCCGGACGTCACCGGTCAGTTGCCCGGCCAGACGTCACCAGTCAGTTGCCACCCATCAGACGTCACCAGTTGGTTTCCCGGCCAGACGTCACCATCCAGCTGCCAGGCCAGACGACGTCAGTCACCAGCCAGATGTGAGTCAAGGACCCAAGCACCGAACCCCGGGAGATATCCGCCACTGGAGAGACAGTCGCCAGCCAATGGACAGATATGAGAACAGGAAATAGCCATCGGCAACCGGGAAAAATGGGTCACTGGGGATTGAGAGACCATAGATGCCAGGAAAAGTACCAGTCAGCGGTTACTGCGGTGTTTAGCGATTACTGCGGTTACTGCGGTAATCATGCAACGGTCGCTGCGGTAATCAATCAGCAATCAAAGCGGTAATCAGTCAACAGTCCAGCATCCGACAAAGATCAAATATTCAGTCATCTGGCGGGCCTGAGTCACTACTCTGACATCAGCCACCGCAAGCTGTCAGTCTCTGACGAGACAGTCGCCCTTAGCATCAGCAGCCGGTGACCAGATGGCATCGATAGCTGGCTGTATGTATGGACATCAATCAACGAGCAGCCGCCGGTCGGATCGCTGCGTCGATAAACAGTCGCAATTGAAGTACCGACGACAGCCGGTGACGTCAGCTCAGACGGACGCCGTCGGTGTGCGCTGCTCAAAGTCAACACCCGAGTAGGCCGGGGGGAGGGGGCAGGCGAACGTGCCTCACTCTTCGTCAACGAGGTTCTCATCTCTCGGGTCATCTCCGTCAGCGCAAATACGGCCGCGGTCGCACTTTTACTTGGCCTTCGTCCGACGGACGGCGGGAGGCGGGTGGACGGCGGCGGCCAGTTCGGCACGGGCCGGCGCGGCGTTCCCGACGCGGCAGAGGTGCCGCGACGGCCAAAGGGCGGCGATCGGGCGGCCGGGCCGGTCCAGCCCGGCCCGGCCCGGCCGGACTCAGCAGTCTCCGCTGCACGCAGCCTTGGCCCCGTTATTGACGGCGCGTCGGTCGGCACAGCCGCGCCGCTCTCGCCGCGCCGGCTCGCGCACGTCCGCCGAGAGTCGCGCCGGCGCCGGCTCGCGCACATCCGCCGCGAGTCGCGCCGGCGCCGGCTCGCGCACATCCGCCGCGAGTCGCACTGGCGCCGAATCGCGCGACAAGTCGCGTCTGACCGGCGCGGCACCTGACCGCTGACCTCCTCGGCGCACGGCGCGCGCCGGCGCTTGACCGCGCGTGGCGATCACCGCGTGTAATCGTGAGCCGGCCGCTGACGAGCTCGGCGCCAAAGCCGAAGCCGAACGGCAGAGAAATGGGGCCGGCGACACCGGCACGTACTTAGCCACAGAGACAGGCAACATCTGCGGCGTTCAGACGCACCGTTATCCAGACTGACCATGGCTGATGCGCACTGGTCCAGAGTACAACGCCGATCAAATGGGCAGGCATCCCTTCGTTCTTACAGAGGCCGACGCAAATCACCATTAGATGGGTGTTATCGCTGGCGGAGAGGACTCCCATCGGAGAGGAGTCGCTAATCTAGGTTAATGAGACGCCACAAACATAGTGATGCAGGTATTATGAGAGAATGGTGCTGACGTGTGCCTAATATACAGGCTATGTTGCAATTAACGGCATTTGGAATCGACTTGTCAGCGCCTATAATTATCTATTTGAATGCATTGGCAGTACTGAACGGCTCAAATATCTACTTCTGAAAGCTCTAAATTACTTATAGCTTACGCAGGGGAATAAACGAATAGTGCTATTAGACTCAACTAGTTATAAGTATGATCATTGGACCTGTTTCACCAATTCACTTATATAACTATTAATATACGTTGAAATATGCACAAGGGACGAAACAATTATTACCATAAGGAAAAGCCTGCAATAAAATGCAAGTTTTCCTCATCGGTCGGCTGGCTATCAAGATTTGCGCGATTGAGTATTTTCCCCAACGTGACACAATATTGCGCCTTCAAAACCGGTACGAATTCGGTTATATCAAGTATGGTGTGATTAGTGCATATGATATGAAGATCCGAACCATATCAATCGACCACAGGTAGTCGAGATCGGTATGGAGCATGCAAGATTAATCAGAGATCATAGCCGGGAAAGCGTATCGGTTTCTCCAGAATATGTAAACAACATAACCACGAGGTCACACGAGATTTAGAAGAACAACAAGATCGCTACCGCAGATAAGAATATGCGAGGGTGGATGCTAGATGCATGGACAGTCCCATCGATTACCTCACGAGAAAAGCAGCTTCTTTTTCGAGCGTTTCTTTAATACACCTTATGCAGGTAGCACCTAGTTTGTAAAAAGCGCGATATGCGCATCTCATAGCCAGATAATGGTTTCACGATTATGATGAAACACACTAGAGTATGTCATCAATGTGCTGAGGTACCCCGAACTGCATATACTGCACTTAGGCTAACTAACATGAGGCGAAACTGCATATCAAAGAGATCCAACAGCAATCATTTTCATAATGCATCATGTATCCCGGGCGCACCCACTGCGCTCGCAAAGTCCATTTCCTCACGTGACCATGGAGCATTATCGAAGGTCATCTCATCTCCCAACAAGGATCGCCCCATCCGCCCATCGCCCCAAAGTTTTGTCAGGCAGCATGCATCATCAAGCATACGTTGCATGACTTGCTGTCAATAGCACCATTGACAGCCATGGGCCTTTGACATCAGTGTCGCCTGCACCTGCTGACCAGGTAACGGTCCCGAACCTACCTGACCATGCCGAAGTCAAACCTAGTGGGACGGTGCTACAATCATGACTTTTTGCTAGCTGTGACATGTCGAAACGAGTATGGTAGTATGCCGAAGTTCGGCATGATTACGATGTCTCTAAGTATGTCTGGTATGTCCTCCAAGCTCAGTTTTGAGTCTAGTACTTGAAGTATAGTACTTGAAGGAGTACATTTTCTTTTATGTTGGAAGACATCAAAAGTAGGACCTATATTATTAACCTTTGCACCTGTAGAAACGACAACGATAGCAATATCATGCTGTCAACAAATGGTAATGCATAGCAGCCTATATCACAAGAAACATTCTCACCAGGCTTTTTCCACGAGGAGCTTGTGCATTAATCCGCAATTGTGAGCACAAGCAAGACACCTAGCACGAGATGCTGACAGAGGCGAGGCATGGAAACGTCACAAACACACATCAAGAAGCACGGCGTTCATGCGTAATTGGGAAGGACGCTTATTCTGCATTCAGGAAGTGACATTTTCACCCCTGCTTTACGATAATAATTTATCGCCGTAGTGGGGTGATGGTAAAGTATTGCCGCGCCATGAGGATACTGGCAGCCTATGCGCCGCAACCGGCAAGGGTGCTCTGCATGTTCCTGAGAAAACTGGTCAGGAAGAAACGATTTGGACTTTATTGAAGATTAACAGTTCGTTAATTGCAAGATAAAGAGGTCAACAAACTGGTGTATTTCAATTACAAATTAACCGCTTCATGCTCACATTAAAATAACTGTAACATTGCATATTACAGCACCTATCCGTCGCAGGAAAGTCAACAAGTCACTTCCACAAATGTGAATCACATAGGTAGAGCTTCTGCGATTTTGGAAGACTCGAGCCCCCTCCCTCTGATGCCACCCGAGCTTCCTTTACAATTTGCGATCTTAATATGGTACTATATAGGGTGGTATGTCCAAGGCGTTTTCTTCACCTCAGCAGCTTGAAAACTAGCTCCAAATAATTTGCTAATTCCCCTCCAATGGACATACAGTCCATGTCCATGGACATGCAGTTGTCCACAAGGACAACTGTAGGCCATGGACAACCGTATAACCATTTACTGTGTTTCACCTATCCCCCATAACGACATTCCTCCGTGTTTTGTGTCTGCGTTTGACTCGAAGCAGTTGTTCATTGGCATCTCAATCTTTCATTGCTGCAATAAGTATTTAAGTTTGTACTGAAATGCCTGGTCCCAGGTCTTCATAAGCACGGTCTCTAGGATGTCAGCTGGGACGATGCCCCCCCCCCCGGTCATGGTCTTTACGTCTCCCCACACACAGTGGCTTTTCTCCATTGCTTTAGCACTGCTGACTGCAGAAGGATGGGAGGGTCTGGTTGCCTGGGATGGTGGTCCCCCAACCGCCAATGGCCGCAGTCACCCAGTCAAATTCCTTGGGGAAGGCCCGATCTTAAGTGATGTCCTTAAGACGTTAATGAGATAACTATGGTTATCAGGTCTAATTAATTATATGTGATGTTAGTTCGCTTGATTCAGATGATAAGCAATATGTACATAGAATGTTCCGCTTAGTTTATAGCATCCACTTAGGCATATTGCACTTCAACTCACCCATGGCCAGCAACATTGCCTATAGAATCATCGAACATACAGCCTGATGTTCATTTAATGATGGGTTCTGAATAGTGTAGATCAGCAGATTGATTTGTGAAATATGAACAGAGGGAAGTCCCCCGGGATGTCCCGGATGGCCAAACACCCCAATCGGTAACTGGCTCATGAAGGGATAACAGCTATAGTCACTTTTGGGAAGTTACATCTCTGCCATCTCGATCTTCTTTGACTCTCTGTGTTCTATTAACCCGGATAGGAAAATATCCCTAGATTCACAGCATTCAACTGGATGCATGGGCGACATGGCTGCACTGGTTGCAGCGTGCAACTCACCGCCAGCGGCTCGGGGTCCAGCGTTTTTATATAGATTTGCACACTCATCTTGATCCGCCGGAGTACACTGTCGGAGATCGCGTCAACACCGTTCACCGACACCACTCATCAAGACTGCGAAGAGAGTGGGTTGCAGCACACTGGATGCCGTGTGCACACATGGTGACGGTGCCCGTCCACCGTCCACCGTCCACCGTCCACCGTCCACCGTCCACCGTCCACCGTCCACCGTCCACCGTCCACCGTCCACCGTCCACCGTCCACCGTCCACCGTCCACCGTCCACCGTCCACCGTCCACCGTCCACCGTCCACCGTGCACCGTCGGCGCCGCTGTGCCGCGCTGGTCCGAGGCGTGTCCGCGCGCCGGCTGTACTGACGCCCCGGCAGCCGCCGGCGCCGGCGCCTCGTCCGCCGGCCGGCCGCCAGCCGGCGCGACCGAGTCGAGCCGGTCTTCCCAGAACCGGAACCGGCCGACGCCGGCCGCTGCCGCCAGACCGGCAGACGCGCCTCGGGAGGTGGCCTGCGCGCCTGCGTGTGTCTGCGTCCGAGCGTCCGACCTCGCCGCGAGACGTCGCGAGAGGCCGCGAGACGACGCGAGGCGACGAGATGCTGGTCGCTCAGTTGGCAGACCAACAATGCGACATTGTCTCCAGATCAAGGCTGCCTCTGCTGACGGGCGAGGCCATGGTAGGCAGCCCTGTCGTCCACTGGCTGCCCACTGCCCTTCCCCCACAGCCTGGTCCACCGTCTACTGCTCTGCCGCGCACAGCCCGGCCCACCGTCCACTGGCCTGCTCCGCACAGTCCGGTCCACCGTCCACTGCCCTGCCCCACACAGCCTGGTCCACCGTCCATTGGCCTGCCCCGCACAGTCCGGTCCATCGTCCACTGGCCTGCCCCGCACAGCCCGGCCCACCGTCCACTACCCTGCCCCACACAGCCCGGCCCACCCGTCCACTGGCCTGTCACGCACAGCCCGGTCCACCGTCCACGCCCTGCCCCACAGCCTGGTCCACCTTGCAGCCCGGTCCATCGTCCACTGGCCTGCCCCGCACAGCCCGGCCCACCGTCCACTACCCTGCCCCACACAGCCCGGCCCACCCGTCCACTGGCCTGTCACGCACATCCCGGCCCACCGTCCACTGGCCTGCCCCACACAGCCCGGCCCACCGTCCACTGCCCTTCCCCACACAGCCCGGCCCACCCGTCCACTGGCCTGCCCCGCACAGCCCGGTCCACCGTCCACTGGCTTGCCATGCACAGCCTGGTCCATCGTCCACTGGCCTGCCCCGCACAGCCCGGTCCACCGTCCACTGGCTTGCCATGCACAGCCTGGTCCATCGTCCACTGGCCTGCCCCGCACAGTCCGGTCCACCGTCCACTGACCTGCCCTGCACAGCCCGGCTCGGCCCGGTTTGTCCGCCGCGATTTCTCTATTCTATTTCCGCGCCGCGACGCCGACAGGCCGCGAGCGTGCGCACTGGCCCTGACCGCGACCTTGGTGCGCGCTCGACGACCCGAATGATAGCATTCGGTGACCCATGGATGGCCCAGAACAAACACCGTCTCGATGTGTACGACCCTTTTGGGTCCGGTCACGGTCGGACGATACCACTGATTAGACGGGGAAATAATTCCAAAGATCGGACCAGGAGATAAGGCCCGGGACCGAACCAGGTAACCCTGGCCGTATTGACTTGAAAAGTTAGCGCTGGCAAGCTTAAGACACTACTTCGCCAGTAGTTGTCCAATCAAGTGGGCATCTTCCGCACCAAAGGAGGCTAAGTGATGCATTAACCGCTAACTGATGCATGAAACACTTATGCCGATTTTCGTATGCTAACTACTCAATGGTGCATTGAAATGGTGTTTGTTCCATAGTCAACGAGATCCTCAGAGTTTACGGGGCTGAATTCGGATCTGTGTGTATGGTACAAATCTATAACAGCAGCTTAGCATTATAGCAAGACGACATCCAAGGGACCATGCACGTATAATTGCAAGCGATCATCAAACCGGACACTTAAAGTTCACTGAGGCCCACCACATGCTTCTATCGGCCGCTTTCCTCACAAGGATGTAGAAGCCTGGCAAAAAGCTAGTCGCCCAACAGTGGTCTTGAACCACTTTTTCACACGCAACGCCACCCGATCGACAAAGACCGGAAAGGGAAGCGGTAGTCTGCCCTCAGAACTGCCGCCCAACCGTCGCGTCAGGAATTCCGGACACTCAACAGTTTGCATACCATGCGGACACGCATTTCATAACTTGTTCATCATCGTATTCGCAACGATCCACACTATGGATAACTCGTTACTTCAGCCATGCTGGCTCAGTATGCTATTAACAAATCGTAGTAGCCTGCAGCGATTGCAGGTATCACACGCACGTGCGTATTCTACGCACGGAAGCCTATTTTTCCTTGCTGTATCCACAACAATAACGTCAAACTTCGTCTCAGCGGACCTCATCTCTGACTGACACACCGTTAGCATGGCATTCATCCATATTAACATGCAATATAGCATGCACGAGCTTTATTTCATTTATTTATTTTCAACAATGAATTGCACTATCTGTCAATGACAATGAAATCAATTTTGGCCTACACCTGACCATTAACACTGATCAAACCGTCACAGTCCTAGATCTGGAGTCAACAAGTGCCCCCCCCCCCCCCCCACACACACACACACACATACACAAGCGGTACCAGGACATGGTGCAGCCAATCAAAGCACCGTGCTTACGCTGCATGTCTCATCTAGCTAAAGGCACAACTGGAGGCTCAATCGAGAACTGTGTAAGAATTGCGGCTCAATTGTCACTTCTGACATAACCGGGCTGTGACATGCACGCAGCAGTTGGCTTAAGAGCCATACAGGGCATCTGAGCATTGGACCGTCCAAATTAGTAAGAAGGTCTCACCGGCACCGGCCGCCCGCTGATCTGGTCAGGGCCGTCTCCAGCTGGAGAAGCAAACCTTAGCTGCTGTCCGGGAAATTTTACCAGGAAATGTCGGAGAAAACGAGAACAGTGCCCCTGAGAATGTCACGTTTTCATGCAGTCGTGGTACTGGACACTTACAGGACGGCATGGTGATGAGTACAAGAGAATGAAAAACGAGTTGCGAAAGTGGACACTGGGTGTTTGTGTCTTGGCTTGCTTCCCACGTGCTCGTCGGTGGTTAGTAATTCCAGAAACGTATGCGTTCTTAGTAGTGTTGTACATACACGGGATGGCGATAATTACGAATGTAGGCATTTCGTGTCGTCGGATGTCATCGCGGGCGATTCTGGCCCTTCTTGAGTGGGTGAACTATGGTTTTCCCCGTCCTCCCCCACCAGAACGCATGCCACTAATTACTATAGCAATGCGCGGCAGCTGGCGTGAGAGACGGCGTGGGAAAGTACCTCATTGTCCGCACGGTAATGAAGCCTCACTGCTCTTCGAAAAGCGAAGGCTAATGCCGGCACCCCGGCGAGATCAACTTTCTTGCCAACGCAAACAGGTGCAAATGTTGAGGTTCGAAATGCATACATGATATCGCATATCAGAGGTTTTAAGAAGAAGAAAAAAGTTCATACAAATCCAGCGCGTAGCTAGTTAAATTCAAGATTGCATGGCCGATGCTTATAATACAATGTTAGTTGACGATCTGTCATACGAGGCAGACTTATCCAGTGTAAGAGGTAAGCTAGTTTCATCGAATAATCAATCAGATTGATTACGACATTTAAATAATTTAAGAGCATACATCAAATCAGAATTGATTTTTCCTTCAGACTGAATCATTTTCACCACTGTTTGATCAAAATATAACACACAAATTACACCCCAAAAAATGAAGTTCCAGAATTATGAATGTTCGGTAAGCTCTGCTTGCCCCGGTTGCACTTCAGAACTACCCCCGATATACTACAGGTATGATAGACAGTTCAATGTTAGTTGTGAGGTTGTATTTCGCCTTCAGTCTCCAATACCATTCAGTTTAGGGTGACGAGCACTTCTGATCGAAGCCGATCTCTGACACAATGCTCGAGAGTTGAACGATTTCAGTAGAAGAATCGAATACTTCTGACACTTGTCGTACGATCGATTATTATTTCGCACGCATTCTGTGCAGCTGATCCGTGAAGTATAATTGGCGAGCATCGAACTCACAGTCTTTCTGTTGTTGGTCAGCCATCCAAAGCCATTGAGTTATCATGTCGGTATCCAATTCAAACACAGTGGATATCTCATTAGTCGACATATGTGATGCCCCTACACCGTGCAGAGAACCGTGATAAAACACATCGACCACCACTGATGTGATAGCACACTCGCAGCTCGACACCAGTGCGCCTGAGTAGAAAAACAGGCTAAACTACAGCCCCCCTCCTCCCTCCACCACAGAGGCTCCGACACTCATGCCTCACAGCGGGTTTCACCACTCATACATCGGCTAATCCTGAGTCGCATGTCTTCTGCGGTGTGGGGATCGAACGTGGCCGCTTCCAAAATGGATTGTGTGTCTGTTGGCTTCGAGGGCTTAACGACTGAGTTCGCCATACAGCTGTTCCCTGGCTTCTACAATGCGTTTCCTTGAGCTAGGTTCAGCGACGTTGTTGTTGTTGAATCTTTCCATGCAAAGTTTTATTTTTTACTTTAGTCATGTATATTTCATTTTCCCTGCCTGACTGGGCCAAGTGCTACCTCTCCATCTGGGTGTGCCACTGTGCATCGGTGGAGACACATCATCACGTGCAGTGTAGTGCTGCACGTGATCCACCTTACCACACGTGCAGAGGTGTGGAGACACACCCGCCGCACGCGCAGGGGTGGGGAGGCACGCCTCGCTGCACGTGTATGGGTCGGGAGATAGTCAAAGTTTCGTATTGGGGTACTTTTACGTGCAGTGGCTGTTCTGCATCCAGACCATGTTGCGTGAGCACAGCAAGTAAAACAAATTGCGTCAGAAACATTTTAAGGGCATGCAGCTTGGGCCGACTTACACCGATATAGTAAAACTAGCACTGCACCAATGCACTTATGAATGCGGAGTGACTCGGTGCTTGTCTGATGGCGGGTGATAGCCTGTTCAAAGCGACCGCGGCGCGGTACGAAAAACCTCGCTGGGTATGCGTGAGTCGACATCCTGTCAGATGAAGCTCGCCGCCTGACCTAGCTCTGGTCGGCTTCTGCTCACCACACGTACAGGGTGGAAAAATACACCCCGCCACTCGCGCACGTGTGAGGAGGTACATCTCACTAGATACGCAGGTGTAGGGAGAGGCACCCCACCACAGGTGCAGAGGTGAGGAGATACACTCCGCCTCACGTGCGGAGAGATACCCTCCCCATACTGGAGAGACATATACCCACATACGCACAAAGTTGTTCCTCACGCCATACCACACGCGCAGAGGTAACCCTCATATAATAGCACATATGTAGAGGTGGTCCTCATACCACCCACACCCAGGGCCGGTGGCGGTCCTGACACCACCTACACCCAGGGCCGGCGACGGTCCTGACACCACCCACACCCAGGGCCGGTGGCGGTCCTGACACCACCCACACCCAGGGTCGGTGGCGGTCCTGACACCACCCACACCCAGGGCCGGTGGCGGTCCTGACACCACCCACACCTAGGTCCGGCGGCGGTCTGACACCACCCACATCCAGGGTCGGTGGCGGTCCTGACACCACCCACACCCAGGGCCGGCGGCGGTCCTGACACCACCCACACCTAGGGCCGGCGGCGGTCCTGACACCACCCACATCCAGGGTCGGTGGCGGTCCTGGCACCACCACACCTAGAGCCGGTGGCGGTCCTGACACCACCCACACCCAGGGCCGGCGGCTGTCCTGACACCACCCACACCCAGGGCCGGTGGCGGTCCTGACACCACCACACCCAGGGCCGGCGGCTGTCCTGACACCACCCACACCCAGGGCCGGCGGCTGTCCTGACACCACCCACACCCAGGGCCGGTGGCGGTCCTGACACCACCCACACCCAGGGCCGGCGGCTGTCCTGACACCACCCACACCCAGGGCCGGTGGCTGTCCTGACACCACCCACACCCAGGGCCGGTGGCGGTCCTGACACCACCCACACCCAGGGCCGGCGGCGGTCCTGACACCACCCACACCCAGGGCCGGTGGCGGTGCCACATTGTCCGTTCAGGGCGGTGGCCGACACCACCCACCCAGGGCCGGTGGCGGTCCTGACACCACCCAGACCCAGGGCCGGCGGCGGTCCTGACACCACCCACACCCAGGGCCGGTGGCGGTCCTGACACCACCCACACCCAGGGCCGACGGCGGTCCTGACACCACCCACACCCAGGGCCGACGGCGGTCCTGACACCACCCACACCCAGGGCCGGCGGCGGTCCTGACACCACCCACACCCAGGGCCGACGGCTGTCCTGACACCACCCACACCCAGGGCCGACGGCTGTCCTGACACCACCCACACCCAGGGCCGGTGGTGGTCCTGACACCACCCACACCCAGGGCCGGCGACGGTCCTGACACCACCCACACCCAGGGCCGGTGGCGGTCCTGACACCACCCACACCCAGGGCCGGCAGGGACAATCGACCGCCAGCCGTTGACCTCGTTTCCACGAGCACATCGCTCGGTCGGCACGTGAGGTGCGCACGAAATGTGTCCGTTCTGGGGCGGCGACGGCCCGGCACCAAACCCAGGTAACCAAGGCCCGGGTAACGCGAGGGTCTCTATGGCCACCCGGTCCGGCCGGCCGGCACCAAACCCAGGTAACCAAGGCCCGGGTACCGCGAGGGTCTCTATGGCCACCCGGTCCGGCCGGCCGGCACCAGACCCAGGTAACCAAGGCCCGGGTAACGCGATAGCCTCTCACCAACGACAACTAATCCGCCCAAGCTCGGCGTGGCCGCACGCGGTCGTGCGAGCTCGCGTTCGTGCCTGATGGGCAAGCCGTCGTCCGTCGACCGGTAGGGTGCTTCAGGCTAGACTAGAAGCCGGTGGCGAGTATGAATTGAGTCTAGCGCACAGGTAACCAGCGGCGGATATAGTGCGACTAGCGCGCAGTTGACCAGAGCGGCGGTGACTTGTCAGGAAAGCGCAGCGTTAACCAGTAGCGAATATAGAGACTATAGAGACTATGCGACTAGTGCATATCCAACCAGCCGTGAATAACAGTAGGGATGGCGCAGAGTTAACCAGAGGCGGCCATAGAATGAGGCTTGTCCACTGCCATCCAGCGCGACTACGGAGTGAGGCGAGCGCACAGATGGCCGACGGCTAGGATGAAGTGACGCTAGTGCGCAGTTGTTCGAAGATAGCCGGAGCTTGGTTCGCGCATCCGGCAGCTAGCCGTCCGCGGATGAGCTGACACTGAGCCCTGCTGAGCCGACAGGAGACCACTCAGTGCAGTGGCGCAGTCTGCGATAACGTCTGGTGTGGCGTCCGAGCCGCTCAGTACTCGCGGTAACCCTCGTCCCACAGCATCCGAGCCGCTCAGTACTCGCGGTGACCCTCGTCCCACAGCATCCGAGCCGCTCAGTACTCGCGGTAACCCTCGTCCCACAGCATCCGAGCCGCTCAGTACTTCCCCGCGTCCGGCCGCTCGTTGCGGCCCTCGCCCCACGCATCCGGCCGCTCAGTACCCGCGGTGACCCTCGTCCTACAGCATCCGAGCCGCTCAGTACTCGCGGTAACCCTCGTCCCACAGCATCCGAGCCGCTCAGTACTCGCGGTGACCCTCGTCCCACAGCATCCGAGCCGCTCAGTACTCGCGGTAACCCTCGTCCCACAGCATCCGAGCCGCTCAGTACTCGCGGTGACCCTCGTCCCACAGCATCCGAGCCGCTCAGTACTCGCGGTAACCCTCGCCCCACAGCATCCGAGCCGCTCAGTACTCGCGGTGACCCTCGTCCCACAGCATCCGAGCCGCTCAGTACTCGCGGTAACCCTCGCCCCACAGCATCCGAGCCGCACAGTACCCGCGGTAACCCTCGTCCCACAGCATCCGAGCCGCTCAGTACTCGCGGTGACCCTCGTCCCACAGCATCCGAGCCGCACAGTACTCGCGGTGACCCTCGTCCCACAGCTATGATTGGGCTGTGGGTGACGTCGCCTGCACCGCCAGGTGGATGTTTGGGGCATAACCACGTCAAAAGTGCCACACAACGCACTGCAGACCCAACGCATGCAATGGAGGTATAGTGATAGCATCGTCGAATGCCTGTGTGCATACATATGGGGCGCACAGTTTGCAGCAAGACATTCGCATCAATCCCCATCAGCAGAATCGGAAGTAACCGGGGCACACGATAGTGAAGCCGTTGCCATTTATCCATCGCTGTGCACTAGACGGGAGTGCACTGAGACGAACATTGTGTGGCTTTATTGTTTGTGTTGCACCACGTACGTACAATAACGATGTCAATCGGAAACTGCACCCTATCCTTGTCTGGCTATGTAATCGGATTTGTGACGGCTCACGAAGCGGCACAATGTCTGGAATGTACTGCGATAATGTATGTTTATAAATATAATGGAGCAGGTTCGACAGTGCTAAGCCGGCTATCTCCACGCGAATCCGTCAACAAACGCTACCGTGTGCCAACATGTCTGCTACTGGTGACTGCTGCAGGTGTCCACCACTGATGTCTGCCACCAGTATCTGCTGTTGGTGTCTCCTGTATGTGTCTGCCACTGGTGTCTGCCACCGGTGTCTGCTGCAGCTAAGTGCTACTGGTGTGTCTGCCACAGGTGCATGTGGCCGGTCAGTAACAATGCGACTGTGGATTTGTCGACTGTGGGGACGTGTCCTGCTAATGTTCACACATAACGTGGCCCGGGCATGACTTCACACGATGCTAACGGCTGTATCAGGGTAACACTAGCGGAGACCGGTCGATGAACTTTGGCCTGCACACGCAAATAATTGTGGGATAAAATGTATGGTGTACATCGCATCCCCCATGCTGAGCTGTGCTCAAGCAGCAACTCCAGAACTTACACCCTCCACCTTCTAAGTCCCGGAATCTCCAACTATGTTGTGTAGCACTGCGTGAACATGTCCCGGGGTCGCCACCTATGTTGTGTAGCACTGCGTGAACATGTCCCGGAGTCTCCACCTATGTTGTGTAGCACTGCGTGAACATGTCCCGGAGTCTCCACCTATGTTGTGTGACACCGCGTGATCATGTCCCGGAGTCTCCACCTATGTTGTGTAGCACTGCGTGAACATGTCCCGGAGTCTCCACCTATGTTGTGTGACACTGCGTGATCATGTCCCGGAGTCTCCACCTGTGTTGTGTGACACTGCGTGATCATGTCCCGGAGTCTCCACCTGTGTTGTGTGACACTGCGTGATCATGTCCCGGAGTCTCCACCTATGTTGTGTAGCACTGCGTGATCATGTCCCGGAGTCTCCACCTATGTTGTGTAGCACTGCGTGAACATGTCCCGGAGTCTCCACCTATGTTGTGTGACACTGCGTGATCATGTCCCGGAGTCTCCACCTATGTTGTGT